>JAWMRA010000079.1:2766018-2794016 GCA_035584735.1 Pseudotriccus pelzelni | reverse complement strand
ACCTGGCCTTGGACACTCCCAGGGATGGGGCAGCCACAGCTGCTCTGGGCAACCTGTGCCAGGGCCTCCCCACCCTCCCAGGGAAGAATTTCTTCCCAATATCCCATCTCACCCTGTCCTCTGGCAGTGGGAAGCCATTCCCCCTTGTCCTGTCCTTGCAGGCCCTTGTCCAAAGTCCCTCTCCAGGTCTCTGTAGCACCATTTTAACCAGTTCTCGTTATAATTTAA
Organism: Pseudotriccus pelzelni; assembly: GCA_035584735.1. Lineage (NCBI taxonomy): Eukaryota > Metazoa > Chordata > Aves > Passeriformes > Tyrannidae > Pseudotriccus > Pseudotriccus pelzelni. The sequence continues at coordinate 2,793,788 of JAWMRA010000079.1, read as the reverse complement.
CCCCATACACCAGTTCTCATTTGTATCCGTCATAGTTATTAGGATATTCTGGACTATCACTGATATTCCCTTTGCTCCCAGCAGCACATCCTCACCTCAGAGCCAGAAGTTGAGAGCCCAGGTGAAGGTGGAGGTTCTGAGCATCCTCCAGGACGCAGCAGATCTTTCCAACGCCATCCATTGGCTGCCTGCAGGATTCCTCTGGGCTGGAAGGTTCCCCCCGTGGTTAGTGGGGCTCCTGGGGACCATCTCCTCCCTGATTGGAATCTACCAGGCATCCAGAGGAGGAAGTTCTGAAGCTGTTTAAATAACTGAGCTTCAGAAGCCAAATTCCACATGGTAAAAGTGCCTTTAGTGGGGCAGGGTGTATTTTAATTGTCCTGGGTGTTACTGATTGTAATTCCACACATCCTTTGTGTGGATTGTAATTGGGACTGGAATCAAGGTGTCTGTTGCAGAGAGGACTGTTTGCAGTTGACAATTCTTGTCTCTCTCCATCAGAGAAATCTTTCAGGAGAATCCTCTGAAAATCAATCTACGGTTGGTAAAACTGAGGGGGGGGGGAAGTGCCTTCCATCCTTCCTTCCTCTGTCCCAAAAGATAAATGCAACCTTCCAGTGTTTTCTGGAAGAAAAGAGCACGAAGTCAGTGTTAGGTGGGAAAACTGCCGTGGTTCTGTCACACAGAACTCCTCAGGGACAAATCCTGCTAGTTCATTCTCCAGGACAGGGGCACAATCCGTATCCTGGGAGTTTCTTGGTCAGATATCTTGGGGTTTGAGCACAGAGCAAAAAGGGGAGTGAACAGTGAAAAGTTTTGTTTGTGGCAGAGGCAAGAGGGGAAGGAAATAGCAACTGGAAGCAGAGTGAAGCTTCCTTCTAGTCTGCCTTACTCATTCAAGGAAAAACCGAGGAAGTTGAGATTTCCAAGAGCTCTGAGGCTCCAGCTGTGCCTTCGTGGAATGCCACCGGGTGGAGCTCTTCCTCCAGGCTCCGGCAGCTGCCAACAGCCTTTTTTAATTTTTTTTAAAAAAAAAAAAGGCAGAAAATTTATGAATCACCTTTCAAAGGAACAATCAAACCGATGCCGAGATGGGCTTTGCAGTTACAGTTCTGGGTGTTGCCAATAATAAACGACACGAATCAAAGGTGGCCTTGAGTGATCATTCCTTGAGTGATCTGAGAGCAGGGCAAAGCTCTTCAGCTGGTTCTGGAAAGCTCCAGGCAGTTCCCAGGGGACAGAAAACACGAGTGCTCTGCGAGCTGCAGCTCCCCATGTGTTACCAGCCTTCCTCCCACCCAAATAAATCCGAGCCCCTGACTGGCTGCCATGGAAATGCACCCTTTGAAAACAGTTCTGCTTAGTCTGCGTGGTGTCCTTGCACCATTCCAGGAGCTGTGACCTTGTTTTTGTTGTTGTTTTTGGCAGGGACAGGGGGAGCTGCGTCCTGCCTGTGTTCAAAGAGCAGAGCGAGGTCTGGATGCTCTTTATCCTTTGCCCTGTCCTTGCTGTTTATCTGGACCTTCACCTTGCAGAGTGTCCCTGAGGATGCCTTTCCTGGCTGTGCTGGGAATTTCGTGCCAGATTTACAGGCTTTGGTACAATTCTGGGTGTAGGCAGAGCTTACCTGGAGGAGACTCTTGGTTTTTTTCTCTACTTTTCTCAGGCTTGTGCCTGAACAGGGGGAAGAACCAGATCCTTCAGCTTAGGGACAGCTGTGGCTCTTGCCTGGTCCTCTCAGCCACCATGGTTTAGTTTTAATAATAAATCAGATTATTTTTGTATTCTTAACCCTATTAAATCATTCCTTCAGGACTTGCTCTCCTGCTTAGCACAGGACAAGGTGTAGCTTTAAGTCTTGAATAAAAAGACCCAAATTTCGAAAACTCTAAACCTTGCTTCAATTTTAACATGTAGAAAGGACACTCTAAATGAGCATAAGTGCATTTGCTTCATCCAGTTCCTCATCAAATGATTTTAAGTTACTCATCAAATGATTTTAAGTTACAGCTGGTGGAGCTGAAACGTGCAGAGATAAAGCAAAAAGGGGGTGATTCCGAATTTCTGGAATTTGTATTTTTTCCTTGGGGGGGGCTGTGATCCCTGATTAAGCACCTGTGGTGTGGCTGCTGCTACCAGTCCAGAGCAGCACTTGCTCGTTTTTAGCACAAGACCTCGTGTGGGCAGACTTGATCTTCCCAAAACTTGCTTTTTTTGTTTGGTTTGGGGTTTGTTTTTTTTTTTTTTGCTTTGCTGCGGCCATCAGCCCAACTCGGCTCCTGCTCCTGAGAGAGGGTGACAGTACCCTTCCTTGGCAAGGAAAGGTGATGGTGGTGCAGCTGATGGGCTGCCCCGGGGGAGGTAAAGACCAGCAGCACCTTCTGTGCGGGAGCAATCGCTGGACGTTGTCAAAGCTCCAGATTTCAAAGGTGGGCTCCGTGCGGGAAAACTTGCTGAGCAGAGCTGGTTTGTCCGGCCGCGAACCTGCCTTTGTCAGCAGGGCGGGATCCAAAGGCCGCGGGCGGGCGCTGCTGATCCCAGCGCGGCTGCCCCGTTTGTGGCCCTTTATGGCGGAGGGGCTCAGTCCGCACAGCTCGGCCGGGCTCGGGAGCCCCCAGAGCCGCCCGGCCGGCCCCGCGCGGCGCTGCTGGGGCGCGGGGTTCGGTGCCCGGAGCCGGGGGACACGGACACGCGTGGGAGGGGAATGGGAGCGATCAGTGGGGGGACACGGACACGCGCGGGGGATGAATGGGAGCGATCAGTGGGGGGGATCACTGGGGGACACGGACACGCGCGGGGGATGAGTGGGGAGCGATCAGTGGGGGGATCAATGAACGGGGATCAATGGGCAGGGAGGGGTTAACGTGCTGCGCATGCGCGCTCCCGGCCCCGCCTTCCATTCACAAGGAGCGAGCGCTGGGCGCCGCGGGCGCTGATTGGCTGCTGCGCGGGCGGGGGCGGGGCCGGCACGGGGCGGCCACGCGGCGGCAGAACGGGCGGGGAGAGGGACCGGGATCGGGATCGGGATCGGGATCGGGATCGGGACCTCTGAGCCAGGTGCGGGGCCGGGACCGGGACCTCTGAGCAGAGCGCGGGGCCTCTGAGCCAGGTGCGGAACCCGCGGGGCCGGATGCGGGACCTCTGAGCCAGGCGCAGGACCTCAGAACCAGGTGCGGGACCCCTGAACCAGGTGCGGAACCGCGGGTGCGGGACCACGGGGCCTGGTGCGGGACCTCTGAGCCGGGCGCAGGACCTGAGCCAGGTGCGGGACCGCGGGACCGGGTGCGGGACCTCTGAGCCAGGTGCGGAGCTGGTGCGGGCCCGCGGGACGGGCTGGGCGCGGCACCCCCGGGAGCGCACATCGCCCTCTCTCCCCGTACTACCCGGGGCGCGGCGGGGCCCTGAGCCGCTCCGGCGCTTGGTGCGGAGTGCCCGGTGCCCCGTTTCGGTCAGCGCTGGGCGATACCCGCAGCTGAGGGACGGTCCCTCCGAGCTCCCCGTTCCGGGCGGTACCGCCCTCCCGCCGCCGGCTCCTCTCCGGTGCCGGGCGCCCCGTGCTGACTCGCCGCTTTTGCCCTTGCAGAGCGGCCTCAGCACTATGTCCGTGAGCAGCCACGAGAACCGGAAATCCCGCTCGAGCTCCGGCTCCATGAACATCCACCTCTTCCACAAACCGGGCCACGCCGACAGCCTCCTCACCCAGCTCAACCTGCTCCGCCAGCAGAACCTCTTCACCGACGTGGTGCTGCGGGCGGGGAACCGCAGCTTCCCCTGCCACCGCGCCGTCCTGGCCGCCTGCAGCCGCTACTTCAACGCCATGTTCAGCGGGGGCCTCAAGGAGAGCAGAGATGCTGAGGTGAACTTCCACGACTCCCTGCACCCCGAGGTGCTGGAGCTGCTGCTGGACTACGCCTACTCGGCCCGGGTGCTGATCAACGAGGAGAACGCCGAGTCCCTGCTGGAGGCCGGGGACATGCTGCAGTTCCAGGATATTCGGGATGCCTCGGCCGACTTCCTGGAGAAGAACCTCTACCCTGGGAACTGCCTGAACATGCTGCTGCTGTCCGACGCCCACTGCTGCGAGCGGCTGCTGGAGCTGTCCTGGAGGATGGCGCTGGCCAACTTCACCTCGCTCTGCAAGACCGAGGATTTCCTGCGGCTGCCCAAGGACAAGCTGCTGGAGCTGGTGGAGAGCGAGGAGCTGGAGGTGGAGGACGAGACGCTGGTCTACGAGGCCGTCATGGGCTGGATCCGGTACGACCTGCCGCGGCGCCACGAGGTTCTGCCGGAGCTGCTGCGCTCCGTCCGCCTGGCCCTGCTCCCCGAGTCCTACCTGCGCAAACAGGTGGCCTGTGAGAAGCTGGTGACCAGCCACAAGCTGGGGGAGGAGATCGTGGCCGACGCTGTGCGGTGCAAGATGAAGATCCTGCAGAACGACGGGCTGGTGACGGGGTGCTGTGCCCGGCCTCGCAAGGTCAGCCAGGCCCTGCTGCTGCTCGGGGGCCAGACCTTCATGTGCGACAAGATTTACATGCTGGACCACAAAACCAGCGAGATCATCCCCCGTGCCGACATCCCCAGCCCCCGTAAGGAGTGCAGCGCCTGCGCCATCGGCTGCAAGGTTTACATCACCGGGGGCAAAGGCTCCGAGAACGGCGCTTCCAGGGACGTCTGGGTCTACGACACTCTCCACGACGAGTGGGCGAAAGCCGCTCCCATGCTGGTGGCGCGGTTCGGCCACGGCTCCGCCGAGCTGGACCACTGCCTGTACGTGGTGGGGGGTCACACAGCCATGAGCGGAGCCTTTCCGGCCTCTCCCTCCGTCTCCCTCAAGCAGGTGGAGCACTACGACCCTCAGCTGGACAAGTGGTCCCTGGTGGCCCCTCTCCGGGAGGGCGTCAGCAACGCCGCCGTGGTGGGGGCCAAGATGAAGCTGTTCGTTTTCGGGGGCACCAGCGCCAACCAGAACAAGCTGCCCAAGGTGCAGTGCTTCGACCCGCGCCAGAACCGCTGGACGGTGCCCACCAGCTGCCCCCAGCCCTGGCGCTACACGGCGGCCGCCGTGGTGGGCAGCCACGTCATGGTCATCGGCGGCGACACGGAGTTCTCGGCCAGCTCCGCCTACCGCTTCCACAGTGACACCTACCAGTGGTCCAAGTTCGGGGACGTCACCGCCAAGCGCATCAGCTGCCGCGCCGTCACCTCGGGCAACAGGCTGTACGTGGTGGGCGGCTACTGCGGCGCCCAGCGCTGCAAGACCCTGGACTGCTACGACCCCTCCTCTGACACCTGGAGCAGCGTCACCACCGTGCCTTATTCCCTCATCCCCACCGCCTTCGTCAGCACCTGGAAGTACCTGTCTGCCTGAGCGTGGCCAAGGCCGGGAGGGAAATAGTTGTGGGTCAGCCCGGAGCTCCTCTGTGTAACTTTGTGCTGCGCAAAGGTTAAACCCCGAGGGGGCGGATGCACGTGGGGCTGGACTGCAGTTGCCCTCGTGTGAGCATCGGCTGCAGAAAACGTATTTTCGGGCTGGCAGTTTGGGATCTAAAACCCTGCAGGAGAGAGAAAGTCTCCTCTTTGAGGTGCCAGAATGCTGCGGGGAGAAGATTGGTATAAATAACAGGACTCTTAACCTGGCATCTTAGCCCTGCCACCGAGTCTTGGCCTATGCAAAGATTTTGGGGAATGCTCTGTGTGAGGATTGGGTGTCGTCCCTGGGTCAGAAGGCTGCTGGAGTGGATGTTTTCCCGGGCTGGGTGTCTGCAGGAGCCGGGACAGACCGTGCGGTGCCACGGGGCTGCTTTTAGCACAGCCTCCTCCTCCTGGTGCCACGGTTAATCTGCCAGTGGCACCCAAATGTCTTGTGGGACGCCAGGGCTGGGAGCTGGTGCCAGAACAAGATTATAGCTGGGATTTGGTCCCAGAGTGGTGGGTAATTGCGTTTATAAGACAAGCCCTGTCTATGTATAAACACAGGGTTTCTCTGCTTCTAATTATTCCCTGGTGTCCCTTTCATGCCATTGCTTTCCTGCTACACAGAGACTGATTTCCAACATTTGCAACTGGAATGAAACCTTTCTAAAGGCTTTTTGGCAGAAATTATGCCAGTGAATCACAGACCCTGCAGCGTTTCTATTTTCTCCTTGCAGGAGTTGTGCTACTCAAATGAACTTATGAATGCAATAAAATATCCTGTGATGCCCCGTAGAAGATTCCTGGACATTGAGGGAAATCAGCAGCCGTTGCTGAGCTCTCTGTGGGATGCAAGGCCTGAGGAGTGTTGGGTTTGCTGTGCACTGGTCTCAACACTCTGCTCTGCACCGCAGGCTTCACACCTTGTTGTGCCAGTGTCTCACTTGACTGAGGATCCAGATGGAAAACACCTCCTCCTGTCCAGCAAATCCATGAGCTGGGTGCCAGCACGGGTCGCAGCAGCACCAGCAGGGCTCAAGGCAACACAGCTCTGGCTTCAAAGTGCTCCTGCAGACCCGTCCCCTTGGTCAGCCCAGGGAGGGGACAAGCACTGAGTGACCTCCTTGGGCTGGAAGCTTGTGCTGCCCCTGGAGACAGCAAAAGGTGTCCCAGGTTTTCCACTAACCTGTGTGATCTCAGAGCAGGAACCAGAGGGATATTTTGAGTTTTTAGTGATATTTACTAGAAAGGACAAAGGACATTCCTGACTGGCCACAGGCTCTGGACTGTGCTGCTGGGATTCTCAGCACAGGCAGCACCAGAGGCTGGAATGTCTGAACATGTGACAGTACTTTGCCCACAGGCTGGTTCTTTACATTTATTTTTTTTTAATATGCAGTTTTGTGTTTATTACTCAGCCTGGAGCTGCTTAAATAAATCTGAATAAAATCCATTGTGTTCACTGCCTGCTCTGTATGATTAAGGTGCAGGTTTTCCCAGCCCTCGCTGTGTAGTCAGGAGTATTTCCTGCTTAAGTCCAAATCGAGGGCTCAGATCTTCCTGTATCTTTGTAACATGGGACTGAGGGAAGCCCAGCTCTCACACTGCCTTCTAGCTTTGAAGAGCACACAAATCTGTTTAAAACTCCAAATGTTAAGCTGTTCTCTGCCCTTACCTGGTCATCCTCCACCGAGCTGGGTTTCCTCCCTGTCCAAAGGAATGGGGGAAAGCGTTGCCCTTTCTGTCCCCGAGGGCTGTGAACTCCAGGCCCTGCTCCAGGGGAGGGGGGTGCAGTGGCTGGGAAGGAAAAGCTCTGTTAGGGGTGGGAGGTGAGACAACACAGTCAGAGGAAACAGGCACCGAAGGTACAACCAACTGGCTCACCATGGAAGCAGGGCTTGGGTGTGATCCACGATTTCGGAGTTAAATAAATCAATGTCACAGCCCTTCCGAGCTGCTCGCACAGGCAAGAGCTGGCACGACTGGAAATGAGCTGCCCTGCTGCTGGGGACTGGAGCAGATACACAAACTTCGTTTCCACCCTGGTTTCTGGTGCCTTTGCCATTTTCAGCTCCCAGGCTGGGTCTTTTTTACATGTACCCTTGCTGTGCCACCTCTCCATCACCGGCTGCCGGGAGAGGAGCCCACGGCCGGCCTGGAGCACGCAGGAAGCTGCCAGGAAAATGACACGTTTCGGTGGGAAAAGGCTGTTCAGATCACGGAGTCCAAACCACCCAGCAGCTCCCAGCTCGTCCGTGCCTCACACACACACTTGCAGGCAAGGGAAAGTCAGGGCACAGGCACAGGCAGCCACCAGGAAGCGTCTCCAACCCTGTCCCCAACCGGGAGCAGCTTCACCTTTGTTCCGTCCACGGTTCCTCCCGAGGGCTGGACAGAGCGGGTGTGACTTTGCTCAGCAAGTCGGAGGGGCAGAGCTTTTCATTCACGGCCCTTTGAGCAGCAGCTGTTTTATTTATGCTGCCAAGCAATAAGTGTTGGCCCCCAGCCACATCCTGCTCCGGGGACGGAGCAGCTCCAGCGGCTCGGCTCCGTCTGGCGCTGAGCGTCATCTGAGCCGGGCTTGGGGGAGCCTCAGCTCGGGGGGAACCAGCAGCCCCCACTGCTTCTCAAGGCTTTGCAAGGGCTGGGCGTTGTTCCCTCGTTTCAACCCAACCGCCTCTCGGGGAAAAAGCAGCACTCCCAGCACACCTGGGCTCAGCTGCACCGGTGGCTCTGGCAACAAAACCTCATCCTCCTTGGCCTGGCAGAGAGCCCCGAGCTGTCCCTCCAGCTCCACCTCCTGCTGGCAGGAACCAGCTCCCAGCACAGCAGGGAGCACCCCCGGGGAAAACCAGACAGCTTTTACTCCTGCTTGGGTCTGCTGGAGTCGAGTCATCCCAACAGACCTGTTTTCCCAGTCTGGCATTTCCACGCATTCATCCACTCGCTGCTTCGGTGCCGGGGCCAGAGGATTTGGGCCAACTGAGCTGGAGGTGAATTTGGTTGCTGGGGCAGAAATCCTCCTGAGTTAATAGAATTTAGAACATCAACACAGCTCAAACTTGGGCCTCTCCTCCTAGCCCAGCTCCCCCATTTGTGGCTGCACGTCTCCAGCTGCAGGAGCTAAACCCCAGCCCACAGTCACATCTGGAAGAGCCAACACACATGGGCTTCACTGGGCTCAAAGCCAACACAATCCAAGTGCAACCTCGCTGTCTCGAGGGACAGTCCTATTCTCACACAAAGCCTACAAGCCACAACAGCCAGAGAAATAGGGGATCAGACTGACCCATATCCCTCGTGGCCACAAGGCAAGACAGTCAAGGTTGATTTTAAGGGAATTCTACTGCTGCTTAGGGGTATTCTGCTCAGCAGCTCCTGCTGCCAGAGCTCTGAGGCAGCACACGGCTTTTCTCCCTTCCCAGCTCAGCAGTAACTCAAAATTCCCCTTTCTGGCTAAGATGGGACATGGATCATTCCAGTGTTCTGCAGCACATCCACCACGCATCTAGCAAGGAACTGTTACACTGATAATTCATGGTAGCCCAGCAAAACAAAGCTCTAACTACACACAGTGTGTTTCTTGTCCAATGTTCTAGGAGGGAAAACAGAGACTGCATACCTAACAGTCTGAAATTCCCTGGCAAATCTGCTTATCACATCAGTCAGCTGGGATGGCTTCAGGTCTAGCAACACGCTGTGCCCCACACAGTGAAATGACATCAAACTGCTGCTCTGACGTGGCAGAGGCACATCTGCTCCTGTGCACATGGGAGCATGGAATGGGTTGGGTTGGGAAGGACCATAAAGCTCATCCAGTTCCACCCCCTGCCATGGGCAGGGACACCTTCCAGGTGCTCCAAGCCCTGTCCAACCTGGCCTTGGACACTCCCAGGGATGCAGGGGCAGCCACAGCTTCTCTGGGCAACCTGTGCCAGGGCCTCCCCACCCTCCCAGGGAAGAATTTCTTCCCCAGATCCAACCTAACCCTGCTCTCTGTCAGTCAGAAGTCATTCCCCCTTGTCCTGTCACTCCAGGCCTTTGTCCAAAGTCAAGGAGCCCCACAACAAACTGGTCCCTGCCCTGTTGAGCCTCCAGCACATGTGACAGTCCCAGAGCCAGGGACCGTGTGTCGCACGCTCCAGCACTGCCAGCTCGGAGAGGGTCTGGCTTTTATCCTCTGCCAGATCCCATGGGCCCAGAAGCAGCAAAGAGTGTAGGACAGACCCCACATCCCTCATCTGCTGAGCCTTGGGCTTGCCCCATCACCGGCATGAGAAATTAAACCAGATTTGAATCACAGGGCTGAGGAAAGGGAAAGGCAGCAAACAGAACATTCCCACTGTCAGAGCACACCATGGAGCCAATTCCCTCTGTTCGTGTTTGTCCTCAAGCATCTGGTTTGCTGATGAGTCTCAGATGCAGTATGGGAACCATCAGCCTCGTCTCACCCACATGAAAGAGGGAGGTTTAGCATAAAGCTGGTCATTGCCGATGGCCCCGGAATGATTCATCCAGAGAAAGAATGTGGTTTGGGTTTCGGGTTAATTAGCTGCAGATTTCAGGGAGAGACAAGGCAGGGCGGAGCTGCTGCAATATTGGTATGAGCACAGCTCTAAAGGCATCACCAGCCACCCCATCCTGAGCTCACACCCTGCCCCGAGCTCACAGAGCGCCGACAGCCTTATCGGTGCCACTGCCAGGCAAGGTGTTTGCAATCCCCAAGGAACGCCTGCCCGGCTGTTGTGGCAAAAACCGAGCACAGCAACACCCACGCACCTTTGAACACCGACGGCTGCAGCAGCACCAAGCTTCTAACAGATGCAAATGCTGCCCGGGTTTTAAGCTTGCCTCTGCTGAGCTCTGGGCTGCTGCAGCTGGGCAGCTCCCAGTGGGAATCTGTGCTCCAGGGAACCCTTTGGGCTGTGTTAACCCTGGATCTCCCTGAACCCTGCATCTCTCTGATCCAGGCTCTTCTGGCTTTCCAGAAGCAATTCCTACGGGTCTGACATCTGAGTTTGCAGGAGAACACAGCACAACTCCCCCAAAAATCGCTTTGATTCCATTTCTTGCTGCTGAAAAGTATTTAGAGATGGACATGGAGTCGCTGGCCTTGCTCTGGTGATACAGACACGAGGTCTGGAAGCAGAGGCAGTGACTGAACCACAGCTCAGCTCCTGGGAGCTCAACGGGGCAGATGGAAGGAATATTCTCCCCAGGGAAGCACAAGCAAAAGCTTCTTACACACACACAGACACAGACACACAGACTGTAAGACGTCATTCTCTCACACATCAGCCTGTTAGTTCTCATAAAGATCAAATTTGAAACACTGGTCTGCCTAGAAGCGTTTGATTATTTACATATGCTGGAAAAGTAGAAAAACTGACTGTTTTTCCAGTTGAGTTCCAGTTTGTGCTGCAGCCCAGTTGTCACATGGACTTCAGAGACTGACAAATACCGACTGACCCTGCACACAGAGACCCCAGGTCCCCAAAAGCTGCTCTGATAAGCCCCAAAGGCAGGGATGGGGCAGCTGCCACCGGCACCAACCCTGGCTCAGGGTTCTCCTCAGCACCGCAGGATTGCGATGATAAAATTCTCCCTCTTCCTTGAGAGCACCAATCCACATCCCAGTTCTCCCACTCTCTCCCCAGTTCTGCATCTGTTCTCATCTCTAGAAACGATCCCAGGTTACAGCTCTCGGGCTCCCGTGCCAGTGTGCCACGAGTGGGGATTTCACCAGGAAGCTCAGCCCCAGCCAGAGGCTGTGGGATGGTGCTGGGAGGGAGGGCTGCCAAATTGGCACGGGCACCAGGGAGAAAGTTTCTATTTTTGTTTTACTTGTTCCAAGGGGGAACTGATACTGCCTGGGACAGAGCCAGGCATGTCTCAGGCTGGCAACATGCAAAGCACCTCCAAACTAATGTAAGCAACTCAGCTGAGTTCACTCTCTCCCCAGGGAGTTCAGGAGCAGCTGATCTTACCCTCAGGTGTTCACCTCTCTGCCAATGGCTGCAGCTATTGTCCCCCTCCACTAAACACCTCCTGTGCTCCGTCCTCTCCTTTGGAAAATCATCCGCTTTTTGCTCATATGGCACATTATTCCTGTCCAGGGCAGAAAATGAGAAGCACGTTGAGAAGTGGCAGCTGCTTTGATCTTCAGTTCAAACAGGAAATAATAAATAATGGTATAAAGGCAGACGGTTTTTAAATGTTCTTTTTTTATTGCTAGAAGTTGGTTTCAGTCCTATTGCAGCTCTGAAATCCTTCAGTGGAGAAACATTGCGATCATTGTAAAAATCATCATTTGGTGTGCTAAGATCAAGTTTACAATTAATCAAGAGTGCACAATTCAACAGAATATTAACATTTAACCATCAACTTTACAAATAAAATAAAGACTACAAAGATGTTACTACTGCAGTATCAACAGTAAAGGAAATATTTACAATGTTTACACCCTAACAAAAAAACAAAACCAAACTCTTCCCCAACAAAATGGTCAATTTAACCATGGACCATGATTATTTATTAAATCTTTACAGTGCAAGGTGGGCCTAGAAACCAGACCTAAGACTAAAGAGCATCAAGAGAGTTCACAGCTCCGAGTGAGATGCATGCAGTTATGCCAACAGGATCTACATCCACGAGAGATTTCCTTCCGGGCACGGGCAAACAGAAATGGAATTTGAAATAAAACTTTTCTAAAGTGCTCCAATTGCTCTCAGTACAAAAATATAAAAAACTGATTTATAAACATGGCACAAATGTTACTATGAACCAGAGCTGGCACAAACGCCGTCTGAAGAGGGAACGTGCTGAGGGTGAGCGATGAAGTCGCCGGTGGTTACGGGAGATGTCGGGTCTGGTCTCAGAGCAGAGAGCAGGGGAGAGGCTTGGCTTTACCTACAGCACATGTGTAACCTGGCAACGGGATTTGCTTCCTTGTAGATGTGAGAACTGCTGGGGAAGACAACAAAATCTCCAAATTCCCTTGCACGGGGGCACAACACACAGGGACTCCACTGAGCAGCACCGGGGAGCCACAGCTCCCATTCCGCAGAGTTAGAAGAGAAACAAAAATATGGATTTTTTTTTTTTTAACCCTTTCCTAGTTTAAGTTTCAGCTTTCATCATAAATGCAAATGACAAACACCAAGCTCCATGTACGCAGGATCATCTGACTATTACTCAGCAAGACAAAACTGCCTGCAAATTATTTAGAAATGACTCCTCACTGCGCAGGAATGCGAGTACCTGGATGAGCAAGCGTCTCTAGGGATACCAATTCTTCTGCCTCGCGCTGGGGGATGAGGAGCGACCTCAACTCGTGGGACAGGCCACAGCTACAATCCACAGACAGCACAGTCAAAAACTAGGGAAGCTTTCACAACACACACACAGGGCAGGTGTGCTCAGCACTAGTGACCACGGAGGGATCCTCAGCCTGGAACACGGGAATCCGCATTCCGGGCAGGAAGAGAAAGAGGAAGCCTCCTTTACACCAGCATCCAAATTGAAATCAGGACCACAGGAAGAGCCTCTACTCTGCAACAGCACAATATTAAAGGACAAACACGCTGCTAATGTTAAGGCTGTGACACCAAAGCAAACACGGTGGGCAGTTCAAAGCTTGTGCTGGCATTTCCTCCACGCCCCATCTCAGGGAGAAGCCAAAAGGCACCTGGGAGGCACAGAATTCTGAACTGTCTAATCCTCAGGAATCACTTAAAAGGAAACTTTTATCTGAAGCGATCGAAAAGTCCAGTGGAAAGGATGTGACTCAGAATCAGTAGCAGGTTACTTAGCCCAGGACACAGCAGTATTTTGCAAACTAATTTGCCTAGAAGAGTTTATTTTTCCAGGACTGAGATCTGAGCAAAGAGTCCAAACCAAGTTCACTCAGCTGGAGTGGTTTGATCACAATTTCACAGATTCAGTTTTGCACAAGTGAAGAGGCCCTTCATTCATTTAAAAAAAATAATTCACTTGCTTCCCTCAGCCTTCCCCGAATCAGCTGCCCATGCTCTGGTAGGGTAACCCTGCACTAGCACTGAGATATCACAGCACCTGCTAATTCCAGAATCTTCTCTAAGCTGGGTCCAGGCCCCAGCAGGAAGCCACACCAATACCCACGATCCACACCCAAGCGAGAGAAGATGCTGTCTCAGTTCTGGGTGAAAACAGGTTTCATGAAGCCAACGGCAGCCAGACACGTGGACCGAGGTCAGAAAATGACTTTTAAGGTCATTTCTCTATTACAGATTGAGGACCCATATTCCAAGGGGCTTTTTGGGGTTGAAAAACAGCCTGGCCTGTCACGGGCCTGGGTCCATTTATTAACAGCCAAAACTTATTCAAAGTGCTGCTGACAATGAGTATTAATATAACTATGCTTAAGTTAAAACATTAAAAGTAACGAGACCTCACTGCAGGCTTTGCTTTCCAGATGTCACTGTTCTGTACTCAAATTCATCCATTGCACAGGAATAGAAAGCAGCCAATGAGCTGCTCCAGCCACACTTTAGGACAGGCACAAAATTAAACCAAGGAAATGTTTTCAAAAATTGTTTCCAGACGCCCGAACTGACATCCCTTTTCGGCTGAGGTGGTTTATTCCACGGATGCAGCTTAGCTTTAGGCTAAAACTCCTAAAACCCTGGTGATTTAAGGCAAAGGGGGCACTGAGTTTTCACAAGGAGCGGCCCAAACCACAGCACGAGGGGGAGAACGTGCTGGGCATTCCTGCTGCTTTCCCTGTGTGCTTCCAGGAGAAATTACAGGGGAGCAGAGGTGGGACTGGACAGTTGGATCTCCCACTGCTGGCTTGATTTTAAGAATTCCCCTCCATTCCAACCTAACTTTCAGGAAGACAAACCTGAACGTAGGGGGGAATTATGTTCTGACCGGCACTGTAGCACAGCAACACAAAACTCACCACGTGTAAATCGTGCCGTGCTGCTGATCCACCAAGCAGTCCTTCACAGCGAAGTCTGTCCAGTTCCACAGCACGGCTTTGCTGGAGAGGCTGGGGGAGCAGCCCCAGCGCGGTAACGAGCCACGTGGTTCCCAATTTCCCCTCACTGAACTCGGTGCCGTTGCCTCAGGTTTGTACCACTATCACTCAGCAAAGAAAAAGCCCCTTAAATCCAACAAGTCTTCCAGCAGGAGTGCTTGTCCCTAAGAGCAATTCACTATTTTGTGGCTTATCTTTTCCCCTGACCAGTACATTTAGGATTTTCTATTTCTCGTTTGAAGACAACAACCCAAATTATCACAATCGAAATAAACTCTGTGTCTCTGCTGAAAATTTATAACGTTTCTTGCACTGTAACTACTGCAATGATTTTAAAACTCTCAAGCAAAGTGAAGTTACAGCCTTAAAGACATTACGAACATCACACAGAGCCTTAACCACAGACAGCTCAATGATTTGAGGAGACTGGCAAATTCCATTGGATCCATTGCCATGGATGGAGAACTGACGAGGCCTTCCATCCACTGCTGCTAAAATCACTTTAAATCAGAGTTAAAGATATAAAAATAACTATTATCAATCATGCTCAGAAAGGTATCCATCCAAGTTTTTAAACTCTGAGATACTGATTTCTTTCGTTCTGTAACAAGACTCCTAAACAATCTCTCCTGTGCATCCTAAACCTGACCAGTCACATTCAACATATACCAGAATGCACATCTCTGGGTGAGGTGTGTAAAAAGGATCTGAGATACAGAGTGAAAAATACAACACAAAACAACTGTGCAAATCACTACGAAGGGAAATAATGCCTTTTCAGCAGAACACTTACTGTCATCACCATCCCATGATCAAGAACTGACCCATTTAACAAGAGGTATCAAAGCTGGTTTAGCTGAAAGCAGCTAAGCACAGGTTTAGCTAAGAGTATTTTTTTTTTTTTTTTTTAAATTTTAAAACCAAACAGTTCTTATTCCCTTCATTCCTAACACAATGCTGCAGAGAGGTCTCTGCAGTAACAGCAGCTTTGATATCTTCTGGTACTGGGAGCAAAGTCCCAACAAATTAACAAAGACAAACAAGAGATGCAGAAAACAGGATTAAACAAGACAATAAATTACTGCATTCAAAAGCTTCTTAGACATGTTCTTCAGCAAAGAGCAAAATCCAAGTCTCTGAGTTCATTCTGACCCGAGCCATGAGTGCTGCCTGGGTACCTGCACTGCTCTCACCGACACAGAGACAGATCCCAGCCCAGGCTGGTGGCCAATGAAATGTGCGTGCAGTCCAGCTCTTCAGCACTGCTGTGAGTGCTCACATGGCCAACCCTCCTCCTGCACAAGCAGACGGAGCTCCTGCCCTGAAGATGCTGCCAGAAGCTCACCTCACTTCCACTGTTCTCTTCCACCGTACCTGGCCACGGGGCTGGGGCCGCCGGGCTCACAGTGCCTGGCACGCCTGGCTGGGAGGAGACTGGCTCACTGTCACCTAATTACCAACAACCCAGTACTGACCCGGACCTGGGAGAAACAGATTCCAAAATTTGCAGCCATCCTGGGGCCTACCACTAAAACTTTTTACATAGAAACCTGTGCGGTTCAACATCGCTGATAAACCACAAAGAGGGTACATTCTCCAAGAAGAGCACATTGCAGTAAATGGCAGCATTTTTTTTTACCACGCTCTGAATCGATACACCTATGCCATGTGCCAATACATTCTCATGTTTGGAGGATTTGAAAGCAAATTGTTACTACTGTGCCCTTGTTCTGAGCTGCTGGCAGAAAAGCCAGCAAGGAGGACAGTTAATCCTGGTTTGGTCCTTGCTAGTAGTAACTGGGCAGGGATGAGAAGACGGGTCGGGTCTCCATCACGGTGCACACTGGGGCCTGAGTTCTTGAAACAGTGTGTCAGGAGATTCATCTTTAAATGGAAACAATCAGAAGAAAATTACATCTTCTTTGCTGGTATCATCTTGCACATTCAACAGACTCGGCTGAGAGGTCACCAGGGTCTGAACCTGAACGTTATTGGGCTTGAATAGGTTCGCTGAGGCAGATGAAAGTGCTTCTGGCTGAGCATCTGTGGGGCCATACAACTCTAGAGGGGAAAAAAACGGAAGAAGACACAGTCATGACGCTGCACAGAGATCCTGAGGCATTCCCAGAGCCAGGCAGGCTGGCCAAGACATACCTGGCTGGAATGCAGTGGTCTGGCCGCTCGGGAGGACTGGGCTTGCTGACCGCCTGCCTCTCAGGACACCCTCCTCTCGTGCAACAAGCCTGGGGGGAAGCAGCTGCTTCTGATCAACAGATGCTGAAAAAAATATTGTACAAATCAGTATTTGAGGTGAGCAGTACCTCACAAACCTCACTTTCATGCTGGGGCCCACTGTACTGACACCTTATACATCCAAGGAAACTGTGATACCACGGGGAGCTGGTCCTGCTGTTGCAAGTTAAATTTTCTCTTCAGCTGTTTAAACCACAAATGCTTTCTCTCTCCTCTTCCTTGAGACTTCTAATTCAGTTACTAGCAGCCCCTGACAACCTCAGATTTAAATCCCAGTATTATCAAGCACAGCAGAGAGAGAGAAAAAAAATCTTCGTAGCATTCGAATAGCAAATGGCCGTTTGTGCTCCTTCTAACACACAGAGCTGTGATGAACTTTTGTCTCTGCTCTCCATCTGTCTCACAGCTGCTCAGCAGCACAGCACATTGATTCTGCTGTTATAGCCTCTCCGTTTCGTCATTCAACAATAAAAGCAATTCATGAAATGGTTATTCTGGATCCAAAGAACTTCCCTCCCTCTCTCAGCACGCATTCCTTACGTGCCACAAAACCCAAATTCAATACACGGCGCTTTGCCTCTGGTACAGAAAGTTTTGTTCCATTTTATTCTGAGGTCTACACATGGGCACAAGCAGCGTGCAGCCCACTAGTGCTCACAAGAGAATAGAGCCCAGTGTATTTGTGGTTTATACCTTTCATATAAGTTACAGAAAAACACCATTAAGTACATTTCCACTGCAGAGACCGTTATGTAAAAGCTATTAAAAATAAACTTGGGGAGATGTGCTATTGGAGCTTTATTTACCATGCAGGGTAAGAGGACATTAGGCTTCATTTATGTGCAGAATCAGAATGAAGTTTGCAACTGCACTAAACTTCAGGCACGACAGAAAGAGATGTTTCTACAATGTGCCAAAGCAGTTCCCCCTCCCCTCCCTGACAGCTTTGGCCCAGAGTCTGCTGTAGCAGTGCAGGCCCAAGTGATGGTCAAACTTGCTAAGTCTGAATCCTCCACAGTACTAAAAAGATAATTTTATAACTTAGAATTACAGGCCATTCCCCAAAGCTGGCAATGAGACTATTTTAAGTGGTAGAGACAAAGTGGTTTTTACTGCCTCTGTCATTGGCAAAGATCACTATTCCAGTGCCCAGCAGTCAGCAGCAGAAATTACACCAGGACAGGGCGACTGTATTTTTACTTGCTTCTATTTGGGACAAAATTAGTCCCTTCCAACTCTACAACACACACAGCATCCCAACTCTGGCCTGGAGATCTGTATTTAATGACTGACTGAGGCTAAGAAAGGCACTGCGTTCAACATCACTACAACTCTGGACAGGCTCAGCCAGCCTCAAAACATTTCACTTGTGCACCACAGCTTTTCTTCGGTTTTGCTGTTCTCCTTTAACACTACAGTTAGACAAGGAGATTTTACACCCAGGTGTACCACCTCTCACCATCATTCTGTTGTGTTGGAATACACAATTCCCTTTTCAACATTATCCATTTGGGCTGTATTTCTAATTTAAACAGCACTAACGTGGAAGTCCTAACATAAGGATTTTAAGAGGTTAAGAGATTTTAACTGCAGCAAGCACACTAATAACTTGTGGCATATTAATTTCTGGGTTCTACATGGGTGCCCAGAGGTTTAAACTGCAGTGTTCTGTCTCCTTGTGATGCTGGTTGAGATCAGAAATGCATTTAAATGGACTTAAATACACACATACCTGAACTCTCTGTCCTATGAGATGCTTTGCTCTTCCCACCTTTCTCCTTGCTTCCTTTTGTAAAGGTGGCCAGCTTGGTGGGGATCTGCTGCTGGACTGCAGCTGGTTTCTGGATCTGGTTGGTTGCACTCAGGAGATGTATTGGCACTTCATTCTTGAGGGCCAGAACGGGCCTGTTCTCCAGGGTGGTGCTGTCCCTGCGCACCAAGTCCGGCCGCTCCAGGTAATCCAGCCCGGCCACGCTGACTCTCACGGAGGATTTCAGCACAGCTGGAGAGGGTTCCATCCCTTCCCCGTTGAAGCTGATGGAATGACTCAGCATCTGGCTCTGTGTGAGGAAAAAAGGCACTTTAAGTCAAATGGGGGGTTTTTCACCCTCTCCAGCACAATAAGGAGAGGCCACCCTCAGCTCTGAGAACACGAAGAGCTTCCGAGTGAAAAGGAGAATAAGATGAAGCCTGAAGCTTGCTGGGAAACAGAAGGAAGAGCAAGAGTGTAACACCTTGGACACTGAAAAGAACCTCAGCAGCCTCAAACTGCTTAACATTGCACCTAGGAAAGGAATGCAAGAGCACTGATGATAGTGATGCACTGAGTGATGATAGGATGGAAAGCAGGACTTTCAGATGGTATCAAAGAACCAATTTAATCAGACCTCCAAGTTCCCATTATGAAACACGGGAAATGCTTTTAGAAATCAACTGTACAAAACACTACAGATGTTGCACAGCTTCTGCAATCACTTGCCTGCAATGGGGCCATTCCTGAATTTAAAAAGTTCTCCGTCAGCCACAATCAAAAATAACTTATTCTACATTTCTATCTTTTAAAAAAAAATATTCTCATTACCAGACGTTTTCTGGTAATTGTGGAATTTCACAGACACTGAGGAACTGCCAAGCTCTGACCTCTCTGACAGCGGCCACCACCAGCTATTTCAGATGGTGGTTCAAGGAGCCCAGTAAAATGCAAAAATGTGTTGGTGTTGCAACAAGTGCAACCTTTATTCAGAAGGAAGTAGTTTAACAGAAATAATGCTCGAAGAAAACAAACTCCTCACCTGGCCCATTTCTGGGGAGAACGTGCCTGACACTGTGTTCTGCTTCTTCAGCTTCCTCAGCTGGTCCAGACGCTCTCTCTCTTTCTCGACTGCTCTCTGGGCTTCCCTCAGCCTCTCCAGGTTGTGCTGATAGGCCTCTTGCTGCCTGTCCAGTTCTTCCCTGTCCTGATTCACCTTCTCCAACTTCTGCCGAGCCTCCTCCTCGCGCTCCTGCAGCCGAGCTTCCCTGATTTCAAACTCCCTCTGCTGCCGGCTCCTTTCCCGCTCCAGGCGCTGCTGCTCCAGCTTCAGCTGGTTCTGAAGCTTCTGCACATTCATCAGTTCTTCCCTCTGCTTTTCCAGGTTCCTCTGTTTCTCCTGCTCCAGCAGCGGATTCCCTCGGGTGGACTGCAGCCGGTACTGCTTTTCCCGGTCCGCCATGGTGGCGGTGGCTCTCTGCACCTCAATGTAACTGTCCTGCTGAGATATCACTGCCTGCAGGGGTTCAAACACATGCACAGCTCAGCAGAAGACAACAGCATCTACCAGGTTAGATCACAGAGTCTTCTGTCTTCCAGAGCTAAACTCCAGCTTGTACAGCCCATGGTGTCTGACATGATATCGAAGATGGCCAAGCAAATAAATTATGCTTATGTGTGTCAAAGTGAATGTTTCTTGCAACCCAGAATTGTTACCCCGGATCAAATGAGTCAAAATACTGCTGATTACAAGGCTGCAGCAAAAACAACTAATACAGACACACATGGATATCAACAACCTGAAGAAGAAATGAGCACACGGAGCAGATGGAGCTCAAAGCAGCAGAAGAATTAAGTGGGCAGGAAAAAGGAAACAGTTACTTCAGACAACAGCTCTGACACTTCCTTCAAAATACCAGGTACAGTGTTGCTTTCCTTGACTCTCAGGTCTAAACTATGCACTTCATTCTAGCTTTAGGGAATATTTTCAAGGTAGCTCCTCTTCACACCTGCATACATTTTATTGTATTTAATGCCTTACAAATCTCTTGGATAGCAAACAGTGGTTTACCTGAAGGCTGAAGAGCAACTGTAACAGCGTTTGTATCCTTTGCACAAGCTGAAAAGGAAGAAAAAAGAGCATTGGGCACTTAAGCAGAGCTGTTGGGATATATTAGACTTTAAAAAAATGTTTAAGCGGTGAAAGCAGCCCGTGGTATCTGTACCAAAACACACACAATGGGAGCATGGCTACCGGAGTACACAGTAGCAGCCAATATGCAGGCACAAGGAATTTCAGTGTATTATTCTTATGCAGCTGTGAATCAGTGCCCAGCAAATCTCCCTGGGATTCCACAGATCACTCCTCACCACCTTCTCTTCCCCTGAGCTGTTTAACAATCCCCTCCTCCCATGCTCCAGCCCCGAATCACCACACAGGTACAGCCCTCACAGGAGGCTCAGAGGCCAGTTTGGTCACAGAGCTGGGAACATGCAATCCTGCCAAAGATGCAGGAAAAGCAGTCAACCAGCTCCTTGAAATGTGTGCTTACATCCCCAGGACCCATCTTTGGTTTCTGTCAGGACTTTTATCTCTGCATTCATAATGTGTTAGAGATACAAGATACAGGCTTGGAATCTGTTGGAACCCATAGACCTTACAAACAATGACTTTTTGGTGGGTTTGTTTGGTTTTTTTTTTTTCTGGTTTGGTTTTCCATGCTATTATTATAACGTGGCTATTTGCCATTAGATTTCTTACCAGCAGAAGTAACCTACCTGAGACTCTATGGTGGGCTGCAAACCACTGCTCTCCTCCAGCCTCATTGCATCACTCTGTAAAAAAGACAGAGACACTTGTTGGGCACTGGCAGTGCTGCCAGAATAAGCTGGAAGGGTTCATCCCATGAGGGAACAGGTACTGCTGGAGCAGAGATTGCTTAAGGACACACATCAAAAATCCTGAAATCTGAGGGGCCAGGCTGGAACAGGAGCACGGTGATTAAAGGCAGTGTTAATGGTACAGCATCAAACGAGCAAATGGAAAAGCCATTTATCTTGTCTCTCAAGTGCTAAGCTACCAACTTACCCCACAAAGCATCCTTAACAGAGCTGAGTAATTTGACAGACAAAGCTGTTCCAGTCCAGCCCTGCCAGCTATCAGGACTTTTAACTCTGGGAGATTTGTTCTGCACCATTGTTACAATGAGGAACACAAGGAAATGCATTTAAATCACTCATGAAATCAACATACGGTTTGAGATCCTTCTTCTGCATCAGAAGAGAGATCATGGACTTGCACATCTGAACTTGCTGCAGGGCCTCTCCAGTCCCACTGTCTCTGTTCACCACCACTGTTCTTCCTACCACCTGAAAGAAGAGTGGAGTGTGAGGGGCTCACACCAGCACAGGGCCTGGGAAAGCTCAGTGAGTAACAGAGTAAGCACAAAAAAATACTGAGTGTGAAGACAGAAGCAATAAACAACTGCACGGCTTCTCCATGCTGATTCCAGCTGGGAGATCAGACAACAGGGGACTGCTCAAAGAGGTCTAAAAACTTGAGGAGAGTGGGTTAAAATAAATTGGGAGAGTAAGTTCAAATTATGTTACACTATTTTCAGTCAAGGAGCCACAATGTCTGCATGAAAATAATCGGCTGTGGCTCCCAGAATTGCAGGCTCATAACATGGAATACTGGTTAGCAGGAATATTCTATTCCAAGCAGCACCACTGTGATTGTGGAAGGAGGTAAAGGGAGATGGAAACTATGTTGTAAAAAGTACCTATGTTATGACACGCACAGAACATTTCAGAGGCAACAGAAGTATTTTAGAGATTAACAACCAGTGAAATAAAGACCATTTGGTTTTTTAATAAATGCATGAAGCAGAAATGGAGATAAAGAGTATCTTGTCTTTCCTCACATTTCATTAATTAACTGATAAATCATCTGTGCCAAAAGGGCAATTTATATTATCTAAGGATTCAGCAAACCTCTAGTGACTGTGCAGATACCAAGTGGGAAAAAAAGTGTTCATGACTCAATAATAAAAGCAGACAGCTGAATTCAAATTTTCTAGGTTTTCAGGTCAAGCTCATTTTTTTCCAACAAAATTAAAATTCTGTGTGGAATTGTGGTAATTACAAAGTGTGGGTTAAGGCAATAGAGTATGGGTTATGCTCTCAGCATAACACTGAGAGCCCTACTCTGCTCTCTAGTGTTGGTATCAGGAGTCAAAAAATCCAACATGCTGGAGATTTGCTCTGATCCTCCTTTTAGAGCCAGGTGAAGAAGCTTCCTTATATGAGAGCCTCAACTCCTGGTTCTCATCCTCTGTGCAGTGAAGGCATTAAAGAGCTAAGGAGCTCAGGAAAATGCTGAATGGTCCTTCTCTTACTTTTACTTGAAACGGAGGGACTGCTGTCATATCCTCCAAAGGTCTCTGCTCTCCGGGGGAGTCCGGACCCAGAGCCATCCTCAGGCTGGCAGGAGGCACTGCCAAAGTGAGTGAAGATAAGGTCCTGGAGGTTTTCAGCTAGGAAAGAGGAGCACATGTCATGGAAGCAGCCATGTCTATGCTGCCACACAACAAGTTGTCACGCTGACAAGTTTAAAAAAAACAAACGTTTCAACCATCAAGTCCATTAAAAGATCAGCTAGCCAGAGATGTCCTGCAGTATGACAGGCTCTTTGCATAGAGATGACCTCTTACCTAACTGCACGTTAAGATTATCAAGCCTGGAATGTTTGGGTTTTCTTTTTTTTTTCATCTTCAGAAGAGAAATTATGCTTGTGCTTATTTTCTTTCTAAATACATCTATCTTTAGATAGGCTATTTTTAATATATAAACCCTCCTATAATATTACATTTCGGGATTGGTGTATTATTAGAGCGCTCTGTTCCCCTTTCTGAACAGACTCATCCCAAGACTCCACTGGTTGATCCTTAACAAATAAACCAATCCAAGCTGTGCAGGTCTGCCACCTAAATCCACTTCACCTCTCTTGCAGACTGGCTCTGAGAACAAGGAAGTCTGAACCGCGTTACATAAAAATATTATGTTATTACAGGATGGCTTTTCAGGACCTGTACTTAGGTGCCAGGTGCTTGTCCCCACCCCTGCACCTCAGTGAATGCCTCCACAGCCCCACATTCCATCTACCTTCAGTCACTGCGGACTTCAAAATCGCTTCTCCCTGCAGGTTTTCCGAGATCTCCCCCCGGAAGAGCAGCCGAGCTCGGGACCCTTGGGAATGGTCTTCAAAGCCATTCATTTCAGACATTTCTGCATAAATCTGTTGCTTCTCAGTCAGACTCTGCAGAATCAGGTCGTCTTTCATGTTCAAACGCTCTAAAGGAAGAAACAGATCCAGTCAGGATTCTGTACTCCCTGTCAGACTGCAGTGTTCAGTTTGGAAGATTATCACTCATTTTATGATCACAGCATCAAATGCAGAGATGTAATTAAGAGTTAAGGGGAAAACCCATGGAGCAGGTAAAGCTCATTAGACTCTTCAGCAACTATTTCTATATAATCTTACACCACCATGAAAGACTTGTGAAGGAGAAACTCGATCACATCATGTGATAAAGAATCAGACAGTCATAAATCACAGATGATGTTGAAAAGCAGCTCCTGGAATATATAACTAAGTCATTACCTTGAAAATCTTTTAACTTCGCAGCTCTTGCTTCAGCCATCCTCCTCTCTGCTTCAGGTTCATTAAATGTTCCTCCTTCTTCATCAGGACAGCTGCACAAAAGGGAAGACAGATCTATGCTTGATTTGCACGTTAGATAATTTAAAACCATCTCAGGATTCAACCTGAAGCTTTTGCCTTGGATGTGGTTTATCCTGGGTGTCATTCTTCCTCCTTTATCCCAAGCCCTGTTGCATTTGACATCTGTGAAACAAATTTCTTGTATCTTTTCTTTTTTTAATAAAGATAAAAGCAGAACAAAGTCTTTGGCTGGTTTCTACTGCATCTTTATCAGTGGCTTCTTCCCAACAAACACAAACAGAATGGCACACTAAAGTCTTAAAGAGAAAGTTGAGAGAGAGTCAAATAGATTTTTAAGATGAATT
This sequence comes from Pseudotriccus pelzelni, assembly GCA_035584735.1. Lineage (NCBI taxonomy): Eukaryota > Metazoa > Chordata > Aves > Passeriformes > Tyrannidae > Pseudotriccus > Pseudotriccus pelzelni. The sequence goes on along the minus strand of JAWMRA010000079.1, from coordinate 2,769,267 downwards.
TACATCTGAGTGCTGCAAAGAGAAGACAGATGAGCAAGAAATGAAGCCCTCCTGCTTTCCCCTCCTGACTTACCTTTCCACAGCCCTGCGGATGTGTGCCATCCAGGAATTCCTCTCCTCTTTGGAGCTGGTGTGAATTTCATACATTTCTGGTCCTTTTAAGGAAGCACTAATTAAAAACATTGCCTTTTCCTCATTAGCCACCTCTCTCACAATCAGCTTTTGCAATGAGATAACTGGTGGTTTAGAGTCCTGCAAAGCAAAATATCATTTATTGCACTACATTATTTATGTTCTTTAGGACTTGTGCTTCCCAGCTCCCCCCTCTTCCCACCAGGAGCTGCAACATCACAAAATAACTCCAACCTTTTCACGTGACACTTCTGACATTGTCATTTTTTACCATCAAGCATTGATGAAAATGTGGAATGAGGAATGTGCCTGTCAAAACCTGATTGAATATTAAGCTGTGTGTCAAATTAAACACCTTGAGGATTCCCACTGGGTCCCAGAAGTCAAGGACAGGCTCAAAAAAAAATTCGCTCAAAAAGAGGCAGACCCAAAATTTGAAAAGGAAAAGAAAAAAAACCTGAATGGCATGTGAAGAGAAAGAGACCAAGAGGAAGCGTTAGAGATTCCGAGTTGGCAAGTTAGCTACAAAAGAAATACAACCCTAACCCAGAGGTGTAACAGAGTGTCATGCCCTGAGAATAATGAAACAAGGTGACAGATAGTGTATTGTATAACGAGGATTAACTGTATTAGCTGTCAGTCTTTGCAAGGAAAACACCTCTACAGAGGAGTACTAGTTACTAAAAACCTATCTAGGCTTCATACAGCATAGGTCCAACATATGTAGCCTAAAAAGCTCCTTCCAGGATGAAGCAGCTCTGTGTAACTGCTGGACCTTCACAGAACAATTGAGAACAACAGCAAGGAACTGAATTGGGAAGTAACATCACGAACACCAGAAGTTTTTCCAACTTCTCTGAGCGGCTGCACTGCAATTCCAGCCATTCACTGGAAAAACAGAATCGCTGAGCAGATCCATTTGCTCCTCTGACTTGCTTGATTTATTAATGGAGAAGTAATATTAAATTTCAAATGAACTGTGTACGTACAAATATGCAAAATATTGGTCAGTCTCTAACTGCAGAGCATGTTTACAGAGGGGAAAAAAAACCCCACCACATAGCACCCTGTTCTGTGCATTAGGAGAAGGGTAATTTGAAAAGCAGTTGCTTTTTTGAGGTCATCAAAATAGCTATTGCCATTAGAATTCAGCTTTAACGTTAATGTCTTAAAAAAAAACCACATCCAAGAAAACAATTACATTACTGATTCTACTGCAGCCATAACTGAACCAGATCAGGACAAAACGTACACAATTAACTGCTCTGAGGATACCTGTGGAAATGCCCTGGGAAAGCAAGTGAACCCACTGAATGTTCTAGAGTGCTGCAGTAACATCATCTGCAGTCAGTGCTTCTTACATGTGCTTCAGGAAAGTTCTCTGGCCCCAGTAAATCTCAGGGCGCCGTGACCACGGTCACCACGTCCCTAATGGAAATGGCGGATTCTTTCCCTGCACGTTAAACAGAGGCAGGACTTGATTTACAAGTGATTTTCAAAGCACAGCTCTGGTGTGTGCACGGGGAGACAGTGGGAGGCACTCAACAAGTATCAGAACTTCAGCAGAAAAAGTGATTCCTAATAGTTGGCTGATTTATTAACCTAATTTTCCTTCTGAACCTCTAACAAGTATCTAACATCTCTAATTGTGGGGTTTTTTCTGTAGTTACTGTCACAAATACTTTAAGTGTATCTATTAAATATGGAGAACAATACCTACCACTGATGCAAATGTGTATTTTTGGTCCTTTTCTTGTAAGAGCAACAGTACATCAGTTAGCAGAACTGCCAGAATATCTACAGTAACAACAGAGACAAGAGAAATAAAAAAAAGTCACATTTTAAAGCAGAAAGGCTGGTCCAGCCTCAAAAAATCACTTCACTTAAATTTCCCGTGTGTCAGGGAATAGCACACCAACATTTGCAACATTGGGTGTGCTGCTGCCTTTCACCTGGGCTGTCCACACTGTTCAGAACCAGCAAAGCACAAACAGAGCTGATTTAAAGCCTGCAAACCCCTCCACAGGCATCCTACACGTGGACTCCAGAGGCAACGTGTCTCCCTCAACAGCAGATTCTTCTGGAACTGCAGCTGCTCACAGCACCACCTACTCTTGGCTGAATTTTCTGGGCCACTGAAGCTTCTCCTTGAACACCTGAGCAACAAAGCTGCTCAAATATTCCCTGGTGGCCCGCGGTTTTGATTTTTCTGGCAAAACAGGCATTCTGCAGAATGAAGGTGTCATGGGGCTCACACGACACGGGTTTTGCAGAAGTGTGAAGCAGATAATGCCTTTCCACAGGAGACTAAGTCAGAATGACTCAAAGCTTTGTCATCCACCTGAAGACCTTCCTCTTGAATTGGGAAGCAGATCAGCCAGATAATAAGCAAACAGCATAAGGAACTTATCATGCACCATTACAGAGATGCCAAGCCAAGAATAGAACAAGTGCTATTTCCTCCAATATCCTATTAAACAAGCAGGTTATTGTCATCTTATTTTATACCCAATCGATCAGTAATAAACAGTTACTAAAAAAACCCCACCACCCAACATAAATCTTGTTTCTCAGTTGCATTTCCCCCCCCTCCTGGTCCTTTACCTTTGAGTCTCCCTGATGCAGCTTTCCAGTACAGCATCCCATCCAGGAGGAGCCTCCTCTGTCCCATGTCATCCTTCCGGAAAAAAAGCCCATTCTTGCATTTCCCAGATGATTTCACCTCCATTTTGTGCATAATCTCCTTAAGTCGCTGCCCCTTCTCACACTCATTTACCATGGCATCTACATGAGTGATGGTGTCCTTAATTAAACTAAGGGCCTGGGTCAGCTCTTCGTAATCTCTAGTTCCAGCTAAGGGAAAAGAGCAGCAGTCAGCCACGATTTCAACTTTGGAATGCAAGATATGAGCCATCCGAACCTGAAGGGAGGCCACAAGAGAGCTGGAGACTATTTACAAGGGCCTGGAGTGACAGGACAAGGGGGAATGGTCTGAAGCTGAAGGAGGGCAGGGTTAGATTAGTTATTAGGAAGAAATTCCACCCTGTGAGGGTGGGGAGGCCCTGGCACAGGTTGCCCAGAGCAGCTGTGGCTGCCCCATCCCTGGAAGTGTCCAAG
>JAWMRA010000079.1:2750381-2765781 GCA_035584735.1 Pseudotriccus pelzelni | reverse complement strand
GTGGGGAGGCCCTGGCACAGGTTGCCCAGAGCAGCTGTGGCTGCCCCATCCCTGGAAGTGTCCAAGGCCAGGTTGGATGGGTCTTGGAGCGACCTGGGCTAGCGGGAGGTGTCCCTGCCCATGGCAGTGGGATGGAACAGGATGATCATTAAGGTCCCTTCTAACCCCAACTGTTTTGGGATTCTATGATTCTCTTGACCCTCTGATGAGGTGAGACTGCTCTGGATCCGCATCTAAAACAGCATCTTCAGCCACCAAAGAAGTGAGAAAGCAGCTACCAGCCTGTCCCTGCTTGTGTGAGGAAAGAACACGCAAAACATGGCAGAGGAGGTATCACCAGACAACTGCGAGGCTTCCAGAAAACAGCCCACCTTCTGTGTTCTGAATGATCCGTTCCACCAGCACCGGGTACTTGGTGATGCGCTGGGTCACCAGGAGGATGCACTCCTGGACACCGAGTCTCCTCACGATGGGACAGTTCCCAATTTTCTAGAAAAAAGACACATCACACCCACTGTACATGTTACTCTTCTAACTTCCTCTCCATTCACATGTTTTCTGTCCCAAAACATTTCTGTACATTAGGCACAGCACCACAAAATGAGGCAAAACTTCTGGAAACACTCAAAAAATAGCTTTTATTGCCGGAAAATATCTTAGGTATTTTTTCAACTACTGTTAACTAAATGTGGAGTCAAACAGGGCAAGTTCCAGATCTAAACTGTAGGACTGCCTACTGCTAACTGATTGTCTCTTCTTAAAGGATCAGTCCTTAAATGCACACAATAAGTATTTTCTTAAAACCAGACCCAACCACCTAACAGCCAAATTAGGCCAATAATAAAGAAATTAAGTGTCTATTTTACCACTGTATGTTCCCCAGCAGGCTGACTTAGAGAATTTAGGCAGGGAGGACTGTAAAGCATAAGTTACTGTGGCTGCAGACACAGCACAGACCTGGCACGAGAACAAACACAGTACCAAGATCTATCTTCACAAGGACTGAGGTCACATATTTTAAAACTCTGGTCACTTATTTGAAAGGAAAGAGCTCTCACTTTAAAGACACCTGGTTAAGATGAGCTAGAAGTGTAGAGCTATGCTGGAAAGTTCACACAGTATCACTTACTGGTGACTGGAAAATGAGAATATTTAGGCCTCTGCAGAGCCACCTGAGATTCAGGTTACAGCTTCCACTTTGACCGTGTCTCTTCAGCCCTCCCTATTACTTGCACATTACAGTGTGCAGCAGATAAACAAACGACCCTGAGCCAATCTTCTGGGTTTATAAGGATTTTTCTATAGTAGCTCATCAACAGCATTTCTCATTGATTTAATTTATTATCAAGCCAATGATGGGCGCACAGCAGGGCAGCCAGAGACAGAGCCATGAATAGAACAGATACTTTATTCCCCAGTCCTAGGTGCTCTCAAGAGCCTGCCTCAAATTATCACCTGCTAATTGTGGCTTTATGTCCAAATAGCTCAAAAGATCTAAAAAATACAAGAAGCCAACAAACCCCTCAGACAATGAGAATATGCCTCCCACCCTGCTCATTCACATTTAAGAGATCTTCAAGTACAGAAGAAAGCCTAAAGCAAGGAAATAAATTTTGCACAGTCAGAATGGGAAACTTCTGCTTGTTGTTTACCTTTATTAAGTTTTGGAACTTCTTATTGCTTTGGAGCAGGTCTTTATAATGACTAACAGCTTCATTGTGTCCACAACAGAACACACCATATTTTTCTTTCATTCTCTCCCCATTTTCACCTGAAAACTAATTGGAAACAAAAAAATGAAAAGACCTGAGTCATTCAGAGTAAACTTATCTCCACTGCAAACTCCAGGTGCGTAGTGCTTTTTTTTTTTTTAACGTGCTTTTATGGTGAGTGATTTCTGAGACGTTTCTTCAATATTTCAATTTCTTCTGTACCAGAAATAAAATTTATGGAGTGTGACATGTGAGAGCTTGGAATACCACAAGGTAACCAAAAATGAAATGACTGTCATTAGGAGTATTTTTAAAAGGATTTCTGGACCTCTGCATTTCAGAAGTCTGAGGACTGTAAAAGCTGAAAGGCAAAAAAGGGGGCATGATACAGTCATAGAAATTTTTGCATGCACTCCATGCCAGAATGGTGCTGAAGCTCTCATGAGTTCAGTGGATCTTGACTGCATTTTCCAAAGGTCAGAACCAAGAAGTTTGGCATTAACTGCAGGAGAGCCGTGTTTGGGATGGACACCAGGAATATGTGCCTTTCCTTTTGGTACAGATGAAAAAGAGCAACAAACAATCTGCAGTCACATATCCCACAAGGTGTATAAGCACACGCCCAAAGAACGTTCCGTGAACATTCCATGTTATTTGTGATGGTATATTCCTGGGAGTTACGCTCCCACATTGCCCTGGAAAGATAACCTTACACCCCGGATGAAATCAAATCTTTACATAACATCACTTTAACCCTTACAGTTAGCTTTTTTACAGCTTTCACGGTGTCAACCTGACTGGTAGAATTGAATCCCCACCTGTTTTACCAAGAGGTCTCCAATGTTCTGGATTATGTAATTCCGGTCACTGCCTTCTTCCAAGGATTCCTTCCGGCGCTCCTTTAACTGGAGCAGGAATTGCCCGTGCATCTCCAGCAGCTCATCCACACAGGGGAAGAGCTTGTAGATCACTGCCTGTGGGAACTGCAGCTCCTCTCTCATGGCTTTGGAGTACACCTTCAGCATGATTTTCAGCGTCCTAACGTGGTGCATTTCAGTTTGCATTAGTTCTGGGCCAGGGGAAACACAAAAATAAAAGCAAAAAGTCATTCATATGCTGTGCAGTGACTGCTGAGGTACAGGAGCAGGCTCTGAAACCCATCATCCTCTTCTTCACCACAGGCTTTGCAACTCTCACGTGAAGCTCTTAAATTTGCTTTGTTAATGCCCCAGCCCAGCAGTGACTGACCCTGCTTATTTAAGGACATCTCCCAGTGGCTGTTGAGCTGCTCCCTAATTGTACAAGTAGTAGGGCTTAGCTGACTACAGAGGCACACTGAGATCGGTGGGAAGAAATTCTGCACACTGAGACAGGTAAGAGACCTGAAAATCTTCACTCGGTTTTAGTTTTCAGGCACAGGTCAGAATCGGAGCCCATAAGGAAGATTCCTGCTTTGTTTCAAAACAGTGGCACCATGAAACAGAAAAAGTTTTAAGAATAACAAACAACTCTTACCATAAATGACATCTTGCCTTTTTTTAACGTTTTTGTGTCTATTTGCATAAGCTTGTTCCACTGCAACACTCCAAGACTCTGCCTCAAACTCATGAGCATCTGTTTCTATTTCACTCCGGAGGGACACAGAATAAGCATCTAGACCAAAAGCACATTTAATTTCAATTATTATGGTTTCTCATCAGATCCTTCACTACCATCATTAACAACAAGAGTGAAAACATCTCAGTGCTGCTCTAGGACTGTGTAAGAAGTTGCATAACCATCCTGAAAAGCACAGAAATTCCATACCTTCCAGAAAAATGGAGTCTGCTGTTGAAGGTGCAAGCGAGACAACGTCATCTGAAGTCTGCTTAAATTTTATAAAGCCTGAATCCCCTTCATCCATGTCTCCTGAAATCAGTCTAAAGGGCCAAAGAAATTAGACCAAAGGACCAATACAGAACATTCACATTTTTTAAGCTACTTGACACAAAAAAACCCCAAAACAACCACTTTAAAAAGCCTCTTTCCTAAACTATAGTGCAATTATCTTATAGTGAACAAATAAAAGGCATCATTGCACTCTTTTAGACAATTAAATCAATTTGGCAACTCCACCACTGAAATATTACAGTTTAATTAGAGCAGCATCAGCAGAATTTGCAACTTCTGATACGAAAGTTTAAAAGGACATCACCTGGTGCAAACCACAGTTCAGAGTACAAAGGGCACTTTCACTGGGAAAGGAGAATTATTGGGACACAGCAAAAACAAACAGCTACTTAAAACAGCTGATGGCTTTGAGTTTGTCTATTTTAATCAAGGTATTCTGCACTTTAAAACACTGTTATCTCCTTCACCCGTCACCACCAGAACAACCTAGAATAGCTGAACTCAGAGGAGATTCGCAAATTTCACAACAATTCAAGGAAAACATATCCGGGAAATAGATAATTTAGACAGAGGTACTCCAGTACTGCCTTATTTATAGGATATTTTTTGTCACATAGGGCAGAGGGACTAAAGACAAGGTGATTTAAACAAACAAACCAAAAAAAAAAAGCATATTGTTCAGGAGAATAACTTTCAGCATTAAAAGCTCAATGAAGCCCTTCTGAGCTTGAAAAGCAATGCTCTGCAACTGCTTTTCTTTTCACAGAGGGGAAGGGGGGGAGCAGCTGAAGCCAGGGAGTTAGAAAAGAAGCAGTTTACTCACCCAAATTTACTGACAGCTCCAGCAGCGTTCAGCGAAGCCTGAGAGTTCCCTCTCTGGGCGATAGTCATGCCGAGGTTCCGGGACAGTGCTGGGGTGCCATCCGCTCCCAGGAGGAGACTTCGGGGCTGCTCCTTCAGGGAAGTGGCTAAAGAGGCAAAAATGGAATTGGTGCTCAGAAAGTGAGGCGGGCACTGCAGCTCGCCTGCCCTCAGCCCTCGCTCCGAGTGCGGCCGCAGCACCGACAGGATCTTGGATGTCAAGAGCTCGTTGTCCAAAAAAACATTCTCATTCCATTTTCTTGAAAAGGAACCACAAAAAGACAGCTCGGGATGAGCTGGAATCGCATTGCTCCTGCCGCTGCTTTTTGAATTTGTATTCCCCATGCTCGCCACTGGCTGCCCTCAGACTTGGCACAGTAAAGTGGCCCCAGAGATGCTCTGTTTTTATACTACCTGTGATCCTTCTAGAAATGTAAAGCTGCCACTTAACTTACTGTATTGGCTAAATCAGCAGGTCTGAAGTGCAGGAAATTGGTCCCTACTGTGCCCATTTAGTGTGGAAATTGCAAAGTATCTTCTCCTTTAGTAAAACACCAGAACCTACACACAATTATTCACACCCCACCGTATAAGGGCATAGAACATTTCATGGCAAACAAGAAAAATCAGAGATCACAGAAAAACCACAAGTTCTCTGCAATGCTTATTGCTCGCAGCGATTTATATCTGCATGCACACACGCTGCACATAATAGATACCAGAGCTAAATTTAATTTTAATACTGCAGCTTTTTAATGCTTTTTAGATCTAGGCAGGCTGTGAACTGGAAAGATATTTGAAACTTTAATCACTATTACACAATATGTGGAACCCTGTAATAGACTTATAAAAAATGGATATAATTATTTAGCACTAATGTCTGTAATGAATGATAAGGACCAGGAGACAAAATACATCCTTTTAAAAAAGGGAACTTCAGGGAAGTCAAAGACAAAGACTCGGCCAGACAATCTTCAGAACTGGTCCCTGACAAGATCTGCAGCTGCCCTTTTTTCAAAGTGCTTTTAAGGACATGGGAGTGGGAGAGATCTCTTGGATCCTTGAACCCAGGGCTCTGCCACTGCAGGCACAGCCCAAGCTCCTGTCACAGCCCCATGTCAGGGAAGTGCTCCAGGATCAGGAGGCTGGTGCTGTAGGACTTCAAGGGGGTCTCTAGTTCCCAGACAAGTTTTATGTGGCACCAATTTACCTCTTTTCTAGTAAACATTGGTGCCCACTCACCCCCAAAAGTTCCTCCTTCTTAGTCTGCGCTGCCCAGTGTACCTCCACTGATAATTATCTCTTCCTCCACGTCTGCCTTGCTCAGTGAAGCACAGTTAAACCAAGGTATTTGTGGTTCTTCTCATGAAACAGGTTTTCCCACATTTTTTTCATATCCCGTGCTCTACGTCTGCTTGTCTCTCATTTCATCCTCACTGACACACGAATTGTTTTAGGGCTGCAGGGGAGGTTTCATCAGTGACATTTAACAGAAATTATATCACCACATCTTTTCCTGCTGGAAATACCCTTCCCGAAAGCTTGGCTTTGAAAGCTCTTGGCTACACACGCACAGCACATTCTCAGTCTACAACAAACTGGGTAAACTGAGTCCTTTCCACCAGCTCCAAGTGACGAGCTCCAAGCCCCAGGAGGAGACTAATTAGACACTGGCATGATTTGTCAAGGCAGATTTGTTAAACAAAGGCTTAATAACCAACACCCTCCCATTTCCACTTGGGGAATTACTGAAATCGTGGCCATTCAGTTCTCTTTCTGTGCTCCACAAGCCAGGAACATCAAGTTCAGTTTCCCAATGATAGGCCTAACCTAAAAATCTCCAGAGGCAGAACATGGGGAGAGGGATAGGAGACACACAGTTTATCCCTTTCTTAAAATTAATTTCTCTTTCACATTGATCCAACATCTTTGGAGGTTTTTTTGCTGGGCACTGCAGCGTGCAGGGTTATGCTGTGGGTAAGAACATACAATGCCCAGGCTATTAGCTGTTCCTTTAATTTCCAGCCTCTGCTTTTGACTATGGAAAATGAGCACTGGCTGCCTGGCAGAGTCTGCACCGAGAAAAAGCCATTTTCTGAGTTCAATTAGCACTGTCTGCTCACTGCTGAGAGGCCTCATCGATCGCTGTTACCCTCACACAGACCAGGCTGTGGTACCACAGAGCTGCTCACCACCAGCCCCACAGCCAACTTCTCCCATTTCATTAGTCCTTTTTCCTATTTTAGCCTCTGCACTTTCTCCTTGTATGCACAGACTCGTTCTTGGTAGTGCAAACAGCCACTTATCTCCTTATAACAACTGTTCCCTGTGTTACTCCTTGGTAAGAACTGTGTCATGAAGAAACCACCTCCTAATGTAAATGGTACCCGAAAAATCCCGAAATACCCAGAGCAATGCCCAGACACTCAGGTCAGCTGTGTTCTGACAGCTGCCAATCAAATAAATCTGCTCTAGTTCCACTCTAACACCTTAAAGGAAAAGAGTCTGTTCCTCTAACGCAGACCTTGTAACATCTACAAATTAAAATGTCATTTAATACACCCCCGACTGTGATGGTCTTTTCCAAATATCTTTCCCCAAAAAGACATTTCAGAGCCTATGCTGCAAGAGAGCTGTTCTTTCTTCTTGTTTGGTTTTTTTTTCCTCCCAGATCCTTTTTTCCTACTTTGTTTCAGCAAAGACTTATGTTCAGACCATTAGTGCTAGCTTGTCTTAGAGATTTCTAGCAACCACTAGCTGCAGGCAAGTTTTAAATAGACAATTATGAAAATCTGATGTAAAACAAAGTTCACAGTTCTAGTCTTTTCAGAGGCCAGAGAATAGACAATCAATGAAAAACGAGCTTATTGATCCCTTTTCACCATGATATTTTGAGGTTACACAGCAAGAAGGTATAAAGAAAAATAAAAAGATAAAGAGATAAAAACACACAGGAGATTGCCAGGAGCCTCTAAGCCATTCCCAATAGAAAAAAAAATGAAGCCATCTTATTAAAAGAGACCTTCTCTATACTTCAATAACACACTGTGTATAGCCTTTAAAACATATTAAAGAAAAAAATACAATCGAACAGATAAGCCTTGAGCACAGAAATCATTCTTTAGTACAAACCTGGGGAAATGCACTGGGGCGAACTTTGTGGAGATCCAGAAGGTCTGTGCTGCAGATCTTTCTGCTGCAGGAAAAAAGACAATATTCTTACACATACAGAGCAAACTTTCAGTCCAAAATGAATCGGATTTTTCCTATCCTATAGCTCTGACTGTAAGTGAAGCTGTACACTGAAAATACGAAAGATTTAACACAGCAACGGCTTTGATTTTTTTTTTCACGCGTCAGAAGAGTGGTATACAGACATTACCACTTGGAGTAAAAATCCCAGGAAGAATAAAGCAGGCTGAAATACAACTAACAATGAAGCTACAGCTGAATTAAAGCTATGATAATTAATGTATTAAATGAAAGCAGACCTTTTATGTTGACAGTCCTCACCTACTCCTAGCTGTTGTTTAATTTACAGCAATACTGACTAATTTAACCCAGCCGGTGTCCGTAAAAATTTCAAATTGCACCTTTGGTAATCTGTACAACTTTCTCCTTCCCGCAACCTTCTTGCATATTAAAAACCATTGAGACACAATTAAATAAGTTACACAGTCTGTAACAAATGGCTTTTGGGGAGCTTCCCTTTGGGGTTCTCGTTTCTGACTTCCTTCCTCACCCCATTTTGTGCCACCCCTCCCTCTCTGCTCTCTTCAGGAGTGGTTTGTCAGGGCTCATTCTGCCAGGAAAGTTTGGGTGATGGGGAAGAGTGGAAATGAAAGCACCAGAGCAAGTGAACCTTTTGGTTTAAAATGAAAACGCACAACGGCCCGAGATGTTTAAAATTATATATCAAAAAACCCCACAAGAACATTTCTGCCCCCAAAAGAGTTACATTCTATATCACCAATGGCTGAAAGCACTTCCTCTAACCTCTAATTGCTCAGGTCTGAGCTGCTCTGCTCTCTCTTTTCCCCCTCACAGTACTCCCTAATCTGCTATCAGTCTCTGAAATCATCAACACTTGCAGGTTAAAACAAACTAAAACTCCCTCAAGTATTATTAGTTATAAGGGGAGGAAATGCTTTTCCAAACCAATACCAGAATAAAAGACCCCAGCAGACAGACATCTATCCGAAACCAACCTGTGACCGTAACGTGCAATCACAGGCACCACGGTGACACAGATTAAAAACGAACAGCTTTGCAAGGCAAAGTTCAGCACAGTTCACAAATGAAATAACTTACTCTGCACTACCCAGCTCAGAATTAACATCCAGCTGTTTTGCCCAAATTGCCCTCCACCCCTCAGCTCTGAGATGGCACAAAACTCAAAGGTACCAGATAATTTAATTATGTTCCCCCAAAAAGTGATGGGTTTGAGCATTCTTACAAGGGTTAGTCACAGTTCTGAGGCACGAGGTAAGTAATTTTCAGTACAGCAATAAAATGTTTCATTTTATTTTCCCTACATACATTAGCATTAATTACTATAATGACAAGTTAATAACTACTCGATGTCTCGAAGATGTAGGGCAAGATTCTGCACTGATGTAAACTAAACCACTCACATAAATTAAACTTACTATGTCAAGCCTTGTCATTATAAAAGAAGAACAAATGTTAAAGCCCACCTTGGGTCTGGTGCTGCTGCATTCAGCCAGCAAACTCCTGCAGTTCTTGTGGACATTCACTGCACAATCTGAAACACACACACAAAAACAGTCTTAATTATCCTCGTCATTCCCATCAAGGGAAAGGAAAAGCGACACATAATGGATCTTAATTTTGAAGGAGATGCAGAGTAAGCTGAGGTGTCTTGGCAAGCATCCTTGTTGTGCTTGTTGTGATCTTGATTTTACACCAAATGCTCGAGTTTTTTCAGTAAGACTCAGGATCACTGATAGTGCAAGTCACACATGGAGGCACAAAGAGCCACTCTGGAATGCAGGAGCAGTTTTCTGCCTGACCTGCACTCAGAGCACAACCTTCCTCATCTTTGCAAAGGCCATTTCCCCCTGTCCATCCAGTCAAAACTGACACCATTCAGGAGGGCAGCAATTTCTCTGGCTCCATAGGAACAGCTGCCTTCCTGCACGGAGTACTGCTGGGAGCTGAGGCAACTCGAGTAAATCAAAGATCCAAACACACCCCAGAATCATCAGAGCACTGCCAGCACCACAGCATTACCAGCACCACAGCACTGCCCCCCTTCAGCTTCACAAAGGAACCGCTCCCAGATTCAGGAACCAAAGCAGCCCTCTCACCCAAAAGCCATAAACCCATTAATAGTACAATAAAATCCAACCCCTTTTTTTCCTTGTGATAGCCACTGCTTGACAAAACAGAGTGGCAATTGGTCACGTCAGGTATTTTCCACAGTCTTTCAGCCCATCTAATAATCAAGATCCCTCATAAAAAACAAAGCAGGACACAGCAACTAAGTAAAGGACATCAGGATTTGTGTCTTCCTATGTAGTTCAGGCATGCCTGTTAAAAGAGAAATGGAACAAAACTGGGAAGATGAACACCATATCTGCCACAGAAAAGCATGTTTATGTTTAAAGCACAGACGAAAAACTATTAAAGGTCTCTTCAGAAGCATCTCCCCTGCCTGGCGCCAGGACTGCGGATCTGCTTTAAGGCTCCTGGCTGACCTAGAGAAATGCTCACTTGTGTTTTCCATAATTTCACCGAGAGTCTGAGAACAGGGCCAAAATACTTAAACAGAAATAAATTAATAAAGGCACAAAAACAGGACGGAGAGAAAGACTGAATGCACAGGCCTGCAAGGTGCTTACACGTTATGCAACTTCCTCGAGTGTGGGAAATAAAGTGTACAGCTCTGCTCACAAAAAAAATTCCACAAAAACAATCACCTCCCACGACTTCTCTCTCATTTGCGATATTCCTACCACTGCCACATCCCACACCACAAACCAAAAGGCCCTTCATCCGATTTCCAACGTAAGTGCCTCTGCAAATGCATGAGAAAATTGTATCAAAATTATTCACTTGCTAAAACCACGTAGAGAATAACAAATACATTTGTTATTTCAGCATTGATAAGGCCTCCCCCTCTCACCAGGAAACGAAGACATGCCTCGACAACAAACAAGCAGTTAACAATGGAAACCACTTTTCTCCCCAGACAAAGGAACAAACTGGACAACAAAAATCACCACACAAAAGGAAACAGAGAAAATTCTCCATGACATCAGAGTCCTGCTCACAGACAGGTTCCTTTCAGGGCAGCCACTGCCTTCCCACACAGCCCTGGAATCCACTGCATTTGTCAAGAATCCTGAAATACAGTCATCTTTATGCATTTTATCAAACTTCCACTAGATATTCATATTCCCTGACACTTACCTATTTTCAGTGATTACATTCAGTCATTCTTTTCCTGCCAAAGATTAGAGGGACCGATTCCAGTTCAAAAGCTTGGGAACCTTGTTAAGGAAACTGTAAAAGGGATCTCACTTAAAAATGGGTTTCAATTTTAAAACCATGCACCTGCTCAGTTAAAGATAACAACTTACAGCGCTCTCAGTAGGTATTTTTCACTTAATCAGCTGACATATCTAATAGTGCTGTGCATGACTTCCCTGTGCTGCAGGAAGATTCTTTACACAACAGGAGAGAACATGCTAGAAAACAGGAAAAAGCTACAGAAAAGCCCCAGAAAACTGCAGCTGAATCCAAGGACTTGATTATGCACGAGGTTATTTTAAAGGCATTTGCTCCACGATTTCCAAGGGGCATTTGAAACCTGACAGAAGAATCAGACTGTTTTATAAGCACATTTTATAAGACGTGCTCCACCTTCCCCTATTCTACACACTTTTGCAGTCGCTGCTGAAGGAAAGACACCTCAATTCAAGATTAGAACAAGCTTTTGAATACCTATGAATGCAGTTTCCGTTTTCTGCAGTTAAGGTCTCTATATTCTTTATTCTTATTACTCTGCATTCTCATTCAGCCTCTCTGAACAGGGTACCAGAGAACTCCATGGGTCAAGAAACAGTGAAGAGAAGAATGAGGGGCAGGGGACAGTGAAGGAGTGACAGGAACCCACACACAGGGAGGTTTCAGGATGTTTAAGAATGTGAGGGGTTGTTACAGGTGTATAGAAATAACAAAACTCTACCTTCTCCTGCCATCCAAAGAAAAGCAGCGTCAGTAAACTCCAAACTGACAAAGAAACATATTTTTTGCATGTCCCACCAGTAACTGGCAATTCTTACTCAGATCAAGAATTTGGGATCGTACAAAAATTAAATGGACGGTTCTTTTGGCGAGCTCTTCCCAAACTGGAGAGGCACAGAAGGCATTCCTGAGAAAGGCAGAGATAAAAACTCAGAGCGCTGCAGCCAGGCTCTTCCCTGTCTTCTCCCTCCAGCACTCCCTGGAACTGCAGGAAGAGCTATTTGGCAAGGAAAAGCAGATTCTCTGAAGGACGACAGAAGGGCCACAGCTTTGGCCAGTGCTGAGAACACCAGGTAAAGTGCCAACACACCGAGAGGATCCAGGGATTTGGGTCACCTCGACTGGATGGGAACAGCACCACTCCTAGAGCTGAAGGCACAAGAGTCACTGACACCTCACAGAGGGTGGGAGCTGAGCAAACCCACCGTGGTTACGTCTGGGCTTTAATCAACAGGTTTGGAATTAAGGCTGAGAATTTTGGGAGCATCACATTATTCCAGATCTGCTTACTGCAGGGATTGTCACTCCCTCTGGAGCATTTTGCAGGAGCCAGTGCCAGCGATGACCTAATGACAGAGAAACTGAAACAGGAGCCTCAACCAGCAACGAAATATTTAAGAGTAAAAGGCTCATAAACACCATAAAAGATCCTGTTCACGATTGAGAGTAACGAATTTAATAGCTGGAATAATCAAAAACCTTCCCTTATTAACGAGAAGTTTTCCAAAAGGCTCACAGGAACTAATTTACAGCTTAGGAATATTTTATTGGACAAGACATAACAACACCCAAAAGCATCACACCCCGCTCACAGTATGTGAGAAGGCACCAAACCAGGCTGCAAAGGAGCAGGAAAATGCATTTTCTTCCCCAGCTGGAATACCTTCCAGGGTATCAGACACTGACAATGTCCTATAAATATCTCCCAGAACTGGATTCCAGGACAAATCTATGACTCACCCGACATTATGAGCACTGTGACCCTGACCTTTGGTCTGGAACAGTACTGCCCAATAAAATAACTCTTAAAAGGCCATTTGCAAACAACTAACACACAGAAACACTGTGATTAATCTAAAATTGAACTACTGATTTTTTTTTCCCTCAAGGAATTTTTTTTGGTGCGTTTTGTAAATGACAGATAAAAAAAAAAAAACCACAAACACAGGTAAGTTCAGGCAGGGACACCTTGTAACATTCCAATGATAAAAGCAGTTCAAGCACTGTTTTAATGCTATTCACCACCTATTAAATCCAAGCAGCAGAAGAGAGCCAAGGACAAAAGAGCTTCCTTGTGAAATTAATAATTTTCCTGTTTTCAAGTGTCCAACGCTTCAGGGATCAAAGAGAACCTTTTCCCTCTTTCCTCACCCTTATATCACGCAAGGAACTCCTCCCTCTTGAACTGACAAAGGAAACAACCTGCACATCAGCGATTAATCCAGAACACAGAATCTGATTTTATACCCAGAGACACACAAGACAGCAGCTGAGAAACATTTTGAGCCACGACAGCATTCCAGGAGAAGCAGGGGGACTTTGCGAGAGATCTCCTCAGGAAAGAGGAGGAGGAGTCTGAGCGGAACACAAGGAAGTTTCTGTGCTGGGTAAATCCAGGTCAGGTATCTTTAGGAACTGGGAGCAGATTTAACTTTGTCCTAGTGGCTCTGGTGGCCAGTGTTTACTTGTCTTCTCACCTGCTTAATTACGCAGAGGCAGAAACCAAAAACTGGAAGGGTGCAGGGAGATGAGATACTTCACATTCTGAAACAGAGACACTCCACACCAGAGAGCAACAGCACTAAATTATCAAGTTTCAGCCTCCCTCTTAGAGCATTCCTCTTTGTCTCCAAAACAACCTATAATTACTTTCTCGCTGTATCTGGTTTTATTGTCAAAATATCAGCAAAACAAATCGGGGAGAGGGGTTGTGTTGTTCCCAGCACTGCAAATTCTGGTGGCCAAGGGGTTTTCTTTACAAAAACACATAAACAACTGATGCTTCTGTTTTTCAAACAATGCCAAGTAAAATTTGCATATTATCCTGAAGAAAGATAAGTCTCAATTTAATTCTCTCACGCTGAACCCTTCCCCCATTGTACAGGAACGCTACAGAACTGAAGTAGCAACTATGACAATCGTAAAAGGTATTTAAAATATTTCATAGGTAAACAGGAGGTGGAACTACAACACACAATGTCCGATGGCTCCTGTTTGAGAGCCACGTTTCCTTTTTTTTTTTTTTGCCATGTCAAACTACCACTTGTAATTTCATTAATTTAAACAAAAAGTGCCAATTAAAAAAGGTACCTCCAGAACTCTCTAAAGAGGGGACTGAGAAGGAACTGAGAAGCTGCCGTTTTTCCTCTCGGTTTTACGCAGACGACACATAAAATCTTCAAACAATATTCAGAAATTATGCTTATTTATTAGAGCAGCAACACCAGACACAGCACAGGAAACGTTCAGAAAGTTATTCGTTCAAATCACCCCCTGCTTCCCACCAGCTCCTCCAAAATCCATCACCGCCCTGACCTCCTGCCGGGGGTTCCTTTCCAGCACGGCCGATACCATCTCCTGCTCCTCTCCCTACGGTGCCAGGGCTGGGGAATATTTAAAACGGGCCAGTCATTGCAACTGTGGATAAGGAGAAGATTTCACCGTGTTGTTTTTTTTTTCCGTACACATTTAAGGTCTTTTGACATACATCGCGGACTTCTGGAGGCACACCTGACCTGCGATGTGTGCGAGCACCCAGAGGACGCGGTGCGGGATTTAAGGATCGCAGGGATGCTCAGACTAAAACCGTGGCGGAAAGGGACCCACCTTCACACCAGGCTACAGCCGCTCGCCTCCCTAACACCACACAGCGACGTTTCGCTCCTCCTTTAGCCCCTCTAAAAGAGCTTTCTAACGTAAAACACCGGGTCTTCCAAGCCGCGTCCCGCCCCGCGGCCGAAGCCCTGAGCTGCGAAGGTCGGGACGGCTGTTAAAACCTAAAGGGGCCGTCACAAAGGGGCGATCAACCCGCCGCCGCGGCCAAACTCCGGATCCCCCCCCCTCTCCGTGCCGCCGGGCGTCCCCCCCACCGGACCCCCTCAGCCCCCGGGGGGCCGCGCCGCCCGCACAGCGACCGGGGGCGGGGAGGCGGGCGCCGCGGCCCCGGGGAGGGGTGCCGGTGGCCGGGCGCTCTCTGGGGCCGGGGGGCCGCGGGGAGCCGGGGGGGCCGAGGCCGGCGGGCGCACTGACACAGCCCGGTCTCTTACCGGACTCCCCGGGGAGCCGCCCGTTCCCTCCCGGTCCCGGGAGCCGCCGCCACAGCAACAGGAAACGCCCCCGTGTCCCGGAAGGAAAAGCGCGCTGGGAGGGCGCGCCTGCGCGGGCGGCGGGGCTGGAGGGTCCCGCATAGACCGCGTCCCGCCCTGGGGGACAGCGCGGGGCACCCGCAGATCGAGTTCGTGCCGAGGGAAGGGCGCAGGGGCGCTCACGGCCCGCGTTCTCCCCTCAGGGAGAGCACACAGACCCTTTCCAGATCGCCTTTTCCCTAGGGGAGAGCACACAGACCCTTCCCAGATCGCCTTTTCCCTCGGGGAGAGCACACAGACCCTTCCCAGATCGCCTTTTCCCTCGGGGAGAGCACACAGACCCTTCCCAGATCGCCTTTT
>JAWMRA010000079.1:2718813-2750056 GCA_035584735.1 Pseudotriccus pelzelni | reverse complement strand
CCTTCCCGGCCCGCGTTCTCCCTCAGGGAGAGCGCACAGACCCTTCCCAGACCGCCTTTTCCCTCAGGGAGAGCGCACAGACCCTTCCCTGACCGCGTTCTCCCTCAGGGAGAGCACAGAAACCCTTCCCGGCCCGCGTTCTCCCTCAGGGAGAGCACATGGCTGCCGCCGACCAGCGCCGGTCCCTCGAGGAGGGCACAGCCACCACAGCCCGTGGCTGCCTCTCAGGGCGGGCAGGGCGACCCACAGCCCTCGCTTTGTCTCAGGGAGGGCGCCCGGTCCTCTTAGCCCGCGCTTTCCCTGTCACGGAGGGCACACGCGTGGCTACTGCCGACCGGCACGGCCACACATAGCCTGCGTGATCCCCTATGAGGAAGGGCACGACCACCCACGGCCCGTGTTTTCTCCTCGTGGAGGGCTCACAGCCGCCCTGAGCCCACACCTTCCCTGAGGGGAGGGCACACGGTCCCCCCGATTTCTCCTCAGGGAAGGCATAAGCACCCCAATCCCACGCCTTTTCCTCAGGGAGGGCTTACAGCCCTCCTAGGCTGCGGCTTCCCTCACGCAGGGAGCACGGCCACCTTCAGCCCACGCGTTCCCCTCAGGGAGGGCACGACCACCCACAGCCCGCGCTTTTTCCTCAGGGAGAGCTCACGGATCTCCCCCAGCATCCCTAAAAGCTGAAGAGGCCCGGAACGGCTGGGATGGGGCATCTCCGGTGACGGCTTTAACGCGGTACTTCACGCGTACACAGCACGCAGCCTGGCACTCGAAATACGTAATTCGATACTAAAAGCCTGGTGGGATTTGCCAACCCGGTGTACTGAAGTGTTTATGGACACCCTTGCCAAGGCAAGGCTGGGGTGCCCGGTGGGTTGGCAGGTGTTGGCTTCCCTATCTGCCCTCCAGAGCCAGTGCCTGCCCAGGCCTTTGCCAGTGACCCTTGCGCAGACAAAGGGTGAGAGCAAAGGGGAATTATCTTCACTGCTGGCAGATCCGTGCACTGACTTGTAGAACCAAACAGCTTGCTGGAAAAGCCACCTTTTCCCTGACACCAGCATGGTTTGATGTATTAGCACCGGGCTGCTGGAGTACTCGGTGCAGGGAGAAAAACTGGGAAGAGCTCACGATCCAACCTTACCTCCCAGTTTCACTCTGAGGATTTACAGTACTGATCGGAAGTTTGTTGTATTTTAAATCACACATATCCAAGTTGCCCGTTGAGCTTGAAAACACAGCATACATGATTGCAAAACAAACTTCCCTCTCAAAATCCACCCTGCAGCTTTCCCATGCTGCTCTAAAAGAACCTGCCACAGCTCAGGCTTGAAATGTGCTGAACTCCTGCCATGGGACCAATACGGTCTCTGGTTTCCACACTGCCACCTGCTTAACTGATTTTATTTTTCTCTTCATCTCATAGTTGCAAGCTTTTCCAAAATGCTCCCTTTTGTGCTGCTTCTCCACAGCACTGAGTACAATGAGGTCCCAGTTGTTTCTTGGGGCCTGTCAGCACTACAGGGACATAACCATTAAATAGAGCAGTTTGGGGATAAACAGCTGGCTGTCACTTGGTGACTAATCCATCCTTAGGCACTTCAAACTTTGTGCTTCGCTGTAATGTAAAAGCAGAGCACTGCAGATTGCCCAACTGCAGCTGTCACGGAGAGGACGTGATGTGCTTGTGCAGCTGCCTCAGGGCATCGCCACAAAATCAGTGCAAAACCTGGCACAGCAGCCAGCTCAAAAACTCCATAGCTTAGAGCTAAGGTTTGGATTGCAAAGAGGAGAAGAGCACCAGCTCTCTAACGCTGTGTAATTCTGTAATAACAAAAGGTTTCTTGCTGAATGTGTTAGACGTAGATTACTGTCCTGCCGCCTTACGTATTTATCGGGGCGGCACTTGGAGATGCTCCAAACAAAGGTGGTACTGCCCAGATACAAGAAGAAAGTGAAAAGCAGAAAATGAGAAGCACTGAGAATAGGATGTACTTTGGTTTCCTTTTCTAAAACCTCTGGAGCTGGGTGAACCAGCTCTGTGTCAGCACAGTCACAGCTCAGTCAGTGTTTCCTCTGCAACCAGCGCTGCAGCTGCTTTCGCATTTGCTTCAGATCCTCCTGCATTGGCTCATAACCACCTTAACCCGCAGCTTGACGCAGCCGCTCTGGTTTAGCCTCTGTTTGTTTGGAATTCTGTTAGTAATCATTTATTCCAAGTGGGACTCCCAGTCCATTTATCACTGTCATCATGTTGCAGCAGCCAAACCTCCTTTTTTCCCCCCAAAATAGAAGGTTTTTGGCGCCTGTGCCTCTCTCCGGAAATGCAGAGTTCCAGGCTGTCTGCTGCTTTTCGGATTTCTCAGGACTCTGTGTGGGCTATGAGCAGAAATTTCAGGATAGAAAAATCCTGCTCATTATAAGCCAAAACTATCTTCCCATATTAGTTTATTGGTGCTGCACTGGGAATCCAGAAAACAAAACTGTGCAAGCACAAGTGCCAGGTGAGAGGCGAGTTTCACACCAAATTTCAAGTCCAAACCAAAAGCTATTCTGGCCTCTCCTTGGCCATGGATGGAGGATGTTTGCCTGATGAACTTCACAGACCCGTGTCCTCTCACTTACCCCTTGTGAGAAAGGGAATGGGTCTCCAAACCTCTTTCACAACACGCCTCAAATAAGTCCTGGCAACCAGTTGTTACAGCAATCTGTTAGAGATCAGCCAGTGCACTGAATCAGCCAGCAAGGGTCAGCCTAGGACAGTCCAGCACAGCCTGTGTTGTTCAGCAAGATTCATTAAATCGAGCACCTTCTCTTAAAGAAGAGGAGTCTGTCTGAACCCCGACAAACTTTGGTTGCAGCTACAGGTTTCCTTTTGAGGAGGATGTTTGATCTGACCCCTATGGGGCCCAGGCTCTGTCTTTCCTGTAATGTAATAGAGATGTGACTGTCAACTAAAGAAGATGTGGAAGACCCACCTCTACCCCCGTGCTCAAGTCATTAGGAGGGAAGCAGTCCTCCTTTCCATCTGTATTCCACAGCATATCCTTGGCTTGCCTCCATGGCACAGCCTGCTTGGAGAGCTCTCCTCCTGTCAGGGCTTTCCTGGGACTCATCTAACTCTTGTTGCATAAACTCTGGAAGCGTGTTTATAAGAGAGGATTAATTTAGGCACAGAACCTTCTCCACCCTTGACAGCAGAGGCTCAAGAGGAGCTTTCTCATTTCCAGGTGAACAATAAACCCAGGGGCTCTCAGCTCAAAAAAAAATCTGCGTAATGGCAGAGTTTGGGTGGCCCCTGTTATCGAGATCCCAGTGGCTGCAACCATTCCTCTGTTTTTCACCCCTGCCAGGCTCCTCACAGCACATCTGTGAGCTGCAGGGACTCTCCTGTGTCCATACTCTTGACACACAGCACAACCTCCTTCCCTCCATCCCTGGGATACTCCGGATCACGTGATGTAAGGATAGATGGGAGGAATCAGATGAGACAGGGAAATAAGATACCACGTACCAGGCTACCTGGGCTGCCTACCTTCTTCACAGCTCACATGCATGTTTCGAGCAGAGCAGAGCAATGGCTCTTGGTTCTGAATTAAAAGCCGAATTCCTCCTGCTGTTACTGTCTCTACTAAGGAATGCTCTCACTTCTCCAGTTCTTCACAGCCCTAGAAGCCACCAGACTTTTTGTGTGAGTGGAATACCTCAGGCTTCCTAATCATCCCCCCACCCTTCCTCGCCCTGGCTTCATCTCATCCCTTTCTTTAACCACCATCTTTTCCTGTGTTTTCCACGAGCCTGTTTTGCCTTGTAGCACGTGGTGGTGCTGCAGTTAAAAATACCACGGAGACGACATCAACAGCAGCACCTGACCAGTGATGGACCGAGGGCTGGCCAGGGGCCAAGGCGTAGAGATGGTGAAATGTGAGTTCATGATGAGAAAACAAGAGCAGCAGCCAAATCTCCTCAGATCCTGGCAGCAACTACAGCTCAGAGCGAGCCCTGACAGAGCAGCTCACACTTCTGAAAAGTAGGCCTGCTGCTCCAGCTTCCTGGTGGCCCCGGAGCTCGATCAGGGACTACTCAGGAGACCACACACTGCTCTGAGCTGCAATAATGGGAGCTGGTGATAGCACTACCAGCTCCGAGGCAGCTCACAAAGGTTCCAGCCCAGCATCATCCAAATACTCCAAATACAGGCCCTGTCAGCCCAACAGCTGTCACAGAACAAGCCCTAGTCCAGATCTTACCACAAACAGGCCGTTAATTTAATGAACATCTCCAAACCCTGCCCAATTCAGCCTCGGTTCAAGCAAAGGGAACACAATAAAACAAGGCCTGCTGCCCATGTTATCCTGGGCACATCCCTGAGCAGCTGAGAGCCATTCCCAAGGCCATGCTTGGAGCATGGCTCCAAGCTCTTGGTGCGCTGGGACTGTCTGTATCCTCTCAGATTAAGATATTTTTGCAGGACTGCAAACAGAGGAGGTTCCTCAGACGGGAATGACAAGGCATAACTCTGCCTCCTCTCATAATACTTAGGTTCTCTCTAAATATCCACAAAGCTTGTATTTGGCTCCCTGCTTCCTACTTTTTGCTGTGAAAACACCTGAAAACCATTCACTAATAGGCAGGTCTGTGCCCCTTTTCAATTTCCCTCCGGCTGCCCTGAAGGGAAAACACACTTCTCACTACCCATGTCCAAGGTCAGCCAGTCCTTTTATGCCCCAGGAAGGTTTTACTGACCTTAAGAGCCTCTGAGAGACCCTCACTGGAGACCGAGCATTGCTTGAGGGTGCAGGGTGGAGAAAGAGAGCATTTCTTTCAATTCCAGAAAATTTTCTCTGCCCACAGACAGTCCCTTTTAAAGTGTTCTTCAGTGCCCTGGGAACCTGCCCCAAAGAGGAGGGACAGGGTTTGTCAGCCAAAGCCGTGTCACAGTGGATGCAGTGGGAGCACAGAGGCCCACGCACACGGGCACTACTCAGAGGTGAAAAGCAACGGTCTCACCCATGCAGGTCCTGGGAGGCACCATTTGACTTTGTGTTTGTTAATAAAGTTGTGGATGCTCTAGAAATCCCTGTCCCCATGCACAGGGCAGATGCTGAGCTGAAACATCACTGCAACTGCACTGCAACAGCCTAAGAGATCCAGCTGCACTCAGGCAGCTGGCACATCTGTTCAGGCAAAGCAGAACTTCATGGAAAAAGAAAATTAGTGAAGGAGAAGTTGCCCTAGAACCCTCCTTGGGGAAAAAGGGCAGGAAATGGTCAGGTGACCAAAGAAAATGAGGGGAAAACTACTGACGGGCAGGACTTAGAGATTGTTTAGACTCTTTGGAGAAACAACCAAGCCAGGCCAAGCAGGGTGGTGGGGTAGAGCCAAGCCAGGCAGAGGAGTAAAGCAATCCAGGAGGCTGCTTTGGGCAATCCAAGAGGCTGGTTTAGGCAGGTGAGGGGCCAGGCTGGGCCAGAGGGGAGGTGGGAGCAGAGGCTGGGGCAGAGCCAGGCAGTGACAGCCATACTCACTCAGGCACTGCAGACCACTTTTATTCAAAAGAGGTTTGGCACACAGTGAGCAGCTGGTGCAGCTGGAGAAAACCCCTGGCACAAGCTGGTGCCCATTGATCTCTTTCCACCTCTCTTTTGGCTCCTTTGTGTCTTTCTCCTTCTCTCTCTCCTTTGGCTGCTCTTTGTTCTTACCCTGGAAGGAGAAAAGAACACAGCTCGTCACAGGCCCTGCACTGCCCACGTGTTCCTTTCCCCACTCCTACAAAGGAGGGTGCGGGAAGCGGGTGGGTTCAGGTACAGTGGGATGGCAGTGCCTTTCCCAAAGGTTTGAGCAAGTCTCTCTAGTCTAGATCCAGTCTAGGTGTGACAAAGGGACATAGCCCTTGGCTGTGTCTCTGCAGGCTCCTCCCTGCCACAGAGGGTGATGTAGGCAGTCACCCAGCCAAGGCAATCCTCTTGCTCTGGACAGCTAAGGCAGCACAGGAGCACTTAGAACGTGCCCTGGAGAAGGGGGGGATGGAAGCTGGGGATCATTCCGTCCCGTGCACTGTGTTAAGAAGCACAGTGCATCTGCAGACCGAGACAGACACCCCAGCCACCCAAAAGCAATCCAGCTAACTGCTTTCTGGGGTCAGATCCCTTTTTCTACTCGGAGAATTTCACAATTCCTTCCACAAATTCAGCATCTCTCCCTCACCTTATCCTTCTGCCAGGATCCGGTGACTCGGCTCCGCAGGGAACTCAGGCGTCGCATCACCTTCGTGCCTTTCTCTGCTTTATCGCTCTTCCCACTGTCCTCGTTCCTGAAATAAAACAAAAACATCTTAATGAAGGAGAAGTCCACTGGCCAAGCCCAGCTCGGGGAGATCACTTATGAAGGTTATTAAAGCATTACTTTAGAACTCCAAGTCTGAGCTTTCCATCTCCTGGAGGATCTGGTTTGGCATCAGCTGTGTCATTTATTAATGAGACACTTGCAAAAAACGAGCTGAACTTTCAAAAGTTCTGTCTGTGGTGCTATTCAGTGCCCCAGTCCTGGCTGAACCCCTGCAGTACCAGTGCCCTGCACTCAGGATTAGCAGGGCAGTAGAGCTTAGATGGAGGGGGGCCTGAAATCAGTCTGCTCTGGGAACATGGAGTGTGTGGGTTTCCCTCTGTGTCACTTACTCGTTAGATAGGAACTCAAACCAAGTGATGTTCTGCTGGGAAGAGTCGCTGCCTTCTTGCACACAAGCTCTCTGCTTTGCCCTGGGCAGGGAAAAGGCATCAGACACACAGTAAAGAACACAAGAGCAGAACTTCTGGGTCAGCAGAAAGTCTCGTCTTTGGAAATGGGGCAGGAACACCTTTAGAGTTATAGAAGAGGCACGTGAAATGTCCCTTCTCCTTGCAATCCTACCAGAGTTTCACTGGAAGAAATCAGTGATTCTGGTACCCTGGGGGTTTGCCCCTCAAGGAACTGAGTGCCCTTTGCCAGATGGATCCTGTGAGATCCCCACCCACGTCCCTCTCCCGCACACACTTACCCATGGTAATGTTTCAGCTCCTGAAGAACCTTCTGGACATTTAAGCTACCAGTGATGGGGCAAGAGAAAAGGGAGGGATTAGAAAATGTCCTTGCACAGACATTCTGCACCCCACAAAACCTCAAGTGCTGGTTTAAGACCAGCTACTCTGCTGTGCCCCAGCATGGAGCGGGATCTCCGTTGCTGTTGCATCCCCAGTAGCTCAGATACACCCAAGAATCTCCTTCCTCTCAAAATAGCCAGGACTGACAATACCTACACGTGGTCTGGGGACACGTGGTCCTTCTCCAGCACCTCCAGAGCAGGGGGTTCAACACCTGGAACACAAAATGCTCTCAGCAGGGAACCTGGTTTACCTTTGTAGAACACCACACTGCAAGATGTGCCACTGGACCCTGTTAATCTTGCTGGGCTCCCACTCTGCCTTGAACGAGGAGGGAGAAATGCTGGGAGCAGTTAGGGAGGAAGAGGCTGCTCTGCATTTCTGTGGGCGAGGCGAAGGCTACATCATTTTCTGTGTTACCTCTCCCCTCTCCAATCTGTATTAAAGTAACTACTGAGGATCCTGCTTTGCAGCCCAGGGGTAGGAGCTGATCCCACCCCAGAGACCCTCCACATGCCAGCCAGTTTCCCCTCCACTTCCCAGCTGTGCTATTAAGTCTCTACTTTATCTCTGGGCCAGTCCCCACATGTGGGCCTTGTGTGAATAGGAAGTGACCAACACACTGCCACAGAGAGCTTGTGTGGTGTTGTGCCACTGGGGATGGGCATGTCTGGGCTTAGCCAGGGCCAGACTCAAAGTCAGCTTGGCTTGGTGTTTCTGCAGCTCCTGGGACCACGTGGAAGGGCAAGCAGAGGATGTCCAGCCTTGCAGAGGCTACAGCTCCATTTTTTTATCTTCTTCATCACACCTTGCACTCATTTAATGCCATAGATATAGTCTATACCAACCTTCCACAGCTGGAAGAGAAGTGTTGAAACTGAGAGGTATCTGAGGGGAGGCAACGGTCTCACAGGCTGCTGGGACAGACTTGGACCTCAGTCTCTTCCCACTGCTGACACATTTCTGGAGAAGTAAAAAGTCATGGACATCTTTGGCGCTTTGTGCACCAAGGGAGCCTCCACCACAGCTCACTCCTCACCCCTTGCCTCCTGTTTCGTCAGGGTTATGATGCAGGACACATTTAAGCCCAGCTGTTTGCTGGCCTCAGGTCTGGGCTCCAGGGAGGCTGGAGCAAGTGACACTTGTGGCTGAAACCTTCTTAGGCATTTCTCACTTTTCAGAACACGTAGCAATTGTCCTTTTAATATTCATTGGGTCCAAAGAAGGGGAGTGACACTCCTGCCTTCAGCTCACTGACAAAGGATCGTAGAGTAGATGGAGCCAGACTCTTCTTACAGGTGCACAGTGACAAAAAAAGAGGCAACAGGCACAGGCTGCCTTAAGGGAAATTCCAGCTAAATGTATGGGAAAAGAGGGCTGTGCTTCAGCCAGCTCCCAGGGCCTTTATCCTGCAAGACGGGGCAGTTTGTCCTGGACCAGAGAGGGCTCATCCTTGCTGAGATTCCTGCAGACCTCCTGGCATACCTGGTTCAGTGCTGGCACTGACAGAGCCCAGCTGACCCTTCTGCCCCCCCAGCTCTCCCTGCTCCCCCTGTGCACAGCCTTCCTCACTCACCACCTCCTGCAGGCCAGGGCCCACCGTGAGCTTGGGGAGCAGCGGCTCTATCTCCACTTTGATCACTGTGCCAGCCCTGCTGCTGCTCCAGGCCCCCAGTCCCCCTTTGGGCACCTGAAGGGACACGTGAGGCTGCGGGCAGGGCTGGCTCCTCTTCTCCACATCCTCCTGCTCTGGGTCGCTGCCCATCTCTGTGACATCCAGGCTGAACCTGATCAGGGGAGAGGAAGAAGCCAGTTTAGCAGACCTGTCGCAGTGTGCCAGGCATGGCCCAGCCCCTGCAGTGCCCTTGGGTGGTTGGTCCTAAAGAACTCGTGCAGCGGGGACGAGGAGGCTCACCACAGCAGGCACGTGGAAAAGGAAATGCCGGGAAGCGTCAGCCCAGACACCAAGTCCTGAGCCTGTTCAAAACAGCTCCCCTGGCTGCCATCAGCGAGTCCCTCAGCTCCTTGGTCACCCAGGATGTTCAGTGCTGGATGGCTCACACTCATCTTTTAGCAACCCCTGAGACTGTGCAGCCACCCAGGCTGCAGCCTGGCCTGCCTGCCCAAGAGCTGCTGCCCGGCCACACCAGGAAAGTCCCTCTGGGCATTTAGAAGTGGCAGCTGATGTCGTTTATCGCATCACCACTGTGGCATCATGTCACAAATCCTGCTTCCACTAGGGCCCAGCTACGAGGAAGGAAAAAGAAATTATTTTCTGGGAAATGAGGGGTGGACCAGGTCCCCCAGTGCCCCACAATGTCCTGCACACCAAGTGCTGTTGCAGTGCCAACAGCACAGGAGCAAAACGATGGATAGAGCTCAGTGGAAAATCTTAGTCTCTGTATGGGCTCTGTCTGCAGATCACTGTCACCTCATTCCTGCTGCCACAGACAGGCCTCAGGGAGTGTTTGCTTAGGGAACAGTGGGGCCTATTCCCCTTCCCTGGCCTCATGCTCATACGTCCTTCATCACCCAGCGAGGGGACAGAACATGTCCCTGACACAGCTGCTCCAGGCTGCTGTTCCTCCCGTGCCTGTTCCAGCATAAACTGTGAATGAGCCGCGGCGCGTGGGGCAACAATAGGCCTGAGAACCACAGCCTGAGCTTGATAAAGAACTGCCAAGATTTCGGGCTGGGATAATTTTAGGGTACCATATAAGGAGGAGAGATAAAAATAGTCCTTGCTGGCTTGCACCTAAATCCCAGTCAGCTAGGAGATCAATACATTTGTCAGCAGGGAAAGCGTTCATGTAGGAACCTGGAGGTCACGGCATACATGTGGCAGGAGCAGAGGATGGCAGGAATGCCAGGACTGACTGTGCTCCTGGAGCTCAGCATCACGCTACAAAATGCAACCTCCTCTGCAGCCACGTGGAGGGCAGAGGACACAGAATCACAGAATATGCTGAGTTGGAAGGGACCCACAAGGATCATCCAGTCCAACCCTCAGCCCTGCGCAGGACACCCCAGGAGTCACACCCTGTGCCTGAGAGGATCAGCCAAACACTCTGAGCTCTGGCAACCTTGCTGCTGTGACCACTGCCCTGGGCAGCCTGTGCAATGCCAACCACCCTCTTGGGGAAGAATCTTTCTCTAATATCCAACCGAAACCTCCCCTGACACAACTTCAGGCCATTCCCTCATGGTGATTGCAGGCACAGGCCTCACCAAGCCAACTCACAGGCAAGAAGCAAAAGGATTTGACACAGCTCTCTTAATCTCTCTGTGATGGGAAAAATTCCCTTTGAGCGAGAGGATGGAGGTCATCGGGGCAGCTGATGCTGTTTAAGGTTACCTCCAGACAGAAATGAGTTCTCTCCAGATGAGAGATCCTCATCCCAGCCTCAAGACCAGGAAAAGAGGACCTTCCTACTGCCAAAGAGACATTAAATCCTGTTACTGCTCTAGCATCTGCTCCTCCACATCACACCCAACATGAGCAGTGGGTGTCCAGCTGCTCTGGCAGATGCTGACAAGTGAGGGAGACCACCCAGCAGCAGCCCCAGCCTCACACACCATCACTGCGCTGTACCTATCAAAAAATATCTCTCCCGGTCCCGCTGTACCTGCGCTTGCAGTCCACGGGTGACAGAGGGCTCTCCCAGCTGTGCCTCCGAGATGTGGACATAGATCTCACCAGCGTGGGGAAGGAATCCTGGGCCTCCTGCAGGTCCAGCTCCCTGTCTGCCTCTGCAGGACACTCAGGAGTGCTGGTACCATCTCCTGGCCCTGCTGCGCGGGGGCACACGTGGCCTGTGTTGAGAAAGCGGCAGTCGGCCTCGCCGTAACGCATCAAGCAGGAAATGGGGTTGGAGAAAGCAACATCCACAGACAGTTTGCTCAGAGTTTCTGGTCTCTCTTCCAATAAGCAAACAGCAGGCACGGCCTGGGCTGCTGCTTCTGGCTGTGCTACCGTCTCTGGAGCTGTTTTGGCAATGGGCAGGCTCAGGAGCCCCAGGTCTTTGTAATACTCAGTGCCGTGGAGGGCAGAGTCTGAGAGGAGATCCTCCGTGCTGCTGTGCAAGTCTGCTGCTGGCACATCCAGCTCTGTGGAAGATGAGTCCTCCTGTAAAGGCAGCACAAATCCCACCTGAGAGCCTTGCACTGATCCTGCAGAGGGGGCACCTCCCATGCAGAACTCAGGGTGCAGAGCAGGGCCAGACTTGCAGATGTGTTTCTCAAACCAGACTTTCTAATAGCAGCCCTCTCCTATTGCCCCTCAAAGCCAGACCTGCCTCAGCCCCACCACCTCAGAGTTCGTCTGTGCCTGATTCCCCCCAACACCAATACAAAGCACTCAGGGATGATATTTCCCAGTGACAGAAGCCACTCTCCATCATTTCCCAACAGCCCTGGCTCCCTGGAGAAGTCCCAGATAAGTGGAAGTTGGTAAATGTCAGACCCATCCACAAAAAGTGCCAGAAGGAGGACCTGTGGGTCTTAAGCTGTGCCAGGGGGAGGTTTAGGTTATACATTAGGAAGAAATTCTTTACAGAGAGGGTAATCAGGCATTGGAAGGGGCTGCCCAGGGAAGGGGTGGATTCTCTGTCCCTGGAGGTGTTTGAGGTGAGACTGGATGTGGCATCAGTGCCATGGGCTGGGAACCACGGCAGGGTTGGATCAAGGGTTGGACTTGCTGATCTCAAAGGTCCTTTCCAACCCGGCTGATTCTATCATTCTATGATTCTATGATAACCTTGTATTCCCTGACAGTCTGGATCAGTACCCCTTTCCCCCATTCTTACTCTGCCACAAACCCCTCTGGATGTGGAGCTGACCAGCCAGCTTGCTGACCCTGGCTCGTGCCTCATGGAATAGCAGAAGGGAAGGGGACACTCGCCTTCTCTTCAGCCATGCTGGTGCAGGAGGAGTCATCCTCAGCAATCAGGGATGGGAGGAAGCTTTTGGGGGTGGGATCCTCCAAAGCAGGAGTGCGGTGATCGGTGAATTCCCGTAAACATGGCTTGCAGTCAGACCCTGCAAGACAGAGAAGGTCACAGCAGGTAACCAGACAGCTGGGAGAGATGGAAAATCAGCTGCAATCGGGCCTTCTGCTTCCTTGCCCCTTGAAGACAGGCAGTGCCAGGCAATCTCTGGACCACAGCAGCCTTGATCCTGGTGCAGGGATTCCCTGACAGCAGAAATCTCATCCCTTGAGCTGCAGCACGTGCAAGGACAGAGTCCAGGCTCGCACCGTCCCACTCAGACCCACGTAGGGTGTCGTGTGCTGCAGAGGCCATTTCCACAGTAAAAGAGGGCTCAAGCACATTTTGATGGCTGTTATCGATCTTATGGACCTTTGAAGCAGAGATCTAGGAATAAAAGTACCATCAGAGATTTTCTTTTCATCCTTAAGGAATAAAGGACACCCCCAGGAGGCAAATTGGAGGCACGTTATTGACTCCAGACGACACTGAATGTGCAGAGCAGCAGTGGGAGCACAGCTCACTCCCTTGGATTTCCCCCTCGGAGGAGCGTGAACCCGAGTGTGTGTTCACCGTCTGAGACCTCCCTGAGAAACAAAGCCACGGGCTGGGTGTGTTTCATGGTACAACAGATCCCCCAGCCGAGTGAAGCACATTCCTATGGAGCGAGACACGCTGTAAACCTCAGCCACAATCTCTAAACCATCCCGTGACTCACAGAGGTCTCTCTATTCCTTTGGGATATGCACAGCTGAGGTGCAGGGAAAACAGACAGGCTGTGGGCTGAAAAACCACGGTGGATCTCTGAAGATGCAGGGAACAACAGCGAGAGACTGTTAAGTGGCCATATCTATCCAGTAGGAAAAAACAGCAGGAAACTGCTCGAAACCCCTCACGCTCCAGGAAAGCCGAGTATAAAAACATTAACGTGAGGAAGACATTGTTAAGAAACACACTCCTGGAAATCTTGCATCCTGCTGTGGGTTATAAAGCTCCGCAATTCAGCCAGGAATTGCGTGGTGCCAACTACAAAAAAAGGCAGCAAACGTGAGGGATAGTTGGGATGTTTGTTCCTTGGATCCTGCTGCACGCTGCAGATGCCAGATTTTCTGTTTTAAGGGGCGTTTGGTGTGTTTAAATGTCTGTGGTGGTTTCAAGTCAGGGACTATAAATAATATAGAAAGAAAACACTCTGTGAAGGCACTATTTTAATTAAGGGCCTTCTAGCTGCAAGAGCAGGGAAAATTTGAAACAGGCTTTCTAGTGAGGTTGTAAAATTTACTTCACAAGACATTTTTAATGAATAG
Organism: Pseudotriccus pelzelni; assembly: GCA_035584735.1. Lineage (NCBI taxonomy): Eukaryota > Metazoa > Chordata > Aves > Passeriformes > Tyrannidae > Pseudotriccus > Pseudotriccus pelzelni. The sequence goes on along the minus strand of JAWMRA010000079.1, from coordinate 2,736,628 downwards.
ACAAATTCTTGTCCGGGATGTCCCTGAGCTGCATCTGCAAATGGCAGAGGTTTAGTGAGCTGTTGAACGTCACCTTTTGCTTTCCTTGAATTCATCTGGATTCAGCTTGTAATGAAAAATCAGCATTTTGGAGTCAATGCACCTTTAAACCAGCACAGGTTTTGGCATGAGCTTGTAAGAAACAGCACCTAAAAGTGTCAGTGGGCAGTAAAAGCCATTGAGGTACCCAAACAGGCTGGGATGAAGGCTAAGGAAGAATGGACCCAAGGGAGGCAACCAGGAGGTGGGGAAGGTTCCAGGGGGACCAGGACCCTCATACAAGTACAAGGAAGGAAGAAAAAGGAGGTTCCCTGTTCTCGCCACCCCTTTAGCAGCGAACGACCCACGGTCAAAGCAGCAGAGCCCCGGGAGGCAGCAGGAATGTGGCTGCTGGAGCTGACAAGGACAGTGGCCTGACAGAGGCCAGAGCGCTGGCCCACAGGTTTAGCTAAAACAAAGAGTTTTTTCCTGCCATTCAAGGTCCGGCCGTCCCGCCAAGGCTACTCTGGGCCTGCACAAGGCTCCGTGCGGCTCTAAAGTGGATCCCTGGAACTGAGTCAGCTCCTCAGAGGCCTGGAAAATATTCCCTGTGCCACGCAGGGCTCAGGATTTGGCCAAAGGCATAGGCTGCAGTCAACAGAGCCCCTCCAGGCCCACCAAAGGGCTTAAATCCTGCTCGGAGGCTCCAGGCACTTGGTTCAACACGCGATAAATCAGCTCCGGGCAGCGTGGTGGCCGTGAGGCAGAGGCACGCGGCGCACGGGCTGCAGCCATGGGGGAGACCATTTTAGGCAATGTGTGAGCACCAGCCGCAGCAATTCTGGGCTCCCACATCTCAGTCTCAGCCAGTTGAGGCTGGGCTGGCAGCAGGAGCAGAGCTGAGCTGCGAGGGCGCTCGGGCAAGGGGGTGAAGGAGGGCTGTGGGGTGATGAGCAAGGAAGGAGCGGCGTGGGGCACACGCAGGAGGGATTACAGGTTTGGGGGGCTGTGAACATCCCTGCATCCACCATCAAGGTGGTCAGCCAGTATCAGCAAGCGTGGCAAACTCTGGAGCCCCTTGAGTCTCTTGGACTGTGCGCTCAAGCCTGTTTGGAAGGATCCATGTCCAGCACGCTGATAAGGGGATGGGGAATCTTGGCCCCCCCAGGCACTGGCAGACAGCAGCAGTCACCTTCCCTCAGCTGAAGCTGGAGATGGGATGACAAAATGACACTTTCAAGAACAAATGCTGTTTGCTTTAGGAGAACATTAAGCAGATTAGGTATTGCAGTTGCTTAATTCGCCTCTGGCCAGGAACCATAAAAGGTTATTGCTGCGGGGAGCAGCCTCCTGAGAGGAATTCCCAGGGCAGAGCGGGGAGGAAGCTGGGTTGGGGTGGTACCTGGACTTTGCCAGAGCTTCCCACGGGTGAAACATGAGGACTCTGGGCTGCTGCGTGGGGAGGAAGGAAGCGGTGACAGGTGTCCAGTGCATGTGACAGCCTGGGGCGGGCTCGGGAGTTTGGATGCTGTGGGCACAGTGGGATCAGCGGGATGAGCTCTCCGGGCTGTAACTCCGTGTGAGGCAGCTGTGAGCCCAACAGAGATTTTAATAATTCCAACTCAGACCTAACAGTCAAACCCTCCCTCCTACAACCACCTGTGCTGCTTTCCCCTCAGACAGGCCGGTCAGTGGAGATGCACCCATGAGTGTCGCAGCAGGTGACAGCACCAGAGCAGCCAGCACTGGAGCGAGCTCTGCCAGCAGTGTCCTGTCCTCACCTGCCCCCAGCTCGGTGCAGGATGCTACAGGTCCCCAAGTGACCCTGGAGCCAGGCTGGCGCTGGCAGGGAACACGTCAGAGGAAGAACGGATGGGAGCTCTCACCACGCCAGTCACATCCTCCTACATCAAACACCGTCTGCGTTCCCATCAGGGAAAGGCCACACCAAATGTGTTGGGACAAAGGCACTTTGGGCAGTTCTGCTACGTGAAACAATCCCAGGAGGAAGGAAAGACAAGAATGTCCGGGCATTTCCCAGCAGCCAGGGTAGAGACTGTTGGGAAACCACGGGGAGCATCACGGACAAGAAAAAAAAGGGATTCCATCTGCCCCCGGCCCCTTCCCCTGGCCCTGCACCAGCTGCCCCTCACATACTGTGCTGGAGGATGTCCAGAGCTATAGGGAAAAAACCTCAGGAAAGCAAGTGCTGAACTCCCTGTGCCAAAATGAGCTGAAGGGCAGTCCCTGGCCTGGTCTGGGCCCCTCGTTGCCTGCGTTGGCAGCGGTGGGGATTGGCTCCTGCAGCCCAGGCAGGGGGAGGGGGAGGATAAACTGTCCCACAGTGTAACACACTGTACAGGGAGCTGCTGCCTTATCACCCTGCCTGGGGCCTGGCTGTTGGGCACAGAGGGCAGAGGAGCAGGGAGCCAGCACCGTTTGCTGCTCACTCTCAGCTGAAAGCTCTTGGCAGGGCTAAGGGGGATTTGCAGCCCCTCTGGTTCCCTCCTGAGTGAGACCCCAATGTTTTGTGCCCACAGCACAAGACCCATCGGGACAAACTGCTCTGAAAACACATGCTGAGAGGAGCTGATTCTACCCAGGTCCTCTCCAAAGCAGTCAGTGCTTGAGAGCACCATGAGGCTGATTCATTTGTCAGAGAAATCAGCCCACTTGAGCCTTCCCAGTGAGCACATAATCCCCCCAGCAGGCACAGCACTGGGGAGCGGGGTGTCCAGGTGGGGCTTGGGGCTTGTCACACATCAGAGCCTGCATGAACCTGCCTCCTGCTCTGACCTGACCTTCCTTCAAGTGTTCAGCTCAGGTCTTGGTCTCCTGCACATCCACATCAGAAGAGAAACGGGAGGAGAAAGAGCGCCAGGAGCTCTAAAGCCACAGGTAAAGGCACCCAACATCATCAGCCTGAAGTGGAGTTTGCAGGCAAGGACAGCAGTGTCCCACTCCTCTGGGACTGCAAATGCCAAGGCTCTCACTTCGCTGTTTCCAAGCCGTGGCACCACATGCGGGAGTGAGGCCAGTTCACACCACTGCTGTCACTTCCCATCCCTGCTGCCGGACACTGGGAAGCCCAGCCAGGGCCACCCAAACCGCACGGCTCTGGCTGTGCTCACCAGCCCTCGCTGGAAACCAGAGGAATCTTTCCCCAGCATCTGCTCAAACCCCAAGCTCTCTCCAGGCAGCGTGCAGAGACAGCTGTCTGCAAGAACCAGGACCTCCAGCTCACTGCCAGCCACGAAACAAACTTAATACAAAACCAGAGGGCTGATATTTAACCCATTCCCCAGCTCCTGGAGGCATTTATGTGCCTTGACAAGAAGATGAAGCAGAACAAAAAACATTAACCAGCACTTAGGAAGCGTCCCCTGCAGGGAGGAGGGGGAGCACCCCAAAACAAGCTCTGCTTGGGGGACCCCAGTGTTTTTCGGTACCTGCTCAGCCCAGGACAGGCTGTCCCCCCGTCCTGCAGCAGCCCAGCTCCCAACACACTCTCAGCCCACTCTCCTCACACGCAGGCCATTACCTCGCTTAAAGGACCATCTCTTCTTCCAGCGCTTGGAAAACGATGGCCAGGAGTGGTTGAGCAGCGAGTCTGACATTTGGGAGCCCCGTGCACGGCACAGCCCCGAGCGGGAGACGCCAGCACGGAGCCCGGCGGAGCTCGGCGCGCTCTGAGGCAGCGCCGCAGGGCTGCAGCCCAGGGGCTGCCAAGGGGGGAGTGGAGGAGCCAAGTGTTTTGTCAGAAGCATCAGCTGATGGAAGCTGTAGCCAGGGAGAAATTCCTGGTCCCTGGCGTTCCCACCTGTGTGTGACGGATCAGTGACTTCCTACAGCTGGAGGTGGGGATCAGCAGCCCCAGAACGCACACACAGCCCCCGAGCGCTGCTCGAGGCTTGCAGACAGAAACAGAAAACATGCTGTTAGCACTCCACAACCCCCTTCCCCTCTGCCAGAGCCTCCCTGCTCCATTCGTGGCTGTCAGCATGGCAAATCACCACCTTCCAGGATGCGCTGCAGGAGCAGAACCTGAAGTGACACGTGGGTAAGAGTCACCTTCAGTGCAGAGTAAGAGTTAAGACCACAGGCTTTGTTCTTGGTTTCAAGTGCTGTGGTAGAACCTCTGCAAGGGACCACATGAAACCCTGTCCTGCAACATCAGCATCCTCCTGCAGTTTGCAGCAAGTCCCCATTTCCTGGCATGGACCTTTCTCCAAGCCCTCCTCAGTTCTCCCACGCAAGGAGGCAGGTGGGAGCAATCTCAGCTGACTCCAAACTGCCTCAAGAGACCAAACTCCCCACCCCGAGGTCTCCAAGGCCACTGCTCCTGACTGGCACCCATCCCCACAGCCAAGACTGGCTCCAGAGTTTGCTCCCAGTCAAGTTTTACCCCAGTGCAGCTGCTGGGCTCTCGGGCCAGACCAAACCTCCTCCGTGTTGTTTACCTGACACTTGTGGCCTCACGGAGCAGAGCCCAGCCAGTTTGGGAACAACCACAGGTACCTCCTGGCTTGGAGCCCAGGCTGAGCTGGTGCAAAGGCAGGTGGCAAAAACCATTTCCCTCACCTGGCCACAAAACCCGAAGTGCCATCAGTGCACCCCTCCCCACATCCCCTCTGCTTCCATCTCCCCAGTTACACGGGTGCCCTGGAGTGGGCAGTTTGGAGCGGAATTTGGGGGTCCCAGGCACGGACCCCTCTTGTGCCCAGCCCAAAACCCAGCTGTGGGCAGTGCCAGGGTGTCTTTGCAAACCTTCAGCTGTGGCACAGCAGCAGCAGGAGCCAAGAGCGGCACCCGAAGGGTGCTCAGCCAGCCCAGAACTGCCCCAGAACCAGCCATGGGGACACACGGGGGGTTAAACCCCGACCTCGTCTCCTCCTCTTCGCTCCCAGCAGAGCAAAGGTCCCCGTGAGCTCAGACCCCCCAGCCCACGTTGTGCCCTTAAGCCTGTGCAGGGGGGAGGCTGCACGAAACCTGCACTGGGACTTCTGGCTTGAGGACAAGCTGCTTCCTCACAAGGCCTTGAGGAAGACGAGTGACAACCCCGTTGTTGTGGCATGGAGCTTGTGCAGGGAGCGACTTACCCTGCGGGCTGGAGGAATCCCTGCGGAGGGTTCCCTGTGCACGTCTGGATCCCACAGCCCCGGCTTCTTCTCCAGCTGCTGGGGCAGAGCGAGGAGCGGAGCCTCAGCGGGGCAGCAGCGGCCATGAGGGTGGTTTGCTCATAAGGGCTGTTGGCTCAACCCTCTCACCGCTTCCCCTTTCTGACGGCACAAACAAACCCACCTCTCCCCTGCTGCATTTCCCACAGCGGAGGCCCCAGCGCTGCCCCAGCAATCCCCCCCACCCTCCCGAGGGTCCGGGCTCCGGGAGGGTCCAGCAGAGCCCCCAGGGGGGTTGCGAACCCCCAGAAACCCAGCAGGGGCCCTGGGAGCTGCTGAAGTCGCGATGGCTGCGAGGAACAGCTATTGCCACAACTGCTTCCTGTTCCCTTCAGAGAAAAACCACTCTGTGTGTGTGTGTGTGTGAGTGTGAGTGCCACGAGAGCCCGGCACACCCAGCCCAGCCCGGGGGCTCCGTGCACCGTTTGAGCCTCACAGAGCTCCTGTGTGGAGCAAGGACTGGAATGAGTCCCTTGTCTTTGCTGTCATGACCCTGGGCTGCGGCAGAGACCCCAAGCCCAGCAGGTCTGAGTCTTACACAGGATGAAGCAATAGCAAAGCACGGAAATGCCTGTGCTGGCCACGTTCATCCAGGCAGGCGAGAGACAGGGACTTCAGCTCCAGGGCCGGGCGGGTGATGCCCCTGCCCTTGGTTCAGGCTCAGGTTTGTCCACACAGCCATTCCCTCCTTCCCAATTTGCCCCGTGGCTGATGCACACACACTGCTCATCCCAGAGCCCCAAGCACTCACCAACCCCAGCCAAGCCCTAATCAGAACAAGATCCACTCACACTCCAATTACTCAGAGACCGCAGCTTTGGCAGCACTTCGAATAGCAATTACCCCGTGCTCCAGGAAACCACAAGAGCAAAGAGGAATTAAGGTTTAATTTCTCTGAAGTCCACAAGGGCTCGATTAGCATCAGAGATCAGGGCTGCTCCTAAACACCAGGCAGCTGCTCCAGCTGATGGGATGGTGAGTTGTCCTCGGCTCAAATGAGGACAAGCTCTTTTCCTCCTGCCACACGTCTGACACAGTTTGGGGGTTGCCAAAGCTGAGCTGTGCAGGAAGCCTGAAAGAAGGATGAGGGATAAGGGCAGGAGGGCTGGCTGAGCCTCGGCAGCCTCCCCACAGCACCTTAGAGAGCCCAGCAGGCAGCAAAGCTCCCTGGACAGCAAGTTCAAGCTTTGTGGCTTTGCTTAATTTTGCATTTTAGGATCCCCAGAGAACAAGCCTGTGCCAGAAGAAGCAATTCCTAAACATCTTAAAATACCAGTTTGTTTGTCATCGTTCTCCCAGTAAGAGAACTCCAGATGGGCTCAGTAAAGGAATGGCACTGGTGAGGCCTTGAGTTCTGTGTCCAGTTCCGGGCCCCTCACTGCAAGGAGGACACTGAGGGGCTGGAGAGTGTCCAGGGAAGGGAACGGAGCTGGGAAGGGGCTGGAGCAGCAGGAGCAGCTGAGGGAGCTGGGGGGGCTCAGCCTGGAGAAAAGGAGGCTCAGGGGGGACCTTCTGGCTCTGCAACTCCCTGACAGGAGGGGGGAGCCGGGGGGGAGTCGGGCTCTGCTCCCAGGGAACAGGGACAGGAGGAGAGGGAACGGCCTCAGGCTGTGCCAGGGGAGCTTCAGGCTGGACATCAGGAGAAATGTCTTCACTGAAAGGGTTGCCAGGCATTGGAAGGGGCTGCCCAGGGAGGTGGTGGACTCACCACCCATGGAAGCGTTTTTGCAAAGAGAAAATCACCCTACTTGCTTTTACAGCAACTCACTGCGCGGGTGTCCAACTCCCTGTGCCCCTCCTGAGGGACAAGCCGGGGAGCAGAGCTCCACACGCGCCCAAACCAGACTCCAGGGCTGGGCAAGGGAAGAGCACGAGCAGGGCTGAGGCAGGAAGAGCCGGGGCCAGAGCAGCTGTCAGGGAGGAGCTCAGCAAACCACGCTGTGGCTGGAGGGAGTCATGGGGAAGGAAACGCTAAGCCATCATATTGACTCCACCTCTGGCAGCCCCACGGGGAGCTGGCACCAGCAGCAGCTCCTGCTCCTGCTGAAATGGCCCTGGCAATCTCACCTGGGTGATGCCTGGGGGAAGGCAAGCAGGACATCTTCACTAAGCAGCGAAGGAGAGGGAGAACAAGCCCCTCACCTCGTTGGGGGCGGCTGATCAGGAGGGAGAATCTCGGCTTTGGTGAAACAAAACCAGGTTTAGATTAGCAAGATTCGACACACCAGAAGGGGCCTGGGCAGGACAGGAGGCGAGGCAGGAGGTTCCTGGTGCACAGCCCGTTACAGCAGCTCCACCACAGGACGGGGGTGAAGCTGATCCTCTGACTTCTGTGCTTTAAAACTGCCTGTGAGGAGTTTGTCCCCTCTCTGAGGAGGGGAGACCTGGTCCATTCACAGGAAATAACAGAATTACATCACAGAGCCCCAGCTCTTGATGCATCAGGCAGAAAGGATCCTTGGTACCAATGTCCACCCGATGGCATCAGGCTGCTGAGAACCCTGGGATGAGGGCATGGCCCATCAGGGAGAGTTCCGCTGCCTTCCCACCACATGATCTGTGTTATTTGGGTTTATTTGGGCTTATTCCAAAGTATGAATTTAGTGCTTTCCCTACGGCAAAGCAGCCCTCAGGTGCTGCACAGAGAGCAGACAAAAAAATGAACAATTATTCTTGGATAATTTATTCATAATTTTAATATAAACAGGTAATTGTTCAATAGTCTGACACAGCAAGAATTTTTTTTCCTCGATACTCAGATATTTTCTGTACATGTCACTGCTTGGCTCTTAGATATGAAAACACTGAAAAAAAATAAATCAAGGGGGAAGGTTTTTCTTCCTCTTCCTTTTTTAAAAAAAAAATAAATCATGGCACATTTGATCCTTTATTTCAAACGAGAGGTATCTGCAGTAGTATTTGTATTCTGGAACCTTAGATATGCAGAGGGAAAGATGGGAGCAGCAAGAATAAACTGGGAAAGAAAATAAAAAAACCCCAAGGCCTCACAGAATATAATTTAACACGAAACTGTGGCTCATTTAAGTGCAAGCAAAGAGCATTTGCTCTGGGCTGTGTTTGATGAAGCCGATTCCCACTTCCCCCATCCACGCGGGTCCTCAAACACAAACCAGTTCTGATACTCCAAGAATAAAATCATTCCCCAAATTCAAGCCAAAGGCAACGCTTTCCCTGGTTAAGCAACACCCTACTTTTCCAGATTCAGAGGTGGCCTTTCTAAAATCCTCCATCAGTTTTTTTGTCACAGGAGAAGCCCTTGGAAGCGGAGATGGTGGAAGCTTTGGAATCCTTCTGGGAGAGTCTGAATTAACAGAGGTTTGGTGTCGAGTCCAGCTTGGAGCTCTCAGATAATTAGTCCTAACTGGTGCTGCTGGGACTTACCAGGGGCTGGGGCTCAGCTAAGCAAGAGCATCCGTGCCCACATTTAACCTCCACTGGCTCTTTAGCTGCCAGGACTATCCCAAATCCTCCCAGCCACCAACTGCTCCCAGGGTACCTTCAGGGCTGAGAAAAAACTCCTATTTTAATCCCACCAGCTGGAACCTGGACTGGGGAAAAAAAACCCAACCCACCCCCAGGAACAGAATTTTTTGCCGACTGCAAACCTGCTGGCAAAAAAATAACGAGGCCGTAGGAGTTAATACTAACTTTATTATACAATATTTAAAAAGTCATTTCTCTACCTGTCCCCTTACAGCTTACGTTGTGCTGCAGTGAATTCGCCCAAACTGCGAGAGTAAGTGCTTCCTTCCAAGAAGGACAAGCAAATTCATTTTTAAAAAGAAATACACATTTAATGACAGCAGATTCGCTAAAAACAGTAACTTTAGAGTTGTTTTCAACAGTCAGGTTCCTCCAGAAGTCAACTGGATGATTGGTTTCACTCTTGTGATGCTTTTAACGAGGCTGAACACGTCAAGGCCTGACACCGACACTCACGCACAGAATCCAAGCAGAGGGAACACAGAGCCAAGCAGAAGGTAATAAAAAGGCCAAATTCCATCAAGTTCATACAAATAACCAAACCAATCTTAGTTTGAATTTCATGAAGTAACTTATTCCTCGATTCCAACGCATTCAGCAGTTCCTTTCCCTGGACCACACACACAGGACACTACGAGGGGCTCTTCCGGAGGGACCGGGGTTCCTGCGCGTCCTTCCGAGGGCACAGCGAGAAGATCACAGGGTTCATCTGCAGTTCCTGGCTCGCTCCGGGCTCGGAACCGATCCCACACGGACCACGGGAGCACCTAGAACGGCCTCGAGACCGAGGTTTTATGGCACAAAGGTATTTGACTTTCTGACTTGTAAAAACAAGGTTCCAGTCTTGGTAGCGAAGGGCCCGGGGGACCTCAGGGTCCGTCTTTGTGTCACAGTGGTGTTGAGAGGGAACTCGACTGCCTCCCTCCCTCCCTCCCCTAAAACAGAGGCTCAGCACCCTTCTGGCTCCTGTCATTTCCTATTTGCCTTCATCACAGCCAGCTCAGTAACACAAGAAGCGACTTTGAGATTTTTTGTTTCCCAACACTATACGCAACGTACTAAAATTAAGCCAAGTGTCCCGTCGCTATAATACAAATTAAGAGGAAAGAGATAAACTACCCATAAATTAAGAGTACCCTTTAGCAACCTAAAAGCAGCCTCTTCCACACCCACACAGCTGCTTTACGATCATCGTTGCAGCGTGGTCTAGTTCCCATCACCTTTCCCAACCCAGTGCTGGCACAGAGTTTATGTTTTAGCTCTTCTATTTTACAACACAATAGAGTATTTACAAGCAGCCAAGACAGACACGTTCCTAACCCGGCAGCCAAGCTTTGCAGCGCTGCACTGGCCTGCAAGAGAAGTTCCAGATTGGCAAGAGCCATTCAGGAAGTGGCAATTGAATTTATGTGGAAACCTTTCTGAGAGACCTCTCCAGCCTCACACTTCAGACATTTTCTCAGTGAAAGCTCAGCAGAGCACAGAGAGCTGTCTCTTGCTCCTCATGATTCACCACAGAGTGAATTTCTGTCTACGTGGGGGTGCCAGATTGTGCCCAAGAGGCTCCAGCTGCTCCTGGACAGGCTGAAGAGTCTGTCGTGCTGCGAGTGGGACGTTCTCTGCACGCACAGGGCAGGAGCCAACCCTCCAGGAAATACTAACGCAAGGGAAGAAAGAGCTCCCCACTTGCTGGTGCTGGCTGCCCCTCCTCCAGCCATCCCAACTGCTCTCCTGCTCCTCCTGAGCAGCAGCAGCGAGTGCTGTGCTTCCACTGCAGCTGGGAATTCTCGCCCCACAGGAATCTGGCTGGAGCAAAAGCAGCAGCTCCCCCGAGAAAGGCTCAGCCCAACACCCCTGCCTTGGTCTGGGGGCCCTCCCAGCACCCCAGAGCTTTCATCTGGCCCGTGCAGTCTCCACAACCCTCTGAGCAGGAATCAGTGAGATCTGAGGAAGGACTGAGGCATCCCCAGGGCGAGGATCTTCCAGCAGTAGAGACGTGTGGCTGTGGGCTCAGTAAGGATTTTCCAGCAGTGAGAGCTGGGCCTTCACGGGTGATGGTCTTTCATTCTTCCTAATTCTGCAGCTGAGTGTGATCAGGAACAGCCACGAGCAGCAACCACTAGTGTTATTTGTCTTTCCAAAGGAGAAACACGACACCCTCCCCCACTGGTACCACGCACCTTTCCACACCCCGGGCACGAGGCAGGAAGGGTGGCCAGAGGAATCTTTACACACAGTGCGGGGTACAAACAACTGCTCCATTCGGTGCAGAGGGAAGATGAGCCATGGGAATGGACTGTCTTGTCCATGGAGCAACAGACGCTCCCGGGTTCAGTGATCCGGGCGTTGCAAACCATGTGTACGCACAGGGCCAACCAGTATCAACCGCGTGGAAAAGCCAGACCCAATACGAGGTTCCAACGTTCCTTCAGATAAAAGAGCTTCCCTTTCCACAGTTGTGATCACTGCCATTGGGAAATGTTATCAAAGCAAGGGTGTGCTGGGGAAGATTTATTTCAGGAGGTCACTGGCAGGACCAGGACACCCCAATCCAACCCCAAGAGCGAGGGTTGATCTCAGTCCCTGCTCCAACTGGCACACGCTGCTCCAGGAGGAAGCAGCCTGCTTCTTTCAGGTCACGAGTTCACTGAAGTCCAAACATTTAAATGGCTCTTTTGTTGTTTTGTTTTTTTTTTTTTTTAAAAATCACAACAGGACTAAGAGGACAAGATCAGATCCAGATTTGAAAATGGGTTCATTGTCTCTACTGCTCAGATTAGGGATCAACAGTGATGAGCCGTTCTCCTTCCCATTCCCTTCATGAATGGTCCCTGGTATTGGAATCAGCTGATACTGATTTTCCCTGATCCACAATAGGTCCAGACCAGAATATTTAAACAGGTTTAGAGGTGCGTAGTATTAAAAAATATCCTTAAGAAACACTGAGGTAGACTGCACCAGAACAGGACAAAAATAATCCCACCACATCCACCTGCCAAGATTTTACGGATACAAATTTACACGTTCTGTGTGTTTAAGAAAGCAAATTGTTTGTTGCCTTTTTTTTTTTTACAGTGTTTTATATATTAAAATAAATAAAAAAATTCTAATAAGAAAAACTTCTCTTCCTTAGAAAAGTGTGAGAATATGTCTTCTTTCCTGCAGTGTAATATAGAGCTGCTAAACAGTTACGACTTTGTAAAAGCAGAAGAAATGTAAACGAGGCCTTTTGAAATCCAGAGGTTCTCACCCACGTCCGGACTGTGTTTTCCACCCAAAATTTTTGAGCGAGCTGTGCCCTCCACCTGGCCTGCACCGAGCAGCCTCCAGCAGCAAAGGGCCCAACAAAGGGCTCATGGTGGTGCCCAGAGTTCCTTGTTGCCCCTTGAGGCCGTGCCCGTCAGTGTGGGCTGGGAGAGGGGATTCCCTGCACATTCCAGGCCCTCTCCTCGGGTCACAGCAGCAGCTCTGCCCGGGCTGGAATCAAAACCCGCACACCAGCTAAGCTCTCCTGCTCTGCCCGAGACAGGGAGCCTCGTTTTCCCCTGGCAGAGAGCACAAAATGGGTCTTGGGCTTCTCCAGAAGTGGAGGGCTGAGCATCTCTCCCCGCTTTTAAACCATCTCTTGCCTGACACGGGCCTGCAACACTCATCATCTTCGTCTTCATCATCTACATCTCCTGCTTCCGCCCTTCTCCGGCCGGACTCGCTCCCTCCACACCACGAGACACGCACAGTTCCACAATTATCCTCTAACATCGGTTGCTAATCAATCACCTCTGCCTTTATGCAAACAGCAGCACCACAAAGCACAGTCCAGAGGGCCAAAGCCGACACCCCGACGAGCCGAAACGCTGCATCCCAGGAATCCTGCAGCGGGGATCTCGGGGAGCACGAGCCTGGACGCCTGCGAGCACGGACAGGCAGCAAACCACGGTCACCTCCAGCTTCTGCTGCACGTGCAGAGCCCAGAGAGCCTTGAGCTCCCTCCTTCGCATCGTGTCCCTTTCTCGGCTGCAGTTCGTGCTCATCCCCTACGCCGGCTCCATCTGTGGCACAGAAGGCAAAGCAAGGGACACGGGGGCACAGGAGAAGCAGGATCAGGGCTGGGATGTTCTGGTGTCCTTCAGCTCCCAACACCCAGACCTGGGGCTTCGACTGGAGCCAGCTTGACTGTGTTGTATAAATCACGGAACTATCACAAAGCCTTGTCAACTTAACGTGTGCTTCGTCGCTCCCCCGAGGCTAAAATCAGTTCGTTCTGAAATCTTTGGACCACTTTAAGACCAAACAATCCCCCAAACTCTCCCCTCCCCGAAAGGATCATAAACAGTCAATAATTTATATGAAGTTAAAATTTAAACTAAAGACATCTTTAAATATGTTACAACAAACAATATATATACTCAGCGCTGTAAGGACAGAAGACTCCGTGTCTCAGGTCAGGGGACTCCTACTCCGTTTGGTCTTAAAAGTACCCACAAATCTCAGATTTCTGCTCCTTTGGCTCCCAGCATGTTTTCTTCATTTGTGAATGAGAGAAAACCTACTCCCAAGAGTCCTCAGTATAAAAATATTCTGCTCAGGATTCAGTCCCTCCAGGGAAATGGGAAAAAGGGCAAGCACACACTTCCGAGAAGAGGAAAGCTCCTGCGAGGACACAGAACAACCGAGTTGGAAGGGACCCTTCAGGATCGTCGAGTCCAGCTCCTGGCCCTGCACAGGACGCTCCGAGAGTCCCACCACGTGCCTGAAAAAATCACTGTCCCTTGGGTACGAAACCAGAAGGGGCTGTTTTGCCATAGGTTCCACCCCACATGGATCTACTGCACACACACGCACACACACACACCCACACACACCCACCCCTGGGACTCAACCCCTTGTAAAAAAGGATGAAAGCAGCAGCTATTGGTCAATCTGAGGAATCTGGCGCGTCCGACTGAGGTGCTGAATCCTTCAGCTGTAGTGGAGAGTCTGCCTGAAAGCCTGGAATTCTACTGGAAACGCTTTTGTCCTGCAGGAGGTTCGTTCCACGCTGCGAGGCTGCAGCTCAGACGCCGGCAAACTTCACGTCGTCTTGTTGGCAAACGCAGAGGCTTCTCCTTCAGTTGAGCTCACACAGTCGCTTCCTGTTGTGAAACCATGGTTACAGAAGAGACAGCAGCCATGGAAACCTCTTCCATTTATGTTCACAGATAAGTCCACTGACAACCAGTCAACTTGGCAAAAAAAAAAAAAAAAAAATTCATAAGATGATTAAAAATCCGAAGAGTTTGTAGATGTGTGTCATACACTGTGGCAGCAATAACAAGAGTCCTGAGATTTGTGGAGAAGGGAGGGGGGGAAGCAGACACAACCCTGGGGCCAAACAGGAGGTGTTAGGAAGGACTTGACCTGGGCATGGAGAGAATCCGCCCGTTTTTCTTGCCACCGTTCATGTGAGTGTAAGGTATGTGCTCCTCATAGTTCCCCTTGAGGGCCATGGAGGGTCCATTGTCCCTCCCCAGCGCTTTGTCCCTCTGGGAGTATGAGGAGGGGTCGAGAGGAATGCTCTCCATGTTCTCGAAGTCCATCTCATACTCCTCCGCCTCCAGAGGTTTGTTCTCCTCGCTGTAGAAGAAGGAGACCTCGTGGAAGCTGGGGTGCAGGTCCTCCTTCAGCATCTCGATGATCTCGATGAAGGTGGGCCGCATTTTCGGGTTGTACTGCCAGCACATCTGCATCAGGCTGTGCCTGGAGCAGGAGAACCAGAGTCAGGGGCAAGGAAGCGACAATTCCACGTACCAGCCAAGGCTGGGATCCATGGCAGGCCACCCACCCACCCTCTGACACCCCCAGCTGTTTGTTCTCCTTCCAGCCTCCACACTGCCTGTAGATCCTGACACTCCTTCTTCTCTATTTCTGTCTAGATCAAAAATTCCTTCCAATTCCTCCAATTGTTCTTAACTTGGCCTCTGAAGGAAACAGGGCTGTGGTTCACAGACTCTTTGTGTGTGTGTGTGTGCATGCCCTTACAGCCAGGTCACAGCTTTGTAATTAATTCCATTTTAATTTTAACTCAGCCTGAAAGATAACAAAGCTCCTAAAACTTCAAGGAAAATAGGAGGCTGGGCAAAGGACAGAGGTCCTGTAAACATCCCACCCAAAAGAAAGGCTGCAGCAAGAGGTCACATGTTATCAGACACCACGGACAAAGAACTTACAAATACAAATAGATTTTCCAACTGGAGTTTCTAACTGGCCATGAGACACATGTCCAGCACAGCAGGCTTTTTTCATAGGGATACTCACAAAACATGTTTATGTTATGACTCTGTAAGTGCTGTTTTGGCCAGAAGCAGATGTGGGAAGAGGTTACAGTTACCATCTGCACTCTCCTTTCCAGCCAGGGCTCCTTCTTCTCACACAGAATCCCAGGATCATTTAGGTTGGAAAAGATCTCCAAGATCATCAAATCCAACCTGTGCCTGATGCCCACCTTGTCCCCCAGCCCAGAGCACTGAGTGCCATGTCCAGTCGTTCCTTGGACGCCTCCAGGAATGGGGACTCCAAACC
This sequence comes from Pseudotriccus pelzelni, assembly GCA_035584735.1. Taxonomy (NCBI): domain Eukaryota; kingdom Metazoa; phylum Chordata; class Aves; order Passeriformes; family Tyrannidae; genus Pseudotriccus; species Pseudotriccus pelzelni. The sequence goes on along the minus strand of JAWMRA010000079.1, from coordinate 2,721,371 downwards.
TCCCTGGGCAGCCCCTTCCAGTGCCTGGACATCCTTGCCATGAGGAAATCCCTCCTGATGTCCAACCTGACCCTCCCCTGCACAGTTTGAGGCCGTTTCCTCTCGCCCAAATGCCCCCGGCTCCCCCCTCCTGTCAGGGAGTTGCAGAGCCAGAAGGTCCCCCCTGAGCCTCCTTTTTTCCAGGCTGAGCCCCCCCAGCTCCCTCAGCTGCTCCTGCTGCTCCAGCCCCTTCCCAGCTCCATTCCCTTCTCCGGACGTGCTCCAGCCCCTCCAGGTCTTTCTTGGGGTGAGGGCCCAGAACTGGACACAACACTCGAGGTGTGGCCTCCCCAGGGCCCAGCAGAGAGGGACAATCACTGCCCTGGTGCTGCTGCCACACTATTTTTGACACATTCTTCTTTCCAAATGCCCCAGCTCAGGTTAAATGCTCATTAAGCGTTTTTTTTAATTACTCTGAGAGCAGCAGTTCAGGGGGCTCCTGGGCCGTGCTGGCAGACCTGGGGATGCAGGAACCCCCAGACAAGCAAAGATCACGAGCAGCTGCAGAAAACAACCCTTGACCTCGGCACAGGGAATGTCTGGCTGCAGGCTGTGACCTCTTTGAGGTGTTTTTCACTGCCTCCCTCAGTGATCTCTTCTCCCTGACCCTGCCTGGTCTTGTCCTTTCAATGGGGCAGTGAGAACTGAAATGGCTTCAGGCAGGATAAACAGCTCCTAGCTCAGCACAGGCTTCCCCTGCTTCTCCTCCTCATTAGCCACAAAATGCATTTGTGGAAATCCGTGGTAAAAAGTTGTTGTAATTCTCCACACTATTTACAGAGAGAATCACAGAAAACCTCAGCAGGCCTTGGAGGAAGGAGAAGCTCCTCTCTGGCCTCTGTAGAGCCACCTGAACGAAGGTGGTGGCCAGACATTGAGCCAACTGCCATCCACCGGCCTGGAGTGCAGGAAGAACATTTCCTTTGGGCCACTGACCTAGTGCTTGCTTGTATTTTAAGTTTTTATTCTGCTTTGCACTTCCTTCTCTTGAATCTGCACTCATGATGCAAGGCCTTGGTTGTTTTAATTTTCCTGCCAGCGAAACAGGCCGGCTCACGTCACAGAATCACGGAACGCTTTGGGTTGGAAGGAACCTTAAAGACCATCTCATTCCACCCCCCTGCCACGGGCAGGGACATCTTCCACTAGCCCAGGTTGCTCCAAGCCCCGTCCAACCTGGCCTTGGACACTTCCAGGGCTGGGGCAGCCACAGCTGCTCTGGGAAAGCTGTCCCTGCTTCAGCACTTACAGGCGCTCCGGGCAGTTGTCCGGCTGATCCAGGTATCCTCCATCCATGACAAACTTTAGCACCTGTTCGTTGGAGAGTCCCTGGTACGGCTGCTCTGCCAAACTGCTGATTTCCCAAAGGACCACACCAAACGACCTGGGAAAGAGAGAGAGAGAGAAGACTCCTGGTGAGAACAAAACATCCCCGGAGCTCCCCGAGCGACAGAGTTATTTTGCAGAACACACACCTCAAAAGAACTGTATTTTTAACAAGAGGGTTTCAAAACAACAGCTCTTTGCTTTGTCTGTGCTCTGCACAAGCGGGTTTAAATTACGTGTGTTAAAAAGGGTGAGCTCCTGAGCTGGAATCCATCTGGGATTGCAGAGCACAACTTACCACACGTCGGAATAGGTGGTGAAAACCCCATCCTTCAGCGACTCGGGGGCCATCCAGCGCACGGGGAGCAGCCCTTTGCCTCCCTTGCGGTAATAATCCGTCTCATAGATGTCTCTGGTCATCCCAAAGTCTGGGAAAAGCAATTGGGATGTGTTAAATATCTCCCTCCATCCCGCTTTTCCCATCTCCAGATGGATGTCGCCTTCCCTGTTCCCGCATGCCCAGTGCCCCCCCAGCCCAGCCCAGCCCACAGTCATCTGGCACCTTGTGATTAATGTTCAAAATATCTCCCTGTGTTTTTTCTACAGACTCCAGAGTTAAAATTTTTGGTGACAGCTTCTATTCTAAACATTATTTTATTTGTCCTCGGTGAGGAAAAAAAAAGAGCTCCCTTTGCCCGAAATCCCACTGTCTTAGCTTTACCTACAGAGAGCTCTGAAAAACCACCGCACTGCGGGGTTTTGGGTTATTTTTTAAATGTTATATTTATTTATTTTCAACAGAGTTTGGGCTAAAAACCTTTTTTTGTGGAAGATAAATGACTTTTTAAAGTCACCTAACCTAATGATGGGATTATCAACACTGTGTTTCTTATACCAAACACTTTCTTTGTCATAATTCTCATGGAAACAAAGACCAGTGAGAGAAACTCAGGCAGCTTTTGGACAGAGGTTTGGGAATAGCAAATTGTACTTCCTTCTCTTGAATCTGCACTCATGATTTAAGGGCCAGACTGGTTTAATTTCCCTGCCAGTGAAACAGGCTGGCTCATGTCATAGAATCATGGAATGGTTTGGGTTGGAAGGGACCTTAAAGCTCATCCAGTCCCACCCCCTGCCCTGGGCAGGGACACCTTCCACCAGCCCAGGTTGCTCCAAGCCCCGTCCAACCTGGC
>JAWMRA010000079.1:2687825-2713281 GCA_035584735.1 Pseudotriccus pelzelni | reverse complement strand
CTTGGACACTTCCAGGGATGGGGCAGCCACAGCTTCTCTGGGCAACCTGTGCCAGGGCCTCCCCACCCTCCTAGGGAGGAATTTCTGGATGCCAAATGGCAGGTTCAGTGAGCACATTCCAGTTTATAGTTTTCTCTTTCTTAATTACTAATTAACTCCCTTTGGAGCTGCTGCTCCCTCAGCCTGTGCGTTGTTCTGAGCAGTGTCCCCTCAGGATGGGGCAGAGTTCAGAGACCCAGCTCTGGGTCATGTCACCTCCCTCCTTGGGAAGGATTCCTTATGGTCAACCAGAGCCTTGTTTGCATAAAAGCAAAGCCACACCTGCTGTTTACAAAGTGTGGATTCAGCTGATCCTCGTGTTTAAGGGAATTTTGTTTTTCACAAGTAAAACAGTAATTTGACCACTGATGAAACACAAGAGTAAAATGCAAGAATTCCTTCCTTCCCAAGACGCAGAAAGCAAGAAATACTTGTGAAGGTGTAAAACCCCAATCTTCCAATATTTATTATCCTGGATTTGCAGCAATTTTCTTGCCAAATTCTCTGTGTTTTCAAACATCTGATTCTTCTCAGAGTTATCCAGTGCAATTTGCATTAGAGGATTTCAGCAGCTCCGGTGACCTTCCCTGGGAAATCCTCAGATCCAGGTTCCTCCCTGCTGTCACAAACAACCAGCGTGGGGCTCACAGGGGCTGGAAGTGACACCACAGGCAATATGGCCTGTGCTGGAGGACTCTAAAAATGCCTTAATACCTCAAGCCAAGCTTTTCCACACACCTGAAACCAGCTCGGGACACCTGGCCTGGCCTTCACCCTGTGCTGGAAAACAGCAGTTTATATTTGTGTGTGCAATTCATTGAATTGGGAAACCCGGAGGGGGGAAAGTTACTTTTAATGGGAGTCATTTCCCAGATCTTGCTCACTCTGTAACCCAGGAATACTGGGAATGGCACGAGGGTGCAGGACACAGAGACAGAAGAGTGAGTCTGCTCTTTCTGCAGCAATGGAGAGAACACACGGAATGACATCCTGAACAGCAGCCATTTAGTTCCCCTTTGCCTCTCAGGACTCTTCTTACTTTTGAAATCTTTCCATGCTTTCCAGAGAATGGTGGAGCAGGTGAGGCTGGAAGGCACCTCTCGCCCAAAGCAGGGGCAGCTAGAGCAGGATGCTCAAGACTGTGTTTGAGCATCTCCAGGGATGGAGATTCCACCCCTCCCTGGGCAGCCTGTTCCAGTGTGCAACCACCCAACCTGTGCAAAACTCTTCCAAAATAAGAGCAAATAACACAGGAAAGAAATAAAGCATCAGCTTCTGATGGCCTCCTTTGCTCCGCTCCAAAGGGAGGTCACAGGGCAAAAGCTGGTGTGAAGACACCTGTCAGCTCTGCCAGAAACACCCCAAAACCTCCGGTTTGCCTTGTCAGGGCCAGAGCAAACTGACCCACAACAGTGATAGCATGTCCTGTAATAACTGTGCACAGGGGGAAGGAACAGTCTCTGATTTCCAGAAGGGTGAGATCAGCCCTGCACTGAGCAGAGCTGGGCAGAGCCATGTACAGGCTGGATCCTGCACAGGGATCAGATGGCTGGGAGGAGAGGAATGGCACATGGAAAACAAGGAGACAAGGCATCAGAGAGAAACTGCTCTGATTCTGCCCCCTGCCATCTCATATTCCCCGCTGGCCTCATCCCTCAGATTCCTCCCGTGACTGGCAGGTTTCTTCTCTCCAGGAGAGGCCACACAAGCACCTCGAGAGGGGTCAGTGAACTCTCAGGAGCCACAAAAAAAGCACCTTAAGTAAACCACACTCACTGCCAGGCCTTGTGAGCAGGCGATAGCAAAGTGTTCACAGGAAAAATAATTCGGATTTACGTGACAACAGCCTGGAGCTGCCGGGGAAGACAAGCAGGACACGTGGCAGCAAGGGAGATATCTTTACCATGGACTTATACCAGCAAAAGAGCTTGTTTTAAAGGATTAGCCAAGCCTAGGGATGTGGAGATTTGTTCCTTAGCAGGCCTGACAAGGGTGGCACATCCTGGTGGATTCGTTTCTTCCTAAAATACCTACCCCAGAAACTGGCCTGAGAAGCATCCTGGGCTAGCTGCACAATAAAACTGGGGGGAAAAAAGGAAATCAAAAAGAAATCAGACTATCAGAATTGTCTGCCTGCATCAGGAGGAGGTGGGCCTTTGCACATGGCTTGGGCTCTCCTCGGAATACATCACGTCCTGGCATCTTTTGGCACAGCAAAACTTGTCCTGATGGGCACCAACAGGCAGGGAATGGCAAAAGGAGGACTCTGCCCAAGGCACCAGAGCAGCCGCACAGGGAACACCCCAGTAATGCATCCAGTGCATTCCAAAAAGAAAATGTTCAGTGCAGTGACACAGCTTTTGCCAAGGAGCTGCAAATAAAGGTTTGTTAGCCCGGGGCAGCAAGCTGAGAACAAATTTAGAGCACAAAATGCATGACAGGGAAGAGGGTAAATCATCACAGATTCTAACCTGCTTCCCAGCACTTCCTCCCTGAGCTGCATACGAAGTGTGAAGACATTCAACACCACTTAATGTGACACCGTGTGTGCCACTCAAAACAGGACATTTACCACCCACAGCACTCACATTCCTCATGGTATTGGAGGTATTTCCCACACGAAGTGCAAGGAAGACCACAAATACCACGCTGAAGGACGAGGCTGTGGCCTCATAAACTGCCCTTTTCCTTTCTTTTCAACTCAATATAAAACTTGACCACAAAATTTTTTGATAGGAAAAAAAAAAAAAATCGCTGTTTTTGGCATCGTCGGAGTTCCAGTGAGCTGCAGGCATTCAGCTCTTTGTTAAGGATTCTCACTTTTTTCTCAAGCTGAGGAGGATTCAGCGACAGGAAATTAAAGCAGGATCTTCCCAATTTGCAGAAACATCAGTGTCACCACTGCAGCTGGACTAGACAGGCTCATGGAAGCCCAGACACTGGCAACATGACCACATCCAGCCTAATAATTGTGTTTAATAATCAATCAATCAATCACATTTCCCTCCCCCGACCACCTGGGCACTGTCTGATGTTCCTACCTGGGCACAAAAACCTCGTTGTGAAGGTAGTTCTCAAACGTCTTGCGGAAAGCAGATTCCTCCAGCTCCTTCTGTATCTGGGAGTCTGTCTTGGGGCAGGAACAGCATTCCCCACTGACGTCCTCGTTTTCACTCTGATTATACTTCTGAGGGTCTTCAGATTCAAAAGGAGGAGACCACGTCCTTGAGGGGAGTTTTAATCCTGTGGACAGAAGAGTTTTAGTGTCACTCACACTTGACTTGGCAGATGTTCGACCCTACAAAGAACCCCAGCCAGTGTGCACAGGATTCACGGCACAGTCGGGCGTCCTGAGCTTTCACATCCAGGGCTGAGCAGTCCCCTCTTTTCTGACAAGCCTCTGATTCAAAAATACTTTTTGAAACAAAGCTCAGATGCTGCTGCAGTCTGTGAGTTCTATCCCAGTTCGTCCCAGTTTAGGTAACACGGAGCAGCAGGTGAGATTTTGGGAGTCCTCAGTGAAACTCTGTGTTGTCAAGGAATCCCAAACCAGGCAAGAGACACCTTCAAAAAATTAACCTGGCCCTGAGCTCCAGAAGCACTGAAATGTTTAACTTTACCATCTCCACAGCTGTTGTTAAACTCGTAACTCAGCTTAGAAAGAACGAGGGTAGCAGGGAGATCCCGAAAGGAAAAAAAAAAGTCTGATTACTCTGTAAGAAATGTTTTTGGAGATCTTTTGCACATACCTTGGCAGTAGCACCTAAAGTATAATGAATAGGGGGAGGACACAGCTGCATCTTGAACAACATTCTTGAAAACAGCAGAATTGGGCCCCCAGAGCATCTCCAAGGCAAAAACTCCAGGGAATTCTGAGAGAGACTGAAGGAAAGGCCCAGAGAGAGAAGCAGCCACTCACCTTTCAGGCAGTAATCAAGTTCATAAAGCTCACTGTCCTCTGCCTGCTGCTGCCAGTACACCAGGTAGTGTGTGATGTTCCCGTTGGGCTCCGAGGGCGGCTTCCACTTCAGGATGATTTGGGATGAAGAGTTGGAAACGGATATCGGGTCTAACGGCACGGACGGAACTGGGCAGGGGGGCAAAGAGACACAGGTCACTGCTCTGCCCTGGCAGGGGGAGACAGGATGGGGGACAAACACGGGCAAGTTGCCATTCCTATGGGAATCAAGCATTGTCCATGGGAGGTTCCTGCAGCAGAAACACCAGAACACTCAGGCTCCCAAAGGCTGATGATCCCAGAGGTCTTTTCCAGCCTTAATGATTCTTACACATGGCCACATGAGCTGGATAGAGGAGAACACACTCAGCACAATCTCCCTGTGCAGGGAATCCCACACCCTTCCACCGGTTTAGGAATTCCTTCCTACCAAAGTACAGCAGCAAGGGAAAGTTTCATGGGTGTGGGACTATCACAGCTCCCAGGCAGGAGACTCTTTACAGTTGGACGGGACCCACAAGGATCACCCAGTCAGACTCCTGGCCCTGCACAGGACCATCCCCAAGAGTCACACCCTGTGCCTGAGAGGATCTTACAAACACTTCATGAGCTCTGGCAGCCTTGGGGCTGTACCCACTGCCCTGGGGAGCCTGGTCAGTGCCCCATCACCCTCTGGGAGAAGAACCTTTTCCTCATATCCAGCCTAAACCTCCCCTGACACAACTCCAGGCCATATCCCGGGGTCCTGTCACTGGTCACCACAGAGAGGAGATCAGTGGCTGTCCCTCTTCCTGTTTAGAACTCTCTCTCCCTCGCACAGCAGCATTCACGTGCTGGTACTGACCCGTGGCGTTGGTCTGGATGTAGATGATCTCGCTCTTCGCTCCGTACGTGCGTCGCTCGTCGGAGAATGTGACCAGGGTTTTCACAAACACAGCATATTGTGTCCAGGGCTTCAGGCCCCTCAGGAGCCAGCCTGGCTGGGCCTGGGCTTTGGGCTCGTTGGACCGTGGGGGTGGGTCAACATCCACAACTGTCCAGCTGTTGGACCCACAAGCGTCCTGGCCATCGAACTCCGTCACGTTTTGGTACGGACTTTAGGACAGAAAAGGCTCAAATTAACAGAATCCTCACTCATCTTTTCACAGCAACTGTTCTAAGGACATCATTGAGAGCTACCATTCTTTACTCTTTGGAGAAAGTATTAATTCTCTCACTGTATTTATTCTGAAAGCGAGGCATCAAAGAGCAGGTCCTGTGCCACACGTGATCCCAGCAACTAAATCCAGGCTAATTATTTTCAGCTTTATGAAAATCACCTTCTAAAACAACCCTTCCCACCTCAAAAGGAATAAAACCCTCAGCATCCCATGCAGGTGGTGGAGAGGTGATAAACTTCATGGTTAGAAGAACTGGAAGAACTCATGTTTGGATTGTTCTGAGATGAGGAATTTTGACTGTGCACAACTCGGTAAGTCAGAGATCTTAATGAGCAATTATAGAAGGGTATAATTGGGAGCTGAAGTGCTGGAGCCAGACAATCAGAGATGAAACAGCTTTGCCTACAGCAGGTTTATCATCCACTCTGCAAGGCCAGCTGCTGACTGTGGGAGCCCAAGGTGGCCCTTAGTTTGTGATCTAAGGGTGGGTCACTTACGCTTCCTTGTAGAACAGCATAAATCCCAGGAGATCTCGGAAATCAGGAGGCCAGTACGGCTCCCACTTCAGCAGGATCTTGTCGTGAGAAGTTCTGATGTAAGAAAACTTCAGCAATTCATTTTCACCTGAGACAAATGAGAGGCAACAAGGAATTTATTAGTGCTAAAAAAATAAGGGTTTCAATTCCTATTATCTGAGAAGCGTAAGATAAAGATGAGAACGTTGGCACTGCTTAGCAAAAGCTTATCTTACCTCAATGGTCTTCCTACCTTAAGCCAGGGTTGGAATAGATGCCCTCCTAAGGCTCCTGCCAGCCTAAATTTTGCTGTGATTTTATGAAAATGACTCTGTAGATGAGATGAACTAAACTCTAGAAGGTGGGAAATCTAAATGCAACAGGTTTTACAATTTATGATGACCTACACAGCTGAACCCAGCAATGGGGTGTGCACAAAAATGAAGCACTCGATTTCCCAGCCTTGCCCAGGAGCAGTTTGGTCCCTTTGCAAACAGGAGGGTGTTTGCAGGAGGTTTGTCCCAGCAGCCCAAGAAGGACAAACTGCGGCTCTGACTGGATTTGCTATTCCTGCAGTAGCTGCAAAGGGAGGAAGAACATTCATTTCACTGGCACCACAACCAGAACAAACAAGGGCTTTTTTTTTTAATCTTTCTATTTTTTTAGTAAACAGGATGCTGCCAATGTGAAAACTAAACTTGAACTGTAAAAACAAACAAAAAAGCCAAACACCCTGGCAAGCTGTGGTTTGAGGTGGGGGTGGCACAGACATCAGCTCAGCAGAGGAGGGGCAAGGCTGGCAAAGAGGAATACAAACTGTCTCCTCCAGCTGCCTTCAAACCAAACACCAGCCCAGGAGCTGCCACATGGCAGAGCTGGGCCTGGACTCCAAACCCAGGTTCATCCCCAAGGTGGGAAGAGCTTTTCTGTGTCTCATGGGAGGAGATGAACTTTACAGACAGCTAATTCCTTGTGCTCCTTCCCTCTGCCCAGGCTGCAGCTGTGGTGCCCCCGAGGACGGGGCTCTGGCTGTGTTTTTCGCTGGCACTGCCAGTTTTTAGGTCACAGCCATTGCCTTCCCTTCTCCCACTGTGCTGGCCTGGCTGCACGTGTTGACATGTGGAAAACCAGAGCAGCAAACTGAAAGATCTTCCCTTTTTAAGTCTGTTCACAAAGAGGGTAACAAGGGCAGAACTGGGGGATCACAGAACCATGGAATGGTTTGGGTTGGAAGGGACCTTTAGCAGTGTTGTCCCCCAAAAAAGCAGAGGGACAGGGAATCCACAGGACGATCCAAGCTGGACTGCAGGGTGTGGGCAAGGATCTGAAACCACAGTTTAATTAATGCTGGGCTTTTTGCTGGCAATAGCTGCTTAAGCACCTCATGTCAGCCTGTGTGTGCTCCTGCTCTTACGTGCAGGTGAGTAATGAATCAGAGCAGAGATTCCACCAGCTAAGAACAAAGCTGGGCATTTTCTACCCCCCGCCAGTCTGGTTCCCCACACAGGCCTGTAAGTGTTTTACTGGCACAAACAGGGAAAGGGGACTGTGTGGCACAGAAAGGGAACAAACAGCAGGGTTGGGGGTGCAGAAGAGGCGCATTTGTGGCAGCACTGCTGCCAAAATGAGTGTCTTCAGAACTACATCTTCAGGAGCAGAACTGCAGTGCCTTAACCATGCTGACACAGGCACTGCCTTATCACTGTTCCTGAAGAAAGCCATTAGCTTAAAAACCTCTGAGAAGCACAGCAAAAACTATTGGAAAAACTTTCCTGACTGTTGCCAGGGCAATTCCCTCAGGTGGCTCCAGGGATGGGTGGAAATCCCGTTTCTCCCATGTTTATTCCATGGGCCCACTGTCTCCTCATGACATGGGAAAAAGAGGTTGTGACCTCAGCCCCAAAAACTTCCCAGCAGAGCCCACAGAAAGCAAACTTTGGGGCCCAAAGCTGGCAAGGCAGGCACCTGCCAGAGGGAGAACTGTGAGGACTTCTCCTCCTGGCACAGGGCTTTACTTGAGCGGCAAGTCTGGTGCTTTACCAAAAGGACACAAGGACAGCCCCTGGATGAACATCATGGGCCAGGCTGAGGGAAAGAGGAGTGGTGAGGGTGGAACTGAGGCAAGTCTTGCTGCATTCTGAGACTCTTACATGAGGCTTGATCCCCGTTGGTCTTCAGGGCTATGTCGTTCCTCTCCTGACGCCCCTTAGTCCCAGAGATCTCTTCCATCTTGTGGATTTCTGACAAGCACAGCTTGGGGTTATAATGGAAGAAAAGTTTGCCCCGTGCAATACTGAGGTTGTGTTTGCTCCAGTCCCAGAGCTGGCGGAGGTTCTGGTTGTCCAAGGCATAAAAGGAATAATTGCTGAAAGAAGAAGAATGAAAACACAGGTCGAGGGGGGATCCACTGAAACCTCTTTCTTCCTCATGCACTAACCCAGACACCAAAGAAAACTGAATGCAAACTGTCTCCTCTGGTAGGGAGACACAATCCGTGGGCAGAGCAATGTTTAAAAATAACTTAGGAATTGCTTCCCAATACAAACCACTCTGATAGCACTGGCACTCCCTTGCACTTCAAAGCATTTGAACACAGTGTCTTTTGAGGGAACTCACCCAGCTTCGAGTGTTTCTCCTCTAATCAGATGGAGCTTCCGAAAAAAAGAAAGAGAAACCAAGGCATAAGAGCGGCGAATTTTGAGGTAACCTGAGATTTCTTCTATCAAGCCAAGATTTGCTTCCAGCTCAGCTGCTATGTTATCTGTGGAGAGGAAAACACTGGGATAAGTTCTCTGATACCACTGAGAGAAACACAGATATCAGAACCCAAACACATTAAACAGAACTGGTTTATGTTGATTCATGAGACTTTACAAAGTTCAATTAACACAAAAACCCAAATAAACAATAACCTTCAAGAGGCTTTGCTTAGTGGTTATTCCTCTGAATCCCTCTAAGATTCTGGGTGGTCAAAGCAAAAGAGAATCCCAGAATAGATAGATTTGGAAGGGACCCACAAGATTATCCAGCCAAACTCCTGGCCATGCACGGGACACCCCAAGAGTCACACCCTGTGCCTGAGAGCATCATCCAAAGGCTCCTGGAGCTCTGGCAGCTTTGATGCTGTGCCCACTGCCCTGGGGAGCCTGGGCAGTGCCAACCACCCTCTGGGGGAAGAACCTTTCTCTAATACCCAACGTCAACCTCCCCTGACACAACTCCAGGCCGTCCCCTCGGGAGCTGGTCACCAGAACAGCCCCAGCTCGGGGCTGTTGTCACATCCCCTGCCCTGCCATCCCCTGCTGCCCCCTCCTCGTTCCTGGAGTACTTACTTCCTCCCCGGATATTTATGACCAGGCTGCCATTGACAACCGTGCAGCCCCGGAGCTCCTGCGCCGACGTCACCGAGTCGATCGTCTTCTCCTTCCCAAAGTCGCACACCTTGGGACAGGGCCCCGCACAGGGAGTGCAGTGCAGGCTGGAAAACAGGACAGCTGGGATGCAGGGGTGATGCTTAACACGGAATGTCGCCTGGGGGGCATCCCCAGCAATTCCCAAAAGCGTTCCCGGTGTCCTGGCAATACGCCACAGGATTCACTCAGACCAGGTTGCTCCAAGCCCTGTCCAACCCTGCCCTGAAAATAACTCTGAAAATTGTCATTTCCACACTTGAAACATAAATCACTCCCTTTCTTCCTATATAACAGAAACCAGAACGAAGTGATTTTGGTTATCTGAGGAGCCAATTCGCCACGATGCTGCTCAGTGCTCTGCATACCAAGGGTTTCAAGACCAACAAACCCAGTGTTCACCCCAAGATCGTTAACCAAACGTGTAATTGATGAACTGGCCCTTCATCTGGGAATCCTCTGATTGAGGACTGCACATAAAGCTGCTTTAAAAAAGGCAAGCACGTGCTTTGTGCTCTGGGGAAATACTGCGAGCTCATCGCTTGCCCTGGTCACAACACCACAAAAATGTGTTCCCAACTAGTTCAGAGAAAGAAATGCTCTAGGAAAAGCAGGGAACAGAGCTGTTGAGGTCCCACTGGCAGCAGCCTGGAACAGCACAGGAGAGGCCAGGGTGCTGTTACACAACCAGGAGAGCTGCTTTGGGGCTGCTTGTTCGTCCTTCTGAAAAGCAAAACAGGAAATGGCACAAAAAGTCCTGTTAGAGTGAATTCCCCGAAATTTATTAAGGCAGGAGCAAATACATGCGAGCACAAAGCTACCAATATTCATAGGAAATCTGACTCATCACAATATATCATGGTATTATGGGAAAAACAACAGTTTTCAGTGATAAACAGCTCAGCAACATAAATGATTTAATTCCTTTGTCGAAAAACCCTGGGAATAGACAGAATGGCTGTTCCCTGCTTTGATTCATGCTACACTTGTTTGTTACATTGTGCATTTATGTCTGGCACAGCTTGAACCTGCTCAGTGAAAGTAATTACAGGGATGAGGAACAGATATTCTGAGAATGATCCACTCAAAGGACACTGCGCTCTTTTCATTAGCCACGACCTCTCCCTGTTGTGCCTTCCAGCCACAACCTCTCCCTGTTGTGTTTTCCAGCCCAGCTTTCTGGCCTGAGGCTGCTCTAGAGGAAAGGGAAACAGGGCTGCTAAAGCCTCTCCACTGCCCATCGCCCTCCTCGCACCCCACCACAGAAAGACCCTTCCAATTTGAGGATGCTCCTCTTCCTCGTCCTCTCTCTCTACCTCCCTTTTCGCACCTTTCTCAAACCTGAGAGGAAACAAGGGAGGCCAAGGGAAGAATAAACTCCCAGCACAGGGTAGGTTGGAGCTGTCTGCTTTTAATGGACTGAATTAGCAAGGTATTAGTTTGTAAATCATATTAAAGGAGACCACCCAGGCGATTGTCACAGACGCTCCGAAGCGGGAAACTTTTCCCTGGGCGTTCACAGAGAACGCAAACCCCGCCACGTCCAGGCGAGGGGGAAGCACAGCCCCAAAACCCCCCCCAGCAGGGACCCTTCACCTGCAGCCCACGCACTTACTTGCTGGAGTTCATGATGTACCCCGAGGGGCACTCGTGGACGCACTCGTTGTTGTGGATGACGTGACACCCCGACTCGCGGGCGTTCCTGCACTTGTTGTGCAGCTCCTGGCAGAAGCCGAAGGTCACGCAGCGCCAGCCCTCGAAGCGGTAGTACCCAGGGGGGCAGCTGTCCACGCACCTCCCTTCCAGGTAGAAGTTGCGACAGGCCACGCACTTCTCGGGGTCGTTGGGCTCCGCGCAGTCCCCCAGGCACTCGCTGTGGCAGCACTGCCCGTCCGAGGTGCAGCCCTGGGACTTGCAGGCGGCTGGGCAAACTGGGGAGAGAAATCATCAGAGGCAGGTGAGAGTCACAGCACAACCCAGCGACGTGTGGCCCTGAGAGCTCACAAGCTGTGGCACCTGGTCCTGCTTCCCTTGGCATCTTCCCTGTCGAAGAGGCGACCACGCAGCGCGGGCGCCCTCATCCCCGCTCCTCAGTGGAAATTCCACAGTTTAACGACGTTTCTGAAGAGTGTTATCGTTCACCCCCACAGCTCATTAATGCTCATCTTCAAAAAGGGAAAAGTGAGTCTCCTTTTCCCTCAGTTCAGTGCTATGAGGCTCCGGGAGAGGTCTGGTGACTCCCAACATTATTTCCAAAGCTCGGGAGTGATCAGACTCTACAGTCTGGAACAGCCAGTTTCAGCCAGAAAGTTTCTTAGTTTGAGAATTTTAAGTTTCCCATAGTAATGCTGTGAATAACACATGTCCAACAATCCTTTTAACACAACCCTTCAGCTTTATCAGGGTTTTTTTCCCATCTCTCCCTCATCCCGTCAACGGTTTGCCGGAGCAATCCTGCTGCCCTGGACCAACACAAGCTCTTTGGTGACTCTCTCAACAGCTCCATAAAGAAGAGCACCCATGAGTGTTACTTGCTTGAGATTTTTATGGTTTACTTTTTAATTACCCATTACTTAGTGCCCCACAATACCTTTAATGAGCAGTTTTGGGCTTTGAACTAGAAACCAGCGGCACAGCCCAGAGCAAACACCACGAGTAACATGGCGAGGAGCAGCTGAGCAAAGCCAGGGAAGCTCCTGAGGGAAGGTCTGTCCTGCCCCTCAGCACCTCCACGCTCAAGTCTTGGCGGTTCAAACCAGGCTGAACCAATTAAATCCAACTGCTTAATCCAGAACACGCCACAGAACTTCACGTCAGGAAGGACAGAACAAAGCTGCCATCAGCACTCCGAGAGCAAGAATTGATGCCAAGCCCGGCTTTGACAGAGCAAGAGGGAGGGCTTTACGTGGGGGATGTGGGCCTGGATTTATCCCCACGGCCTTTGGGATGTGAATTGCCAAGACACAGATCGAGTCGCCGCCTTGTCCTCACCAAACCTGAGCGTTCCGTCCGAAGGCGCAGCCGAACAGCTCCCGCTGTCCTTCCTGCCTCAGTGAAGGGATACAGGGACAAATCCTGAATTAACACCATCTGCCCTCAAGATTCCCCAGGCTTTGTGTGCAATGCTCAGTGTCAAAGCAGGAAGGGCTCCATTTGGGGAGGCCCCAGCCAATCCCAGCGTTCAGGGGTGAAGTGTTATCTTTAATTTCTGGGTGAGACACGTGAGCAGAGCAGTCATGGAACACGGTGCAGTTTTATTCAGCCAAAGGAGCAGCATGTGGGATCCCCAGCATGTGCTGCCTGTGTTTGGATGATCCAATCCCCAGCTGTGGTTAGGAAGAAAATCCCCCTCCGCCCCACGTTAAGGGATTGCAGAATTAAATGTGGTAAAGCTGTTAATGCCATTCTTGGAATAAGCAGCAGTAGAGGAGGGAGTAAAGATGAGCAAGCACTGGTTTGTTTGTTCCAGCCTGAAGAAATATGAAATGGACAAAGTTGAAATTCTACCTCAAGGACAACTGAATCTCAAACATCTTACTGCTTCCACGTCAGTCACTCACTGCAGGTGTTTTCTCTGTGCACCCCTCACAACTCATCCATTAACAAGAAATACAGGAGCGTGTTTCAAACTCGTTTTCTTTCATGCTGACCAACTTCTTGCCCTTTTCTAGCAACGTTCTGTGAACCTGTCACAAACAGCAGCTGACTGAAATGCAACAGCCCAATAGCAGCAACTTGCAGATGACACCTTGTATTAGACCTCATATAAAACGAGAAGCTTGTTTTAAATGGTTATACGTGGTCTTTCTGAAATGGTTACACATGGATGTTTTAAATGGTTATACACTCCTCACCAGGCCATAGATGAGCACTGTCTAGCAACAGTTTATTTGAAATATTGGAGACATAAAATTCCAGAATTTAGTCTAAACGTTATCATACTAATTCCAGTCTAAACTAAGGTTTATGGGGAGGGGGGGAAAGCCTGGGCTGTTTCTCCCACACCTCCCCTGACACTGAGATGTCCTGAGAGGACTCCTACACTGTCTGGTGCCTCCCTGGAGCAGGAACAGCATCCAGCTGGGAAGCAAACTGGGAAATGCAAGCGGGAATGGTTTGTGGGAGCCGGAGAGTGAGTGCTAGCAGCACAGGTCCCAGCATTCCTGCAGAAGGGTATTTTCCTGGGTCTTCAGGACTACAAAGTTTAAAACTGTTCAAAAGGCAGCCCTTGTTTCCCAAGGAGTTTCCCAGAGGAGCAGATGGGGAACTGAGAAAAGCCGGCCCTCATGCAAAGCACCCGGTGACACATGGCACCTACTTAACATTCTGCCACACAATATTTTTATTTAATTTGTTATGGAAACTAATCTTCAAAGCCCTGTGCTTATTTACACATTTTGAACTCAGCTGCAAATATTCACAGGGCAGAAACTGCTTCAAGTCTCCACTCTAAAAGGTTCTCAGAAGGTACAATTGAACTATTTTTAAACCGTTCTTAACGTTTCTCTTTTTCCTGTTCCACGAGCTTTTGATGCCTCAAAGACAGCTCAAAGAAAGCAAAGCACCCAAGGCAACAGCTTTTTTTTCCATTAAGCACTCGAGACCAGAAATTGTCAATCATTATTTTGCGCAAATCCCCATTACCCAAGATCCTGAACAGATGTCGGCGTGACATTATCGAAGTCCGCATGTCAGGGAGCATCTGAAGTCGTGTAAAACCTCTCCAGAGTATCTTCACCATGGCTTTTTGTAACTAATGCTACAGGTTTTGTGACTCAGATGGGTCAGAGGGTGGGTTTTGTGGGGGTTTTTTGCTGCCACGTTGCGCTTTCATGGCAGGACTACACTGAATAGGTTTGTGTTGACCAACTGCACCTCAATTACCCCTTTGCCACTGAGGTCTGCAGACTCCAATAATTGCCTTTAGCTCATGTAAATTTGCCTCTTTGCAAAATGATTGGCTCCTCGGAGCAGCTGGGCACGGCCCCAAGGCTGCCAGAGCTCCAGGAGCATTTGGACAACGCTCTGAGGGACAGGGGGGGATTGTTGGGGTGTTCTGGGGAGGGCCAGGGGTTGGATTCGAGGATCCTTGTGGATCCCTTCTAACTCTGCGTATTCTGTGATTCTCAGATGGCACAAAAGGGAACGTCGTAAACCCCTGTGAGAGACAAGGGAACAGCTACTCCAGGGAAGGGGCAGAAGCCGCCACACCAAACCACAAAAGCTGCTGCAGGAACAAGGACTTCAGCACCAGCCCCAGAGCAAAGCTGAGCAGCACGGCCACACCAGCAGCAGATCTGGAAGAACTGGAGGTTTAAAATCCCCGTCCCAACGCTGACAAGCAGCCTGATTCCTAAACAACCTGCCTTGGACTGGGGGAGAAAGGGAGCCGAGACACAAGAGGTTCAAACCTGTTGTTCCAGGGATGAATAAATATTTAACTCTCTGCTAACGTGGTTCCCAAGACTGAGGAAACAATGCGTTTTCCAAACCTTCCTGATTAGGGATTCAGGCGGGCATTTCTTCACGCTGCTGAGGCCCAGCTGGGGGGGGACAGGAGGCAGCGGAGTCAGCACAAAGGAATTTCTACCTCCGTGGATTGCTCCCATGTTTCACCACTTCCCTGTGCTCCAGGTGGAAACAAAACACACTGATACCGTAAACACAGTCCTGAGCCAACACAGGTAAACCAGCAGGTCCATATTTAACAGTCGAGTCAATTAAGCATTAAGCTGCTCAGCTAATGAACAGTTTGTCTGAACACTGAAGTAAGATTAAAAACATTTGGTTTAGGTCTTCGCTACCAAAACAGTGAATTGTCCGAAAAAGAAGGAAAAAAGATCACTCGGGCTGAGTTTTGCTGTTCCTTTGGGACTCTCTGCCACTGGGTGGGTTTAAATAGAATCACAGGAGAATCACAAAATACTCTGGGTTGGGAGGGACCCTCAAGGATCATCAAGTCCAAAACAGCAGCGTCCTGGGTAAGCTGAACCAGCGTTCACAAGGATGGTGGTTTGGGTGTGATGAGAGGAAGGCAGCCCATTAAAGGATAAATTCTAAACTACGTGCATGAAAGTTAAGATGCTTCACACGTGCTGCCCAGGGGACAGAGGTTCCCACGTGGTTTCGGGACCGACTTGTTGTGGATCAACCTGATCCTTCCACGATGCAGAAACGAGCCCGGCAAAAAACGGAGCAAACCCTCCTCGCACCCGTCTGCCCCGAGTTACACGAGGCTGCGTTTTGATCGCAGACAAGGCAATTAGGAGGCTCCAGATCCAACGGAGTCCAGGACAGAAAACAACTGCGGCAGGAGAACCGCCCTCAACCTCAGCCAATGCATTTGCTGCCTGCACAGGGAGGCATCCAACCACCCGCTATCTGCACAGGGCAAACACATCTTAACCCTGCCAGCTCCCAAGCCAGCCCTCGCCTCCCCACCACGGCACAGAAACCCCTCGGCCTGATGCAATTTAGCGCAATTTAAGGGCCACCGCGGGGTTTTTGATGCCCCCGGCGAGCGTTTAATTCGCAACGGTGCGTTCGTACCCAGGGGGAGGAGGAGGGTGGGGAGGGAGGGAGCCAGCACGAACCCCGCTTTGCCACAGCTTAGAAGGCCTTGTTTTGGCCGCCACACGCAGGGGCCGGTGCCAGAGCCGGGCTTAGGGTAACGCTGGATGACGTGCGTGGCGTAGGATCCAAAACCAGAGTCCCACAGAAACAGGATCGCAGGGCTCTGCACGTCCCGGGGCTTTTTTTTCCCCCCCTCTTACTGTAAATGGCTGCGATATCTGACATATAAATTTATCCACAAGCAGCCCTGCTCACACACACACACACACACACACACAGAGGATCCCACTTGAGTCACGCTTGCAGAGGGGAGTGTAATTTAATTTCCTAACGGTGTCGTGGCGATAATGAGCTCCACAGCAATGGGTTCTTGTGGTTTTCTAAACAAAAACAAACCCAACAAGGAGAAAAAAAAAAAAAAAAAAAAAAAGGAAATGCAAGGACTAATCACCCCCGGCAGTAACTCCTGGGAGTGTGTTGCAAGCATGTGATCTTAATTTAGTACTACAGAGCTTGGGCTTGTTTCCTGAGCTGCTGCAAGTGCTGAGTGGCATCGCTGCTATGGAAATCCATATGGATCCTACCTCCTTATAAAATGTATTAAAGCCTGTTGTGCATGCGTAGTGTTTTTTTAATTGATCACTTTTCCTCAAGATTAACTCGTTCTCTTCCTGTCAAGACTCCAAATTCACAGTGTTGTTGAGTCCCATTTGTTACAGGGTTCTAGAAACGTCATTTTTACCCTTAAACCAATTTTTAAATTTTTTTTTTTCACTCATGATCATCTATTTCCTTGGGAGTATTTATTTGATCTGAACACGTCAAGACAACACCTGATTCCAGTGCATTCATGTGCCATAAGGCTGAAAAGAGCTATTAAATTAAACAAAACTGTGTCCGGTGAAGACTGGGTATAAATCCAAAACCCACAGCAGAGAGTGCGGACAGAGGGTTGCTGCCAATCCCACTGGATGGTGGATTATTCCTTCAATTATTTTTTCATGTCACCAAGACCAGAAGGGCAGAAACCTAAACCCCAAACCCACCAGCAGCAGTTTTAGGATCACTGGACATGCTGCTCCCAGGGCACCACGATGGCATTAATGTGCCTGGGAGGAACAGGGTTAGAGAGGTCCAGTGGGCTGTAAAAAAGCACAAGGACTTTTGACCACTTCAGTGACCAACAACAGCAGCCCTCCCAGCCCTTCCTGAATCTACAAAATAAATGGAGAAACTAGAACAGAACAAAAAATAAGAAGTTAACACGCTGCTCCCAAAATCCTGCTGGCAATGCCCAGACCAAGCAAAATTCAGGAAATATCACAAGATGCTCGGGTGAATTCGATGTCACTTATTCCCAGAGCTCAGCTGCTCCCACAACATTCATCCCTCCCTTTTCCCCAACACCAGAGACAACAAAGGCATGACCCTCCAAAAAGCCACTGGCTCAGATACCATCACATACAGGGCTGCAGCTCTCAGCACCAACTCGGGAAGGAGCAGGTGCCAAACAGACCCAAGATTTTACAATCAGCACCGAAATAAAGCGTTATTTATAAAATATTACAGTACAGAATGCCATGACCCCACTGAACTGCGAGTTGGGAACGTTAGGAGGTCCCTATTTACACAGGAACAGATAAAATTAACTGCAGGTGCCTCCCTTCCCATGGACAGTGACTTCCAAAAACAACACACTTACTACAACGTAAAGGAAACTCTTCCCATTGACATTTCTCAGGAGAACATCACAGCTCTTATCTCCTCTATCAGTGAGGGTAAGGAAAAAAATTGTTTCTCCTCCCAGCCCTTTCACAAATTACGTGCTCGAGCGGAGCTACGCGGAACGTCTCCAATATTCCAAACCGGGGCCGGTGTTCCCAGCCAGGAACGGCCACCACCAAAGCCGGGGGGGATGCTGGCTCTGTTGTGTGGACCTGTGGGGATCAGCAAACGTGAGTTCAGACAAGATAAAAGGCTTTGGAGCTCTGTGCCACCTTGTCCAGGCGCGATAGCGGAGGACTTGGAGGTCTGTGGAAGGAGTTGCTGAATGGAGATAGGGGGAAAGGTTGAGCTGGGCTGTTTACAGAGGAAAGGGGTGGATAACAGGAGATCTCTCCAGAAGCACAGCACCCTCCCTGCCAACCTTCTGCTGTTTAGACTGTGCAGTAAATTTATTATCATCTGCACTACACCTGCCGGTGGGGCATTTCTCTGGAAATATGTATTTACTCCTACGGGAATTGTGCCAGGGAACATGGAAAAAGTGCCAAGGGGAGTTCACATAAACAGGCACACATACGTATTCACACCCATACTTTTATTTATATAATACATAAAATATGTTTATATCTAAGTCATCTCAATATGATGAAGCCTGCAGGAAGCCACCAATGGTGATGGATCCACGATGCCTTTGGTCACTTTTTCCTCATCCCCTTAGGAAGTGACAACCTTTGCAAATGATCTTCTCCAGCTACACACCAAGGGCACGGTGCACTCAGTACCTGTGGCCAGGTGTACAAAGCCCTGTGTGAATTCAGATCTGATGGCAGGACTTGGACAGCCCAACTGCGGTCTCTTATTTTTGGGGGATGGGACTTAGGCTACAACCCTCAGCAGTGCAAGTCCCCCAACTTCTTCCACAGAACCTTCAGGACAGGCTCTCATTTCATGGGTTTTCTAGACCTTCCTGTTTCACTCCTGCTCTCCTCTGTCACCCCAACTATTTACACAGGCAACTGGCTGTCTCCCACTCGAGCATCCCTAACACTGCCCGGTCAGAACAAAGATCCAAGAAACATTTTCCTTTTCTGTGTTTTAAGCAGCGCTCGTGGTGCTCACACCGTGGCTGCACGTCCCTCATGAGCTGAACTTACACAGCGAAGCATCTCAAGCTGAAAAAAACAGAATTAACAAAGAAATGAAAAGTCTGTTTTCACTCTCCTGGCCCCTTTCAGTCAAGCTGATTCCCCAAGCAGGTCCAGACAACTCGCAGAAATCAGGCTAAAGCTGTCGGCCATCAAGCTCAAACTACCAAAACATGGAGTTTGATTTGGAAACACAGCAGGGCTGTTAAAGGAGGGACAAGTGTCACGAGGTGCACAACAGGATAGCGACGAGAAGCCGTAAATACTTTGCCCAGAGTCTACAACGGTGCTGTTGTGCCGTGCCCTGGCAAGCAGATCAAGCCTGCTCCTTGTACTTTGCGTTCAGAATTACAGGGGAGCTTAGCACAGTGATCAGGAATGAGCACCCACATTCTGGCTTGTTTTTATTTAATATGTAAACCCCCAAAAGTGGCACCACATCTCCAGGCAAAACCTGGAGCCCACGGACAGTTATCTCTGTGGGTAATTCCCTGTGCAAATCGATACTAACTCCAGGCTTCGGTGCTCTCAGTGCCTGTGACGGTTTATAATTGAAGCCACCACCCCGACTCCTGCCCCTCAGGTACCCAAGGACTGCAGGGCCCGAAGTTTCTGAGCCTCAGCCCCTCCCTGATCTGCAAAAGAGCCGCTAAATGAAATCTGTCTCCCTACGAAAAGGAGCAGAAACGCTCCAAGCGTTCATGAGAACCGTGGAGGTTTGTAAGGAAGAGTTCATTTTAAAGTGGTCTGTACCTCAGCCACCTCACACTGTACTTCTGTACATCAGAAGAGACTTATTTGTAATTTAGACCAAGACCAGAATCTTTAACGTTAATTTGGGGCATTTTCCTGTAAAGCTTTGATCGTAATTTTACTCCCAGCAAGGAGGTTGTTTTCCTGTTGTTGGGGTTTGTTAAACTTCAATCCTTGTAACAACCTGAGGATTTGGTGTTATCATTCAACGGTTCACGCCACCTGGGAGCTTCATGAAAGCTTCACGTTAATATTTAACTATATATTACTCCCCAATGTACAGCATCTTGTAAACATCCCAACTCACTTTAACCTACTGCTGCCAAACCTGCTCTCTCACTGAGATCCCAGAAGGCCCAAATCACAGGGAAGTGGTTCAGGCAGCCGTGAGTACCCTAAAATAAGTGTAATTGAATGTAAAGTCTCTATTTTGAATACAGATCTCCTCCCTCTGAACCAGCAAGATGTGAACCACCTCTCCCAAATCAGTGCTGGGGGCAAGTCTCTCATCACACCAATTTATTTCTCAGTGATGGGCAGCAGGGACTGAGCAGAATAAGGAGTCAGCAGGTCAGTGCTCAGTGAGAGAAGGTGCTGCATCAGGACAAGATGTGAAAGAAAAGGACAGGGAAGATGTGTCTTCATGCTGAGGGAATAGTTGGATCTGTGTCAGGGGGGTTGGGATGGATCTCAGGGAAAGGTTCTTCCCCCAGAGGGTGGTGGGCACTGCCCAGGCTCCCCAGGGCAGTGGGCACGGCCCCAAGGCTGCCAGAGCTCCAGGAGCGTTTGGACAACGCTCTGAGGGACGGGGGGGATTGTTGGGGTGTCCTGGGCAGGGCCAGGAGTTGGGCTGGATGGTCCTTGTGGGTCCCTCCCAGCTCAGGATATTCTGTATTCTCTGATTTTAGGAGCTGGTACCTCAGAAACAGAGACAGGTGGACACACACAGAGGGCCTTTAACACACGGTCATGGTTTAAGGCCAAGGTCCGTCCGATTTTTCCAAACACAGGTCTAAGACAAGTTATGAAAATGAGGAGTGATAGGATCAAGGCACGAGGCGAAACGTCTAACCTTTGCTTTCTGCAGAGATAAGCGAGGGACAAGATTCCTTTCCTCAAGGCCACGGGGAAGGATGTTGTAGTAAACAAGGCATGAAAGAACGAAAGCTAAGCTGACACAGGCAGCTGCGTGGGGCTGGGGAAAAGATGGAATTTTAGATATGTTTCGTCAACGTAATCCAGGCACACAGAATAACAAATCCACACCGAAAAGCACGCCGAGTTCGCCAGCAAATAGGAAAAC
Organism: Pseudotriccus pelzelni; assembly: GCA_035584735.1. Classification (NCBI taxonomy): domain Eukaryota; kingdom Metazoa; phylum Chordata; class Aves; order Passeriformes; family Tyrannidae; genus Pseudotriccus; species Pseudotriccus pelzelni. The sequence continues at coordinate 2,692,700 of JAWMRA010000079.1, read as the reverse complement.
GGGGCTGTCCATAACTGAGAAAGGTAATGAAATGGGCGGAAGTATAAGATTAACCACGAGGAGATTACGCTGATAACTAATGATCTACACAGAAATGTCAGGCAGAGGTTAAGATTTTAATCTGGGCAGATTTCACGGCGCGGTCATGAAGTGTAAACATCGATACTGAAACCGAATTCGCGTTCGTGGGTGACGAGGCCGAAAACAAGCAGAGAGGAGAAGGGAACAGGGCCTGTTCCAGATCCCCCTTCGCATCTCACCTCCCAGAGAGCACGAGGAGAGGGGAAGGTGAAGTATCACCCGAAGGCCAGTCGTGCAAAGAAATACCTGGAGGGTGGGTTTTCCCGGGAAGCAGAGCTAACTAGCTCTACCAACCAGATCTTTTTTCCCCTTCCCTAAATTACCAGGGCGCACAAACCGTTCAGCTGCACAGTCATTTAGCTCGCTGCCCAAATCCACGTTTAGCCAGGGAATGGGATCACAATGCCAGTCTCTGTCCCGCTGCAGCCACTCCGAGGGTAAAGGGCTCTGCTCCGTGCCAAGGAGAGTCTGACCACCAGAGACAGCAGCGCAGGGACGGCGACTCCGGGGCTCCAGCAGCCTCTCCCAGCAGGCAGAGCCCTTGGAAGGAGCTGCTGGGCAGCTGCCCTCTCCCAGCACAGCCCAGCCTGGCAGGAATCAAAGCAGAGCAGCCCTACCCCGAGCCAGCAGCCAAGGCAGTCAGGGCTCGGCTCAGGGCTAACACACACATCCCGCAGTTACCAGATTTGTTTCCCACACAGACACCTCCAAAACTCAACACTGTCCAGCACGTCTTCACTCATTTCGTAGTTGTCGTGGTTTTCCCTGAACTTACAACAGTTTTTTTCCAGAACAGTATTTGAACTGTGGAAAGGAGAAATCGGAGAATCACAGAATATGCTGAGTTGGAAGAGACCCACAAGGATTGAGTCCAACCCCTGGCCCTGCACGGACACCCCAACCTGTGCCTGAGAGCGTTGTCCAAACCCCTTGAGTATCTCATTACCAGGTACACAAGTATCAAGCACACCAATTATTTGCACACATGTACAATTCTCTCAGCTCCCTGGGGTTGTTTCGGCCTCCTCAGGCTCTGCCCATTAATCTGCTCACCCTCCCCTTCGCCCAAAGCTCTGTGCACGCTCGCCACAGTTTATTTCGAGGTATAAGAATTTCCTTAGCAGCACTGAAATAGATCCTGTTTGCCCGCAGAGCCAAGCCATGTGCAATGTATTTTTATTTACTACTCGCCCTCGTCATCCTCGGCATACCAGCAATGCCCATTTTCAACTAATTGACTGGGTAAGAATACGTGGCACTGCACAAACCCTCCAGCTCAGCTCTCTCCAGATATCCACTTATCCTCTGGCTTGCCAGCTCCTCCTTACAAACACACCGATCCCTGGAGTTTTGTGTGACCATTCCACACCCCTGTGACACTCTAACCCGAGTGAGAAGTGATAAAAATTACCAAACACAAAGACAACCCTGAGGAAAACCAAAAGGCTGGAGATGAGTAAAAAAAACATTAACTGCATTGCACAAGCCACCCTTGGAGGCCATTAATCTGTTTCTCCCTGTAAATTATGCAAGAGAGAGTTGTAATCGGAGGGTATTTCATGCCAAACTAGTTGTGCCATCTCAACAAGGCCAAAGATGGGGGAACTGAATCATCCCAAGTTACATTAAACTCAGGGGAGATTTGGGATTCTCAATCCTTCTTCCACAATAGCTAATGGCTCCAACTGTCAGTGGTCAGAACCGTGAAAATCCTGCTTTATCTCATCCCACTGCCTTGGTGAGCTCTTGAAATAAAACTGACTGTCATTAAGGTCACTTTGTTCAACGACAAGGAAGTGGAGGAGTAGCAGAAGTCTCATTATCTGCCCGTGAGGAACAGGATCTGCTGACATCACCCGGCCCATGCTGGCGTGTGCCACGGGGGCTAAAAACCTTCAGCTTCAGGGATGCTGGGAGTCAGATATGGTCTAATCACCAGTCACCATCAGCACTGGCCACTGCAGAGCAATTAGGACTCTTCAGAGCTGCTCTAATTGATGCCACAGCCAGGGATCCCTCAGCGGGCAGTCACTACGGGAAGGTGCGGAAATCACCTGACAATGGATAAGAGTCCTCTGGGGGAAAAAAAATAAAACCACACAAACCAGATTTATCTAGCAAGCAAAGGAGATGGGACTCTCCTCTACAAGAAACCTGAGGCCGTATCAGTTTCTCCAGGGACAAAGAGTCTTTTTCTTAAGCGAGCTCCGGAGGTTTGGCGTCTCAGCTCGGAGCTGCCGGCACGGGAATCAATCTGCCACTGGAAGGGAGCCCAAGAAGCTTTGGAGATGCCCCCCAGTCCATCCACAATGTCCGAGGCCACATCAAATACTTCCTCCAAGACACTGCTGATGGTTTCTCTAAACCCACCTTACAGTTAAATTCTGCCTCGAGGCACTTCCCGCATTTTACTGAAGGCACAGAGAGGGGCCCAGAACCACCCCAGGAACAGTTGGCAGTGCCAGGAACAGACTGGTGGTACCAAAGTCCACGTCCAGCACTCGACCCTCTGCAGGACAGCGAGCGCAGAGCAAAACACTTGAGAGCTGATGGCTGAGTCCTGCTCAGCCTCCCCCAGCATCAAAGCCAGCGTGTATTTGAACCTGCGCCACTTCAAATCAGGCCTTGGGTGGACGGACACGCTGCCACAGCGGAGAGTCACCGGCAAATCTGAGCCCTAAAGCGCGTTTGAAAAACACAATCTGGACTTCTTTTTGTTATCACAGATCGGAGCGTGTGGAAAAACAACACGCTCTTCCCCAGCGCTGATCAACGAGAGCCGTCAGGCAGCAGCTCCTCCTCTCGCCAGAGGAGCCATGCAAAACAAGGGGACGTTTTTCTTATCACACCCACCGAATTCACACACTCAGAGGAGAACATTTTATATTTCCCAGAACGACAACCGACTCCTGATGCAGATACCTAGTTCGAATACACTGGTTTTGTGGACTAGAAACTTGATATCCAAGCACTGAGAGAGCAGCCAAACACCACACAAATTATTTAAGCAGCCCTGGAGATAAGATTATTGGAGTGTGGAAGAGAAGCCTAAGGAAAAGGTAATCTGCACATGGCATTTCTTTTGCTAATTTAATAGTTGTGCAGACACTGATGAGGTGAGAAGTTGTTTCAGATAAAGCACCAGTTTCCAATATAAACGCTTTCTCCTGAAGTCTCCATGTTAGACTGTACCATATGCCACAATTCCCCTCTGCCAGAAACACAGATTCCTGGAGCCTAAAATCCATGGAATTGAACGAACAGAGAAACAGTTTACGGAGCTTTAAAGGCTTCGCTTCAAGTACAGTTTTAAAACAAAGGCCTTATTCCTTTAAGCCATGTTAAGGCTCCTCTGGGCGAGACTTTCAGACAGTCAGACATCACACTGAGGAGCTCCATTTCCTCTCTGGCTTTTGGGAGCTTTTGAGGGGTACTTAAAGGGAACTCTTGGACTCCTTCATCCCCAACTGAAGCTGTGTAAACACATCAGCGCGATCAGCCTGACTTCAAAAAGATGACATTCAGAAAAGACTGAAGACCAGAAAAAACATCCCTGTTCATTGTGTTAAATCATTGTTTTCACTACCCAGAGAATATAATTGGATTGTCTTCACAGAAAAGACAAGGAGAACATTTGTCTGATACTCAAATTTTAATGAATCCTTTCACTGCTCATGTGGTAACGCAACATGGATGTGCTTAATGAAGTTGAAAATGGCAACAGAAAAACGCTTCATTATCCCAGGATGTCTGTGGAGTTGCATGTGCCTTATTCCTGGGAAACCCAAAACACGGGGATAAAGCTTCCTGCATCATCCCTGAGATTTTCCAATCACGCCCACCTTCAAACCCAGGCATCCTTTATGTACAGCTCCAAGCCGTGCCTGCTCCCTCGCCCTTCCTCACGCTCCTCCAGTCCAACAGGCTTTGTTCTGATGAACACACTGGGACCAACCTCCTCCCTCCCTGCCCCAGACAACTCACATTTTAAAAACCACTAAATAAGGAATCGTGCTCAGGGGTCAGACCAAAGCGAACTGAGAGGAGCACGAGGGACCAGAAACCAGAACCGCGGAGTTTACTGCTCGGTCTGAAGGTATTTTCTCTGACCTCTGACAAACTTGCTCCCCAAGTTGCCTTAACTCTGTGTGTTGACTTACAAAACCATCAGTCCTGCGCTGGAAGTTGAGCTCAGGCTCAGCTCATCACATCAGGGACCCGAAATTCCAGCATGGCCACACAGCAGCAGCAGTTCTGTGGGAGCTGCACCTGCAGTGTGGGAGCTGATATCTGCAAAAGCTTAAACTGCCAGAGTCACAATTCCAGGGCAATTCCTTGGAAAAGGGCACCTTTACCCTGATGCACAAGATTAAAATCACTTTTTTCTTTTTCCTTCAGGAGTGCACCAAAGTGATGCCAACGAAACCGAACACACCCTGAGTTCTTTAAAAACAAGCAGAAGAAAATTGACCCCAACGTTATTTTAACTGGACTTTCTTTCCAACTCTTCTGTGGGTTTTTCTTCATAACATCATCTTCCTCCAACCCCTCAAAGTGGAAAATAAAAAGGGAAATAAACACAATCTCAAATTAAGGTATTCCCATGGAGGGTACAGAAGCTCCGTGTTAATCCATAGAATCCTCTTGCCCTGCCGGTGTCACAGAATGACAGAATCCCAGAATATCCTGAGCAGGAAGGGACCCACAAGGATCATCGAGTCCAACCCCTGGCCCTGCCCAGGACACCCCAACAATCCCCCCTGTCCCTCAGAGCGTTGTCCAAACGCTCCTGGA
>JAWMRA010000079.1:2676202-2687431 GCA_035584735.1 Pseudotriccus pelzelni | reverse complement strand
TGCCCACCACCCTCTGGGGGAAGAACCTTTCCCTGAGATCCATCCCAACCCCCCTGGCACAGCTCCAGCCGTTCCCTCAGGTCCTACCCCTGGTCACAGAGAGACTGTCCCTCTCAGTAGCAATTCTGAACTTATTTTGAAGAAGGAAGAAGGAAATTCCAATGACAAAACTTCGTGGACGTGACCAGGTGCTGAGAGTCCCTCCCCATTTCGCCAGTTCATTTAAATCAAGATTTACAAGGAATCCAGACTCTTCACATGAAACCATTTATACCCACTCCGCCAACATTTAAGCACCACACGGAGCCAAAGTTAAATCACTGTTTGTTTTACATGTCACAAGCCAAAATAAAGCCACGCTGACGCCTCTCCAACGACGTCAGCCCGGTGCCCCTCAGTCCCCTCCGCCAAAAAATAAAAGATAAAGGCTCTGAAGGTACAGGGCTGCGAGCCAGTATCTCCCTGCACAATTATGCAATACCAGATGAAAACTCGGGACCCAAGCCTGGAATAACTACAGGTTCATCCCAAGCAGCTCAGCCAGGACACCCCCCCAACCTTCCCCCACCCAACCTTTTTTCTCTCCCACCCACCCGCACTAATTAAGCAGCATAAACACCCCAGCAAGTCCATTCACATCCCTCCGATGGGAACCTGAAGACAATTATAGGATATAATTGGGAAGTCTAATCACTGAACTTGTACCCAGCTATTGTTACAAGCTGAGAGGAGGGTGAGTGTTGCTTCCTCCAGGATATGGATGGCTATTCCCCAGCTCTGTAATTAATCAAAAGGTCCTGAAATCCTCGACCTTTCAGTGAGAAACCATCTTCGCGCTGGTCACACCTGAGGGGTTTTGACCTTTTTCGTGTTTTGTTTTGTGGGTTTTGTGTTTTGATGGGGTTTTTTTTAAACACAAAATTTATTTACAAAGGCAATCCCTGTCAAATCCAATTCCTAAGAGAGAGAGATGTTTTAGAGAGCTTTGCCAAGTGACATATTTCAGTGGGTCTGCTCACACTCTCTGAATACAATTCTTTGTATGGATCCAACAGTTCACAGTCTCTTCACTGCCTTGAACAACAAATATTTCCAGTCCTTTCCTTGCAAAATCAAAAGATGTTTTCCCATCATCCAGCTTACATTTATTTTGCTCTATTTGCCTAAATCTGGGAAGGGACATTCAGAATTCCATCTGATTTAGAATACTCTAATAATTAATTACTAGTTTTAATACTGAAAATACAGAACAACTGTCCTGCCCTCATGAAGGAGGGGTGAAGAGAGGAAAACACACAGGACATATAAGCTGGCTGATTCCTTATCCTCACTGACAGCACCAAAGCACCCCGAACATCCAGCAGGATTTGCTGGGAAGGAAACATCTCCTCCTCCCTGAGCAAACACCTCACACCAGGTGGACCATTTCCTGCCCTACCATTCATTCAGGCATTAACACACATTAACTGCCGCTCAGAATTATTGCTTTATTATTGTTTTCGCATCCTCTGGCTTCCCACTTCCACGCCCGCGTCCGCACAACGGCACTTTCCCGCGTCTGCCACGCGTGCTCAGCCTCCTGCACTTCATCTCACAAGGGGGTAGCGCAGGTTGCCTTGTTCAAGCAAACAAGGGTGACTTGGAACTGCTCTTGGAGCGGGGTAAGTAAGTGCTGCACCTGAAGCACACTTGGCACGGCACCCTCGGGACTCACAAGGACTGACGTCACCGCTGAGGATCGAGCGGGGCTTTAAAAACATCTCAAGTTAACATCAGTGCTGAGCCCCTGCACGTGAAGCCCTAAACTCCCCTCAGCCTCCTCAGGGGGCCCAGACTTAAATAACGAGTGCTCTGGAGACAGGGCTAAGGGTGAACGAATTCAAACGGCAAGTCAGATCAAACCAGACGGAAACCTTTTCAATTTTCGCTGCACCAGCGGCAAAATAGCTCATTCTCCTTTCAAACTCATCAAAAACCTGCCTTGTCGAGCCCCCTGTACAGAAATTAAGATACCTAAACCATGTGGAGGAATTATCTGTATTTAATGTGCATTGACTGCGGGATGAGTGATTTCTCTAAGATGTTATTTTTCCCCAGTTCTAAAGATGAAAAGGATCAGACAGATGTTTCTGTTTGAAGTGCTGGTCGGGAACTGGGACAGGAAAAGAGAATCTTCACTTCTCAAGTAAAGGTGCAGCAGTGAAGAACTTGGAGAAACATCAGAGACCACGGGAGCTGCACGTGAGGGGATTTCTCAGAGAGCTGCAACCTTTTTGCATTGAAATCCTACAGTCTTGTGTCACCCCAGGGTGGTGGAGAAAAGCTGCTTCTGCACAAGTTTTGCTGGGTGTTTTTAAAGCAGAATACCCTTAAATAGCCATTTGTATGGAGGGACTGTTTCCACCCCTTTTCCCCCCAGTTCTGGGTTGTATCACACCCCCCAAGCACCATAAATCTCTCTACTGGTCCTAATAAGCTCAAGTGAATCAGTTTAGGGTGTCTCAGTGTTGGTGAACATCCCCACACCCCCAACCTCAATTAAGCTGCTCCTTGGCAGGGGTCAGCACCGACACCCTGGTGAGATTATCCGGTGTCAACTTCCATCTGGCATTTGTCGGGGCTAGGAAAGAGGAAAAAAAAGGCAGCTCTTATCAGATCTCCAAATAAAAGCAGCACTTCCACTTCATGTAGTAGCAACTGGAAAAAAATTTCCTTTGTGTTTGAAGCTTTAAAAATATCCTTGCCCTTGGGGCTGGCTGAGTCCGTTCAGCGCTTCGAGCCCCCTCTCCCACACAAAGGTAATAAAACCAAGCCGGTGGTTGCAGACATTCCCAGCACATAAAAATTACAGGAAGCTGTTGCTAAGTAATATTTCTACCTAAGTAAACACCACAAAACGTTTCCCACACACACCTCTGAACTTTGTTATTCCGACCTGCCTTGAGGATGGTTCAGAGCTGCGGAGTTTCTGCTGGCGCTGCTCTCTGTGAAAGCCCTCGGTGCTGTTTCACAGCAGCTGAAAGGCACTGCAGGCTGAGCCACCTTCTCCTCAGTGCTCTGGCGTGTTGCTTGTGCTTGGGAACAAAGCAACTCGGTCCCTCACCTGTCCCCTACCTGTCCCAGAATTTTCCCCGGACAAATCACAGGAAAATTAAAGAGAGGTTCTGTCGTGTCCCTCAGTCTCCATTACACCTGCTGCTTTCCCAACATCACACGCAAAAAATAAAAATACCGTGGGATATCCTGAGCTGGAAGAGATCCACAGAGATCAGAGCCCAACTCCTGCTTTGCCCCAAAAATCACAGCCCTCAAATCTGGACAAACATTATTATTTTTGCACAGAATCTTTCTTCAGCAGCTCCTCTGCATGTCCGTTATTCCAGACTGCCATCCCTTCCATCTGCTGTTTTATGTCCCCTTCAGTGGGCCCTAATTGTTTCACATACTTTCCACAAATTCAGTATTCTGCCACAACTTCCAAGTTGCACTAATTGAGAGACAACTTTTGTTTTTAACACACAAAAGCAAGATAATAAATGAAAGAAAGAGTCTATTGACAGACCTGGAATGGCCCACACGCTCAGTAACTCGAATTTCCTGGGAATGACAAATCCCAAGACCAAGAATGGATTCCTGCAAAGGTTTCATTCAGGAAGAACAGAACTTGAATTTCACCATATCCTCTAAAGAATGAAGCCTATATTTCACAGAACTATAGAATGAATCCTAAAATGGTTTGAATTGGAAGGGACCTTAAATCCCACCTTGTTCCACCCCTGCCATGGGCAGGGACACCTTTCCCTATCCCAGGTTGCTCCAAGCCCCGTCCAACCTGGACTTGGACACTTCCAGGGATGGGGCAGCCACAGCTGCTCTGGCCAACCTGTGCCAGGGCTTCCCCACCCCTCTGAGCAGTGAATTTCTCCCTGACATCCAGCCTAAATATTTCCCCTTTTAGTTTAAAACCATTCCTCTTTTTCCTATCACTATCTGACACTATTAAAAAATATTTCAGATATCCGTCCTTCTATGCCAGGAATGTCGCCCTTCAGTATCCACCAAGGGACCGCCTGAGATTGCAGATAACTTTCCTGGTAACTTTCATTTGGCCATTCTACTTCTCCTTCCTATTACCTTACTCCACTTCCAGATGACCCAGAATTCAATAAAAGGCTGAACTTGCCTTTATAATTACACTGTCAAACCCAGCAAACTGCTCCAAGTTCTGTATGGACAGAGCAGCCTGAACGCAGAGGGAATTGGCAGGAAATCCTATTTCAGAGAGAATTGTTCCTTCCTCAAGTGGAGTGACAGACATATAGAAGAGAAAAAAAAAAAAAAGTGGAAAAAATGCAAAATATGAAAATCATGTTTGGCAGATCCAGACCGAGGTCTAGGACGTGGCATTTGCAGCATTTTTGTTGTCTGCATTCTTCAGCAAAGACTCTCTCTGCAGGAACGTGCTGCACAGAACCAAAAAGTGTGGTTTTATGGCAATAAAAGGAAGAACATATGGAAAAAAAAAACCCCTGTTAAAAATGTGAGTGGAGAGGTACAAAACCCCCCAGAGCAGGAACAGCACTTGGCTGCCATAAACAGCATCAGGCTAGACCCAAATTCCAACCAGACTACACATTTCCCTGCCTTCCTACCCAAAATATAACATGAGCTGGCCTTAACTGAACCGACTTGCTTTTCACACCAACACAAGTGATTTAGGGGGAAAAAAAGAAAAAGAAAATAAAACCCTGAGGAAGCACATCCTGACAGATCCCAATCCATGGTGAATCCACCTACACAGCCCTGCACTCAGACAATATTGAAACTGGTTTTTCAAAGGGTGCAGCTGCCCACAAATGATTTCAGTTCCTCCCCGCTGGTTTCGTCCCGAACCTTCTCCCCACGGTCTGGAAGAAGATCCTTTACTTTGTTGTCTCCAACGTGTTATCACCGAGTGAAAAAAAAAATTTCCGGGCTGGAATTGTAGCTGCAAGGATGATTCAGAGCCTTGGAGAGAACTCCATGCTGTAGCTCAGAGTCAGTCTCGGAGTCATCCGGGATCTTCGTGCTGATTAAATAAATATCCACACCCCCAACTGCTGCATCCACACATTTTCTGAGCACTTCCAAGGATGGTGGCTCCACCACTGCCCTGGGCAGCCAGGTCCAATGCTTTCCAGCCCTATCCATGAGAAAGTTTTCCCTGATATCCAACCTACACCTCCCCTGTGGCAACTCGAGGCCGTTTCCTCTCATCCTGTCACTTGTTACCTGGGAAAAGACCAACCCCCCCACCTGGCTACACCCTCCTGGCAGGGAGTTAATTCTCTGTGACATCTTTTCAGCCTTTCCCAAACTCTTGCTCTCCTGAACTTCTTGCCCAGCAAATTCTCTCCAGCAGCTCTCCCGAGCTTCGCAGGCTGGAAAAGCTGGTCAGTTTGGGACTCGTCTCCTTCGATTGACACGCGCTCTGCAACATCAAAACCATCAATATTTACATATCCTTTGGGATTTTTCCCCGTCCCAGGGCAGCAGTGCTCTCCAGCAGCCCCATGGGTTTAGACAGCAGCAGCTTCCCATCCCAAGATGCAAAACAAAAAATAGGAAACAGGAGATTCCGCACCAAAACAAACCAGGGGTACAAATAACCTGCATTAAAACAAACACACAAACCCAAACTTCCCCATGAAAATGATACTGAAATTGCTGCATTTAGAAGAAGATGAGAAAAACTAAAAGAGAACACACTTAAAACCAGAGGGCCAGGAGAATTCAGACCTGCTTTAGCTGCTGAAGATTCCCAGATAAGCTGCAAAAAGGCAGAGGGAAAGATTTCGTGCCATTAATACCCTCGGTACTGGGAGCTGCTGTGAGGCTCTTCAGGCTAAGGAAAGCCAAAATACAATTCACACAAGCTCTTAATAATCTTGACACAACAATTACACATGCTAAGGATACATTATGGGCTGGCAGGAGAACAGAGGACGCAGCGATTCCACCGGCAGGTTCACTAAATAAACGTCACTTAATCTCCATCATCGTTCCCAGCGCGTGTGCTCGGAGCCTGAAGGCTCCTCACAGACAGTCTGAAAAGTCCAAAAGACCACTCAGGCTGCCAGAATAACTCGAGAAATACACGGGGAGGTGTCACAAGGCGCAGGGAGACTCACATCCCAGCGTGCTGGAAACACCAGCCACCAAAAAATTCCAGTACAAATCGCAAGGTTCAAAACAAAGATAAGCCCGGCTCATTAAGTGGTTTGGGAAATGCAGCCCAGTCACTGCCCAAAATATGCAGGAGCACTGCTTCCCCACAGCTCCTGCAAGGAAAATCAGGTGGGACCATCTGTAAACAGCGACTTTTGGAACCATTTTCCAATTTCAATCTCAATTTCTGTGTCAAACAGTTCCTGTGGCGCTGTCCTCCAACAAGCTCAGCGAACGCGTACCAGAGGCTAAGGAGTCGAGATTCCTGTCCCAGGGCTAAAACATTACATTCCTACAGGTTTCATGGCTACAGGCAGCCGTATAAAGGAGGGAAACCATACATTCCAGTCTGCTGTAGTACAGAAAAATTCACAGGAACGAGGGACACCATGGCCAGGCCACTGAAGAAGTGTCACTTAGACCTTTAACCTTATGAAACAGCAGAAAACAGAACACATGAAAGGCCTAAGAAACCACGTTTCAGTGCTGATACAACTGTACAACTGATACAACCCCAAAGTTTATAAATAGGATGCTTTTTTTTCCCCCATTTTAAAAAAGGAACACACGTACACACTTGCATCTTCTTGCTCATACCCTGTTATTCTGGCCACAAAAAATAACCACTTTCTTTAAAAAGGAAGCTGGACAATTTTGGGGTGAGGAGCAGCAGAGGGGAAACCACATTAATTGCATTAGTTTGTGCACGCTGGTAGGAATTCCTTCTGAAATTTGGCACTCAGCACTCAGAGTTGCCCTTTAAAGCTTGGCAAGAAATTCTCCCCAGCCCACAAGTTTCCTAATTTCGTCTCAGGACACACTGGTTCTTTGGGATGCTCGACCTCCAGAAAGGCAGACAACCCGAAATGTGTCAGTCTCACCTCAGTTCACTTTTGCTCCCCGTCGAGTCAGATTTGACATAAATCAAAAGTAAATATATAATTAAAGCTAAACTGAAGGTCAGGTCCAAGTCTGGAAAAAACCCAAATCTGCATGAAATTAAAAGCAACTCCGGTAGAGTTTGAGAATTGGAGTTCAGGGGTAGCAACAAGCAGGGAGCTTTCTGAACACACCTTCTCCCCTGAACCAAAACCCTGGACTCAGTCCCCATTATTTCACCCTGCTCCCCATCCAGGTCCTCCCTCCTCCTTCCCTTTTCCCCTTCAGGTCTGACTCGGCTTCCTGCTTCTTCCTCTGTGCAAACGCTGCTCACTCATCCACCTATCTTAGACGTTTTTATGGCAGGAAGGTTTCAGGAAAAATCCTATTGCACCTTTCCAGAGTCAGGTTTATTCCACAGAGACTTTTCCCTGCTGTCCTGTTCCCATCTGCTGCAGCCTTTCAGTCAGTCTGGACTTTTAAATCCCTACACAAGCACCAAGAGATATTCAGAGCACCAACTATTAGGCAAGACATCAGTTCCACTCACAGCCCACTAAAATGGGGTGCTCCAGGCAGTTCCTGACTCTCCAGAGAAACCAAACACACATTTTTGGATTCCCCACACATGGAGGTGAAAGAACTTCTCAAACAGCCCCATCACAAAGGTTCTCTCTTCACCTTCTAATGCCAATTTTGAGCCTGGCTTTTAGGAACCTGTGCTTAAAGGTAGCAATCAACAGGTACCTGTTAGTTGTCCAACAGATCATGGAACGGTTTGGGTTGGAAGGGACCTTAAAGCTCATCCAGACCCACCCCCTGCCATGGGCAGGGACACCTCCCACCAGCCCAGGTTGCTCCAAGCCCCGTCCAAGCTGGCCACGGACACTTTCAGGCATGGAGCATTCAAGGCCCCTCTGGGCAAGCTGTGGCAGTGCTTCACAGGACCTGGGAGGTTAAAAACTGACAGCAGACCCCCAGCTGAGCTCCCCCCACCCTGCACTCACCCCTCTGGCAGCGATCGTGCGTCCAGCAGCGCTCGATGAAGATGCCGTTTATCACAGTGGGGGGACAGTTGCTCTTCCCTTTCACGGTCCCAGGACAAACATCTCCGCACTCCTCCTTGTCATCCTTGTTGGCCACGATGTAGTTGTCCTCCACAGAATCCAGGATCCTCGACCAGTCGATGGTGGACAGGTAGCACAACTCGTTGTTCTTCTCGATCCTCACGGCGCCCCGGGTGATGTTCATCAGGTTGTAGAGCCCGATCTCCTTCAGGTGAACCATCTCAAAGATCACCAGGGCGTAGTTAAAGAACAGGTGAGTCCCCCTGATCACAGTGAGGTTGGGGAAAAGGCCCTTCAAACTCTCCAGGCCGTACACACGGAAGAGCAGCAAGTAGTCCGTGATCATGGTCAGCTTGGGGAAGCTGAGCTCGCGGAAATCCTCCGGCTTGGTTTTAAACATCAGCAGGATCTGCAGGTGGCCCTCGATCACGGTGCAGTTCTCCAGCATGTTCAGCCGGGTCAGGTTGTTGCGGATGTCCATGCTCCTGCAAACTGGGAGGCGAAGGACAGCGTCAGTTATTTATTTATTTAACAGAAGCGCCGTCGTGTTCGAGTTTCCTAAACACGCGGTTTTGCCCGACTGCACCGGAACCAGGACACGTGGGCCCTCTCAGCAAAGCAGGCCCTCAAGCGTTAAGAAATCCGCTGTGGGGAACGTTCCCTGGTATTCTGGTTACAAAACAAGGCTGAAAGAGCGTTTCATCATTTTTTCTGCCATCTCGAGTGCCCGTCTGTCGCCCCTGTCACGACTCGGTGGCAACACCAGCCCCCGAGACATCCCTCACAAAAGGAAGAGACATCGGAGCAACTGAGGCTGTTTTTCTTTAGACAGTTGCCAGCGACACACCTACCCCGTCTCAGATTGTGCAATTAACGCCAGTGGATCAGAGAGGGAGTGATTTAGAACAGTCAAAGGGAGGGGAAGATACAAAAAGAACCATGGTGGAGCTTAGGAAGAGAGCAGAAAAACCTGGAAATATACACAGGCAGGGGAACAGCCCACGCTCGTGCCCAGACTCTGCTGACAGGAGACATTTACTACATTAGTAATTTTTGCCCTGAGCATTCTTTTCAGATGAGGTGTTGGGGCTTTTTTTTGGTTATTATTCTCTCGAGGGTGCAAATCTCCCTGTCTTGACTCCCTGGGCAGTTTATTTAGCAGAACCAGCAACCCAAAGAACTGGCAAAGTGAACAACTACGTGAAGCATAAATTAGAAGGTAAACAGAATAGTAGGAACCCAGGCACCAGCAGAAGGAGAAAGTTTGAATAGGGAAATATTTTTGTTAATTCTAAGCACAGGTAAGTAATGAAGAAGGAAATTCAGAGCCCTGCACCAGCACAGCACAACAGAACTCCCAGTGACAACCCTTTTGAAATCAAACTTCACAGAAACTTTTAATGCCCAAATCCAGGTGGATTCTTTATGAATTTTTCTTTTTTGAACACTGCACCCACTTAAAGGATTCTCCCTTTTGTCTAAAGCTTAGACAGCATCTTCCCTCCCCACTTCAGAACAAAAAGCAGAGGATCTTTCCCTTTTTTGTCACTGTATTTAAATCTCACCAACTCTAAAATCACCACATCACAGCTTCAGGACATCACCCAGCAACAACCAGGCCTTACAAAACTGATGCAGACACAAATATTTCATTGTTAGGATTGCCTGACTCCTCCTGGTTTCACACAGCCCACTGCTGGAGGGGTTAAAACCAAATTTTATGCAAATGTCTTAATGATTATTCAGAAATCTGCTCCACCGTAATAATAAAAAAAAATAAAATATTAAATTTGGCAACACTAATATGGGATTTGAAGCAATGCTCTTGCCCAATGGGACTTTTTGGCACTGCATCCAAGTTGTTTCACAAATTGCTTTCTGGAAGAAAAAGTGCCTCAAAGATTAGGGATGTACTTGAAAAAGTGGGAAAAGAAGCAGCAACCCCTCTGTCCCAGACTGGCAGTAACTGCAGAGCTGTCCTGCTGCACATCCCACCCCTGGGCTAAAAGAACTGGGAGAGCAACAGATTCAGCTGAAACGCTCTGAATATTTACTTGCAATAAGTAAGATTGGCATTTCTAAGGAAGCAAGTGCACGACAGCACAGGCAGTGGTTTCTTCACGAAAGGAGAAGTAACAGAAGGACAAACAGAACTCAGTGTACAAGTCACCCCAACAGCAGAACTCGGCTAAATTCAAAATCCAGCACCTTGGTTCTTATCTGTTAGGGATCCTCATTATTGTTGAGCACACGGGCAGTGCTGAGGTGGTACCCAGGGCCAGCTGCTCTCTCACAGGATAAAGTCCTGCCTGTTGGAATGTGACCTTAAGGAAAAGGAAAGGGCCAAAAATACAGCTCAGCTCTCCAGACTAGGAATTACTTTGGAGAGTCAGAGCTCCAGGCTGTTGCTGCGGCTCAAGGCCATGAGATGCAGATACACACTGAGCGTAACTGCCTCAATCCTTCATCCTTTTGCCTGGAATTAGGTAAGTCACCAGGAACTGGACACAGGCTGGCCCCAGACAAGCCCTTCCTTCATCCACAGCCATCCCTGCTCAGCTCCACGGAAAGAGAACCTTGAGCTCGGGTGGAAAGATCTCCAGTTTGGTACAGACAGGACCAGGCCCTCCCGGGGCTGTGGCTGCATTTCAGGCTGTGGAAATCCTCCTGTCTTCCAGGAGCAGAGCTGAGGAATTGGTCTGAAGGAGCTGTTCTGGGTGGGAACGGCTGCATCACCCCAGCACCTCAGGGTGGGTGCCCAGCACCGAGGGAATGTGGCAGAGGAGCAGATACACACCCAGCCAGACTGCACAGAGAGGATTATCATGGAATCACACACTGGTTTGGGTTGGAAGGAACCTTAAAGCCCATCCAATCTCACTCCCTGCCTTGGGCAGGGACACCTTCAACCAGCCCAGGCTGTTCCAAGCCCTGTCCAACCTGGCCTTGGACACTCCCAGGGATGGGGCAGCCACAGCTTCTCTGAGAAACTGTGCCAGGGCCTCCCCACCCTCACAGCCAGGAATTCCTTCCCAATATCCCATCTAACCCTGCCCTCTGGCAGTGGGAAGCCATT
>JAWMRA010000079.1:2614972-2669535 GCA_035584735.1 Pseudotriccus pelzelni | reverse complement strand
AAGTGTCCAAGGCCAGGTTGGACAGGGCTTGGAGCAACCTGGGCTGGTGGAAGGTGTCCCTGCCCATGGCAGGGGGGTGGAATGAGGTGAGCTTTAAGGTTCCTTCCACCCTAAACCTCTCTCTGACTGTATGATCCTATCTTGCTGCCCCTGGCAGTGCCTGTGTCTCTCCTCCTCCTCTCATAAGACATTTGGAGAGGATGAATTGCCCCCGAGATCACCCTGGACAGAGCTTGGGGTGAGGGCACTGGCCACACACCAGCTTTCAGTGTGACAGAGCCCAAAGAGCCACTGCAGATTTCTGATTCTTTTTCCACTGGGATTCACCATTTGGTGCCTTTTTTAATCATCTCTGTGATGTGCTGATGCTAAGCTATGACAGTACATCTCCTGGCAACTTCCAGTAATTTTATCTGGCTCTTGTTTTCAGCCATTTCTGCAAGACAAATGAGTAATAAACTGTTGAAATAAAGCTTTCTTTTTTTTTTAAATTCAAATATGCTTGGTAAATAGACATGCTTCTTTAAAATCTTTCCCTCACCATCTTCAGCTTACAACAGATCTCACTTTGCTCACTCAATGGCCTCAGCTGCTGTGTCTGGACACTGAATTGCACTATGGGTTTACACCCTTTTGAATAATTTGTGTTACTTCTCCACGTAAAGAATCGCTGCAGTCATCACAGGGCTGTGACACAGCGGGACCAGGAGGAGGGCTGGTCAGTGAAATCAGGGTTCCCTGACGTTGTTTGAGGTTTCCCTACTGGACAGGGCAAGGCTGAGGGCCTGATCTGACCAGCGTAAGCAGGATTAGCTGGGATGGTACCTGTGTGACAATAACCCCATCTTGGCATTCGCAGACTATTTAAATGCTGAGATGAAAGGCTCTGCCTGCATGGGGATGCTCTCTCTGTCATCAGCACAGCAGATGTGTGTCTGCACAGCACAGGAGCTGTTGATCCAGCCCTTTGGTGTGTCAGAACTGCCATCACGGGAAGGCATTTCCCCCATTCCTGTCCATTTTCCCAAATCCAAACTGCTGCCTCGAGCTCACAAGTGCAGAGGGACTGGGAACTTCACTCATGCCAAAATACTTCAGGACGTCAGGGCAGTTAAGGAATGGAAATAAACAACAAAACTATGCCTTCTCTGCTTGCAAATTAACCTGCTTTATGACTGTAGACTTTGGATAAAACAGACAGAGCCAAACATCACCTAAACAGCTCGGGCTAGGTGGAATTTATACTCTGACTCTAATAGCAATCTGTTCCTGCTTACTCACTTATGTTCTTATTGCCTTTCATGTAATAATGATATCAGTTTACACATTGGCACAGGAGGATTAACGGCTACAGATTTATTATCTTTTCTTAAAATACTATTTTTAGTTTCTAATTACTGATTAAGAACGTCGGGGTGCAATTTTTCCAGCATCTTTCCCATACACTCACTGCTACATATTCATCACGCTACAGTGCACTTGGTTTGCAATCAGATAAACCAACAGGAGCAATGTGGGCGCAAAGAAACTAAGCCAACACCTGCTTACTCTTTTTTTTTTTTTTTCCTTAATAGCTGCAATGCAGGCTCTTCTCTCATTTCTGATTCAAGAAACTACTAAAACTCCAACCTGGCCTTGGACACTTCCAAGGATCCAGGGGCAGCCACAGCTTCTCTGAGCAACTTGTGCCAGGGCCTCACCACCCTTGCAGGGAAGAGTTTCTTCCCAATATTCCATCTAAACCTTCCCTCTGGTAGTGGGAAGCCATTCCCCCTTGTCCAAAGTCATGCTGCTCTGCCCTAAAGACGCTTCCACATCAAACCAACCCAAGTGTACCAACTTCCTAACAGATCCCAGCCCCTCCAGATCAGCGCTGCCAGGAACTGAAGTCCTTGGAAGCCCATCCCTGGTGCAGGAACCCCCTTTGCAGGAACGAAAAGGGAAGATGACTTTGTAAACCAGCTTGACGTTCCAGCAGTGACATCCTTGGCACTGACACAAGTGCACGTGGAGAGGGAACATGGCTCAGCTTCCCCATCACCAGCCTTTGCTGAAAGCTTTACACCTTGAAAATTGAACATCTTTCTCTCTGCACGCTGGAACCAAACACACAGGAGGTGGTTTTAGGTTGGGTGGTTTCAGTCGTACAAAATAAAGTTTCTTGCTAATTAATCAGTCAGGGAATAGTAAAGGAACACAAACTTTGTGCCCAAAAAGGAGCTTTAGAGCAGTTGACTCACCAAGAAGTTACATTGGTACCAGTTCTGTTTAAAGACCAAAACAGCTGAAAAGCAATTCAGGAGCCAAAGCCACACAGCAGGAGGCTGAGATGAGAGCCAGAATTCTCCCTTTCTGCTTCACCCATTCAACAGTGGCCTTCTCTTAACAACAGGTTGCAACTGCCTGGGTGAAGAGTCACCCCATGGCTTGGGCTGCTCTGTTTTTATTGTTTTCCAGACATACTTTCCTACTCACAAGTTTCTCACCATGCAGAACTCACGTTCTCCAGTCCTTTGAAGATGCAGCAGAGTCGCTGTTGAAGCCAACAACAGCCAAGTCTCTGCATCACTGGCAGGATGTTGCTGCAAAGGTTACAGAATTGACTTCTTGGTGACTAAACCTAAAGCTGAGAGTACAGGAGAGCTGACCTTGGAAAATTATCTCATCCTGTTTAGAGTCACACAGAACAATTTGCCAAATCTCTTAATATAAAATATTTCACGTCATGGGTTGACAAAGTTCCTTTCTTACCCTTCCTTCCGTCCACACCAAATCCGATAAGTGACTTTTCTCTCCTCAATGGGAGAAGGCTCAGAGGATGGAGATCCGGTCACTTTACGTGCTAAGGACACAAGTCCCAGCTTTTTTACTATTGAGACAGGAAACACTGTCAGATCCTTCTGGAGAATTCTATTGTTACAGGAGCAAATAAAACTTTTGGCCAAGGTGAAAATGGCAGAGGGCATCTCTCTGCTACATGGAGGTCAAAGACCCTGGAGATGGAGGATGCAAAGGAAATCACAGCTCTCTGTGGCCAATGGCATCACTGCCTTATATCTTTTTTTTTTGTTGTCCAGTTTCTGGGTTCATTCAGTTTGGTTTTTGGATGTCACAGAGGCAGATGCAACATTGGACTTGCTTTCCATTCCTCATCAGAACATTTTGGTCTAATTCAGCATCGAACTTTTCAACTGGAAAGGAACCACGTGACAGTTCAGCGGCGAGCGGGGCCCAGATGTGAGGCAAGCCAGACAGACCGTCCTCATCCTCCATCCTTCCCTACAGCTTCTGCCCTGCCCTGAGCCAGCCAGCCCCACGTGTGGTTTGCACAACCTGCTGCCAGGCACCCTGTTCTTTATCAGCCACCCCGTGCGAGGCAGCGGCCGCAGCCGCGTCACCCACTCACAGCGCGGGCACACCGGGCTCCAGGACGCCCACCAGTTCTATCCACAGCTCACCCCCTCCTTCTTTGCTTCTGTATTTCCTTGCAGGTTTTCACTGAGCTAGAGTAAGATTTGGAGGGACTGACGGCCCCGCTGGCAGCGGGGGATTTGCAAACCCTTGGTGCTCCTCGCTGCTTTATCTCACCGAGCTGCGTTTTGGATGACCCAGAACTCCCAGTTCCTGTTTGATAACCGGTTTGTTCTGTCGCTGGGAGACACGCCCTCTCTCTGTAAATGTTACAAATCAGGCGTATCTGATCCATTATTCACTAACTGCTGCTGCTTCCCACTTCCAGCTCCTATTAGAGGGAGCGCTCATGCCAGAAATGTCACAGTGGCATCATGTGACAGGTGGCATTGATTTAGCTCCGGCAGGGTTTAATGTCACTCCTGTTCAGTGGGACACAGGGCCAGAGCACACGGAGCCTCAGCAGTGGGGCAGGTCAGGGCAGGAGCTCCCAGCCAGCCCCTGCACAGGCTGCAGGACTCAGGAATGGCCTCAGGCAGGACTCTGCTGCACACCAGGACATTTGAGGATCTGCCTTCAGCTGCTACAGCATTGTGGTTACATTTTTCTTCCCAATTCACAGAATCCCAGAATGGTTTGGGTTGAAAGGCACCCTAAAACTCATCTCATTCCACCCCGCTGCCATGGGCTGGGACACCTTCCACTAGTCCAGTTTGCTCCAAGCCCTGTCCAACCTGGCCTTGGACACTTGCAGGGATGGGGCAGCCCCAGCTGCTCTGGACAATGTGTGCCAAGGCCTTCCCCACCCTCCCAGGGAAGGCTTTCTTCCATAAAAGAAACTAGATTGCAACTATTAATCACAAGACTCAATTCTGAGCTTTCATAGCACGTTTAGAGCAGACAATGAGAAGGGAGTGTCACAGTGAGCAGCCAGGAGCAGAAACCTGCTCTTGCCCACTCCTTCATTTTCCCTCTTTACAAGATACTCCCTTTTGGCACAATAGCTGCCAGTTTGGGAAAGCTGCTCACAGCCTCTCAAGCCTGGTGCACAGAAACTGCAAAGTAAACCCCAGGGAACACGTGCCCAAAACAAGCTGGGACCAAAGGAGCCATCATATCCAGCGTTCTGCTCCTGCCATTCCAGCCTGTCACCTGTACACAATCCTTCCAGAACATCCTACGTGGCTGGGACTGAGCACACTGCTTAAACACTGAGTATTGTTAACACAGAGTCTGCCACCAAGGATGTTTGCCAGAAAAGCTTAGACTGACCCAGAGTTACTGCTGCTGCCAGACACTGAATCAGTGCATGCACCGGCCTGACATGACCCAAGCCTCCAAAAGATTTTTCATTTCATTTTCCTTACTGTCTCAAAATAGGTAGTCTGCCAAGAAGCTGAGCAGGACCCAGCCCTGTGCCTGATAAACATCTCTCCATCTAGATTTCCCAAGCTTTGGGGAAAGTTAGGCAACTCTCACAGAGAGTGATTTCTATATATAACATAATTCTGTGGAGAGCAGCACATCAGAGCCCCGTGCCATGGCATGGAGCTGGAGCAGCAGAGCGTACACTACCCCCCATAGGTTAGTCAAAAATAAAAGCTGTCATTCATCTGGGAAATGTCACAAAGCCTTGAGTCATTGTTTATTCTAAATAGTACCGGCACCCACCTTCAAAGTGGTGTTGAATTACTGTAATTGCTAAATGAACTCCAGAAAAGCAAAGATGACGACCCCTGTGCAGTGTGCAGGGATCGAGGGCTGCTGAGACAAGGGATTCCTTGGGATTGGGGCAGAAGGGAACATTCTTCCATCCAGGCAGAGAACCCCCAGGAAGCAGAGGCTCAGTGCTCAACGGCCGCTGGAGATAACACAAGGTGTTATTAGTTACAGGGTTCAATCCTGGCAGTTCATCCTTCAAAATAACAAACGCCCATGAAGCATTAACGGTCAAAAGTTAAATAGTTTCGGAACTCACTCTGTGCTGGCTTCTTTGTAAAGCAGCTCCTGTGACTTGGAGGGGTGGATGTTTTCTTGGGGACAAGCTGTTACCGATAGTTCCCTTTCAGGTCTTTCCAACTGAGCTCCTAATTTCTAAGTGCCAAAAATTACAGGCAACACATGGCTGATGGCAATTCAGCTTTAAACTTGTCTGCAATGATGCATCAAATCTTTTGCCAGCTAGGAAAAAATAATTTATTTTCAAGTAATGAAGAAGAAAACGTTATAGACCGTGAAGCATTAATATTGCATCCCAAAAAATCTCAGACACGAAAAGCATTCCAGCACCACATTCAGCCTCTAAGAGCAGAGCTCGGCACTGAAATGCCTGCAGGGAAAGTAGTAAACAATTAGAACTGAAAAATAATTTGGTGACACAGCATTGAATAAAGAAGCACAGTGAAATGTCAAACGTTACAACTGAAGAAAACAACTGGGAAAAGTTAGGAAGTCCATAAATTGCTTGTTACAACTATAAATCTCTCCAATAAAGTTCGAGTTAAGCAACAAATTTGCTTGAACAGGAGTGTATCACACAGATTTGAGTAGCTGGAAATAAAAAGCTTCATATTGTATTTATTCACCTGATTCTGGAAGTGAATGGCACAGTAAATACCAAACATCCTGTTAAATGAACTGAAATACTTCTACGCAAGAAGTGTTAGCTGTCCTCATACCACAGCTGGTGCTCTGCGATGTGTTCAGAGCAAAGCCAGGTTTTCTTAAGAACCCAGTGGTGACAAACAGCTCTTTCCCTACCTTTTCCCGGGCTGAGGCTGCTGGGATCACCAGCCAGGCCCGGAACACCCCATCTGGTGGTTCCAAACAGCAGCAGGAATGGCCAGAGCACACCCTGGGTCACTGGTGCCCTCCCCTCCTCCGTGGGACACACCAAACTCCTCAGCACCGACCCTTCCCAGACGGGGACTCCACAAACACCAGCACAGCTACAGAAGGGTTTGTTTACCACGACCACCTACAAAGACTCTCACACTGTCACACAACCCTTGCTTTACTGTGGGCTCTAAGTTTTTCTACCAATACCAGTGTTTTAAAAATATTAATTCTAGTTTATCTCTGTTTTACTGTAGTGAACTCTTAAGAAGACGTTTGACAGGAACATTCTTGACCAGAATGATTTGTCCCCCCTCAAAAAAAAAAAAAAGCGGAGTATTTTTTAAATTACTACTTCCATCTTGAAGACACCACCTTCCTTTTGCCCTCATCTTGAAGTGAAAACATGTTTGCACAGGTGAGGTCTGTGCCACCTGGGGTTCTGTGTTTACAGTTCTGTGGTGCAAGGTCACGGTGTTTTCTTCGTGCAACGGCATCAACGTAACAATGAGAAGTGAGAACATTTGCACGCACAAAAGGGAAGCAAACATTGCAACAGCCAGCAGCTCCAGACCTATAATAACTCTAAACTGAGGAAAACTGTGAGGTCCTAAGTCCCAAATAGCCATCTGGGAAAAAGGTGAGCCTGAGAAGGGTTTTACCTGTTGGTAACTCTGAATCTGAGCCCGGCAAGTACCTCAACGGCAGAATTCTCTTCCTGCCCCTAAAGCTGTGCATGTACAGAACTGAAATTAAATATCCTGTTGGCAGCAAGTCCTAGGTCAGTACAGAAAAGCTGTGAAGAAACACTGTAAGACTTCACCTGTTATTTATATTCCTATTGACTAAATGCCTTTTAGGAGTCGTAACATTTGCCACGACCACATTAAAAATGACTGCATGTATCCACTAAAAACGTTGTCAGCAGCTTCCTGTGAACTCTCATCAGCAACAACAGTCATGTGGTAAAAAGTAACCAAGTATCTAAGTGTGGAAAACCTTCCCCATGAAACCAAGCCTGCACAAGGAAGGGATGCAAGGGTAAGTAGGCCTTGGACAGACTCTTTAAGGACGTGACAAAATTGCAAAGACACTGACTGCTGACAGTTCTCACACCACCTGAGCTTTCCAGCTGCACTGGTGGCAGCTTTAAATGATATTAAAAAACGCATCATTTTAATTTGGGGAAAATCCTGATGAAGAGAATCATGCTGATGAATATAAAGCAAACTACAATTAACATTATCCACAGCAACCAGTTGACCGATTTCTTTGCGTGCTGCTCCAGGCGGTCGGATTCATCCTTGAGCTTCTCAAAGTTCTGGTCCGCCATCCTGAGGGAATGGGACAGTGTCTGTGGAGCAAACAGAGCACACGGTGTCAGGCTCAGATGTGCTGGCTGACTTCTCCACCAGAGGAAAGGTTCAACCACACACAGCAGCAGACAGGTATTGCCTCCAGTCTCCCCACTCTAATCCCACCTGGAATTGAGTTACAGGTACAGGACTTGGCTTATGAGCACTTTAAGCTCCCGGGTTGGAAAGCTGAGGGGTTACAGCTTCAAGGTGTGCTACCTGGTTGTCCTGTTTGATCACATTCTGTGCAGCCAGGGTGTTGTTCTTGAGGCTGCGAGCCAAGCTGAGCATTTCCTCAGCCAGCTTCTCCTGCATGTCCTGGTGGTGCTGCAGCACAGCATCCAGCTCCACTGCCGACTGCTTCTCGTCTGACTGGAGGCCTCTGCAAGAGCACAGAGGGAAAAAACGGGGTTTGTACTTCCCTGTGGGTCAATCTCCCAAGGTTTCCTCAGATTCTGCAACTCTACGGTACAACAAGGCCAGTTAAGTCAGTTGAAGTCATTATAGTTTGGTTTCTATCAGCTGACACTTTACCCAAATCAAGGTACATCTGGGATTTAAAGACCATTGGGAAAACAGTTTCCAAAATGCTGAGCACTGGAATGAGAAATTTTAACTTACTTCCGCTTCCTTATGTTCAGCTCCTCAGAATCTGGGGAGAATAAGAAAAAGAGTTAAATTCGTGTTTTAGCACGTTATATATTCCCATGCAATCACAGGCTGAAGAAACAAGTCTTCTGTAAGGGATTTTCAGCTGTCCAAATCCTACTTGGCCTCTATCCCGAGGAATATGGATGTCAAATGCCTACCTGCTCTCCGCAGGGAGAAAAGGACACGTAACATCAAATGAGAGGAAAAAACCACCCCAGATGAATCACGTCCCTGAGGGCAGGGTTTAAGCCCTGTGTATCTTGGTGTTCTTTCAGGACATGTTACATTGGCCCAGCTCCAGCCACTGTAACAGTAGCCATGGAAACAAGAAATTAATTCCTCCCTGTTCCCTACATGAAAAACATGGCTATGTATTCCAGAGGAACCGAACAACGCCTACTCCAAGAGCCCAAAATCACAGGATTTGCTCAGAGCAGAAGGGAACAGGAGCAACAATAAAGGTAAATTGCCTTCGCTAATTCTGTAATTAGAATGTCTGTTTCTGTAGAAATTCTACAAAAAGAGGTTCCTGCAAGTCCCTGCTACCACTGATAACACTCCTGCTTTTATCTGGTTTTCATTCAGTGTGTTTTTAAAATCTAGATTAAAAAAAAAATGAGCCACTAAACTAAAAAAATACACTCTGGGCAATCTCTAATACCTGACCTTCCTCCTCCTTTCCCTGTAAGACTCAGGTTGACTAAAATTTGAGAAAACAACAGATCAGACTCACCATTGGTAGCCAAAGGGTCCTGGGGGGCAGAAAGAGAACCAAAACAGCAGATTACAAAGGGTCAGTGGTAACAGACAGCCCTGCAGGCCTGGCACAGTGCCTGTGCCCGGGATTCAGACCACCCAAACAACAAAAAAACCGTGACTCCCCACCCAGGCTGGGACACAGCTCAGGGCACAGTCACCCGAGGCCTCTGAAGGCAACAAGGACAATCTGTAAAGCACCAGCAGAGCAGCAGCAGCACCAAACCTACCGTACCAAGCAGCTCACTCCTCATCTGGCCCGTGCAGCGAGCCTTGGTCTGCAGGTGGACTGTTTTGGTGGCTGGGGTTCTCTCCTTGGCTGTTGTGGGGGTGCGCCCGGGGGCCAGGAACTGGTTTGCCAGAGCCTTCTCCGTCGATGAGGACTGTGAGCGGGGAGGAGCAGTGAAAAGTCACGGATATCGCCCTCCACAGCACGAGGCACGTGGGGTGGGATCACCCTCATCCTTCAGCAGCACCGACTACGCTTCGCTAGCTAAAAATCCAGCTCAGCGGCATTTCCCAGCTCTCCAGGTGCACGTGGCACCACCCAGAGAGGTGACAGTGCCTGCCCCTGCATCTCACAGCTAAGGAGTGAGAAGGACGTAGGTAATCCGTACTTTGCTTTTGAAACGGAGGACGGAAGATGCAGGTTTCACACAGTGCCTCTTTTTAACAAAACCCGGATCCAGTATATTTATTCAGTTTTACAAGGGCTGCCTAGTAAGACTTTAACAACTATTATTTTGAGATATAAGATAAAGGCCAACAAAGGAACCAGACAATGAGGTGAATATAAGCAGAGAACACTGAAGTCTTTTCAAGCTGAACTAGTAGAACTTACCAATTTTTCAGCCTCTAGGAGTCCCTTTAGGAAGTCCACTTTGCGAGAGTATTCATTCAGCAGTTCTGGGGCTGGCTTGCTATTGGAGTTGAAAGATAATAACGAAACCAAAAGTTGCTGGCATTTCCTACTGTTCAGGTGACTTCCCAAATAAGATAGAAAACACCGATACGTGGTTCTTCAAAGAAGCATCTTTAACAGATGTAGCCTCAGGATAGGAACACACTTGCAACCCTCTGCAAATCACCTTTTCCAAGACAAGGGAGAGCTCAGAGCGCAGGCATTTCCACAGGGAAGAATATACCGTGGTGTTTGTGGGCTATGGCAACTTACAGATAAGACACTATTGAACGACAGAATCATTTAGGTTGGAAAAGACCTCCAAGATCATCAAGTCCAACTTTCGACTGAATCCCCTCACTCCCACTAAACCACATCACAAAGTGCCACGTCTACTCTTTTTTAACGCTTGAACGGGATGGTGGTGACCCCACCACACCCCTGGGCGGCCCGTCCCAAGCCTTGACCACTCTTTCAGTGAGTAATTCTTTCCTAATATCCAGCCTGAACTTCGCCTGGCACAACTCGAAGCCGTTCTCCCCTAAACCACAGAAAGCCACCCAGGGGCTCAGGGCGCTCACCTCGACTGCTTCTTCAGCTCCCGCAGCATGTCCTCGAGAGCAGCCACATACTGGGGAGGAAAGTGAGGCTTTGAGCGGCCGCGTTAAGGAGAAACGCCCGGTGCGGCAGAGGCGGTGGATTTAAACACCACGGCGCGGGTGCCGCGGGACGGAGGGGCCGGGCGGCCTCACCTTCTCCAGCCGCCACTCCTCGGGGTCCCTTCGCTCCGCCGCCAGCGCCTCGCACCGGCTCAGCAGCCGCATCAGGTTCAGCTCCAGCCGCGTCGCGGCCATGGCGGCACCGGATCCTCCCTCAGGCGCCGCTCGCCATCTTGGGGCGGGGCGAAGGGCGGGAAGGGAAGTGCCGGGCGGGCTTTACCGCCCCGGTTCATTTAAAAAAAAAAACCAAAAAAAAACAAACCGCCAAACAAAACCACGCCCCAGTCAACCCGAAACCGCCCCACAAAAGCAAGCCCCGCACAGGTGCACAGGGGCGGCTGCAGCTCGGGGCGCTGTGGTGGCTGAGCTGAGCTGTTCCCTCAGCCCAGCATGGCGCAGCCCCGTGAGGGGCCGGGGCACAGGCGCGCCATCAAAGCCATGATGAACGATGGCCCCTCGCCCTCAGGTGTGTCCCCACACACAGGTGAGGGGTGGGGAGGATGGGGCAGCGCCGTGCTGGC
This sequence comes from Pseudotriccus pelzelni, assembly GCA_035584735.1. Lineage (NCBI taxonomy): Eukaryota > Metazoa > Chordata > Aves > Passeriformes > Tyrannidae > Pseudotriccus > Pseudotriccus pelzelni. The sequence continues at coordinate 2,658,386 of JAWMRA010000079.1, read as the reverse complement.
TTGTGCTTTACTCCAAGAGCACCAAACCCCTCTCCTGTGCCACCACAGCCTTGTTAGTGCTTCCCCCATGCAGAGCTTCCCCCATCCTTTATCAGTACTTCATAAAGGCAGCAACACCCATTAAAGGCTTCCCTCAGAGTGAACTGCTCATTAGACAGACACTGATGAACTAACACGTACTTTTTTTAAAAGTGCAACGGTTTAATAAACTTCTTTATACATTTTGGTCTCAGTTAAGGCTATTATGTTAAACAGTTCTGTAAACCACACAGAAAATTGTCATAAAAAAATTAAGGCAACACAACATTGACCTAAACTCACTGTTGGTCCCATGAGAGTCCATTGTAAGGCAAATGAAAAAAGGCACGGCAGCGGAATGGAGGGGCTTGTTTCCTGTACACTCAACCCACATACTTTACTCAGCATTAAAACCTTGAAAAAACCCTAAAATTTAATTTAAAGTGGAGAACATTTGCTTTAAACAACCTTGCTGAACCTTTACAGTACTGTACATTTCCAGGTTGCCTTCCTGGCAGCTACTTAAAGACAAGTTTACAGCCTTTCAAAGGGTTAAAGCCAAAAGCTGTGGTCAACTTCAAAAAAAAGTCCAGAGAGCTGAAGTATTTCACTTCTCCATACAGGGAATGTGAGAGTAAGGATCTGAGAACCTCCTTTTGACTTTTGCAGTCGGTTCGTATTCATCCACGAGTTCCTGAGCGTGGGCCAGTGCAGACCCTTGTGCAATGTACACCGAGTGGATGCTGTCAGTCCGCCTTGCTGGCTGCTCCCTGCGTCTCACCACCTGAGACTCCTCGCTAGCAGAAACCTCACCCTGGGATTCTGTGCATTTGAACATCCCAGGAGGGAGCTTGATATTTGCTGTTGGCATCACTGGAGTTCGACGGGGCACTTTCATCTTGGACAGTGTTAGAGAGTATCTGCGCCTTGAAGCCAGGGATGAGGAGTAGGAATGTGAAGAGGTTTGCGGGAGAGAAGGCACTTTGCAAATGTCTTTGGCAGGCAGGCTGGAGCTCTGAGCACGGCAGTGTAATCCAATAATTGCTTTAAAGAAACAAGATACTTAGGGACTGATAGCAGTAACTTGATACAAGCCACCCTGAGCAGATAACATCTGCTCAGCTGGCTGTACGCAGCAGAAGATGGAGAATAAGAAAAAAAGCACACGCTACCTTAATACTGACCTTCGGTATCCATCCGGCCCGTCCTGTCCTCGAGCAGGCTCTCTGTGCTCGCCGACGTCTCCGAGTCCACGTTTTCCTCATCAGAGCCCCGCTGGTCAAGCTCAGGTAACCGGTAAGTTATGTCCTCCCTGCATCAAACACAGGCGGGAGCACTCAACCAAGGCAACGCTTCCAACGCCAGCTCGTGGTCAGAGGGAAAGTATGTAGTCATTAAATATTAATTCTCCCGGTATTTTCTCTCAGCTAGTCCTTTGTATTTTCCTTTGCTCCTCTACAGAACGGAATTAGAACCTCCTGGACAAAAGGTATCCTGCTTTTATGCTACCCAGGTGAATGGGGACTTACTTTTCTTCTTTTATGGACTGTATGCGATCGATGAGAATCTCCTTTTCCCGGTTGTTGGCTTCAGAAACTTCTTCGTCTTCATGCACTGAGTCCAGCTCTGAGGTGCCACTGTCATTTCCTTTGACCTGAGAGCTTTTACTCTGCAAGACAAATTCATGGGTAACACTTCTCAGTCACAAGCAGCTACACGAGTCCTGGTCTGCAAGTTCCAAGGTAGAAGACAAATGAGTAGGTCAAAGGAAAGGCTGAGGGTGTTGATGAAGAGCTGTTAGTTATCCACACAAACGTTTCAAAGAGTAAGAGAAAATCTCCTATTCACCAGGTTTCTGGGGCTTTGTTACCTTTTCTGATCTGTCAGCCTCTGCTTAGTTTTAGTAGTCACTTATAAGTAATATTATTAAACCCAATAAAAGTTACATACAGTGTCTATAAAATACCAGGTGGTGACAGAACAGGCCAGCAGCCATGCATGCAGTCTGGGAGTGGGAAGTTGCACCAATACATGCAGTCTTGATTGTTTAAAGGAGTGTTTAACACCAAGTTACATCATGTGTAGTAAGTACTTGAGTCATGCAACAGTACCACAAGAAAAGCCCATGCACTACACCCAGGCAGTTGTACGTACCAGCTTCCCCTCGTAAGGGGAAGAGAACCCAAGTTTTACAGGCCAGAGCTAGAGAGAGATGGAGACCAAATTCACTATATGCCACTTCTGATCAGACACAGTTTGGTTGGTTTTAATCAGTACAACAAAAACAAAGACTAAGTTTATTTGCCCTGCTAGAACACAGCATATTTTTACCCACCAGCCACCTCTGGAGTGAAGGAACTCTTCTGCCCTGTCAGAGACTCAATCTTAGTTCTACTGGTGGAATTATATGGGAATAGATTTTGATCACTGCAAGAGCAGATCCACACACCCCTGCACCCTTCATTTATCAGATTCCAGCCTAGCTGTATATTTAGCTTCTACCTACAGCTCTGGGTAAGTCCAAATCCCTTTTCTTCTTATCTTGCAACTGATTTTTGACTTACTGAATGAGATGGACAGGATAAATAAGTAGCACTTCATTCCCCAAATTCTGGTGGGATGATGGGTTTGTTTCATTACTTACCGTATTCTGCCGGAGCAACGAGAGCCGTCGGAAAGCGATGCTCTCTGCTGCTTCCAGCTGATTGATCTCCTCCATTTTTATCTTGTACTTCCTTATCTGTTCCTTTATGAGCATCTCGACACACCTGGGAAAAAGGGCAGCAGCATATTGAGCAGCCTCATACCGTAAAAGCTCAGGAACAACCACGGTGGGATGAGATGGCTCTCCTGGCCTGGGGGTGTTTGTCACACACAAACTGTCCCAACAGATCCCTTAGAGGTGGCAACGCATGGTGACAGGGTGGAGAGTCCAAGACAGCAAGCAGAACAGGACAGGTAATGGTTAAATGCAATGGCACATGCTCTTCCTGGAATAACCGGAGCCTCCCATGCTGACTGTACACAATGGTGAGCAGACAGACATTACCGAGGCTGCCAACAGCTTCTGCTGCTTCTACCTGTCTTCCCTATGCTGGCACAGAATGAATCTGCAACTGCCCTTTTCCACCTCTGGGGCCAGTAAAAAGTTACAAAAAGCTGTCATTTTTCAAACTCTGTTTTCACTGGAGGCAGATGCACAGCGAGGGCACTCAGAAAGCCAGAGCTGCTGGAGGGTGAGAACAGAGAGGATCAAGGACAGAACGTTCCCCAATTCAAGGAACAACACAGAAGAAATTATCATGTATACAGGAGACAGCTTAACTCTATATCTTACTGTTTATTATGGCTTGTATCTCAGCAAAACAGATGATTAATGTACAACCCACCCAAAAGATTATCTTGATGTAAAACAAACCCAATATTTAAGACTTCTAAGTCATCCTACTTCATGCTTTGTAAATTGGAGACAGGTGGAAGGTCTGAGAGGGGCATATAAATTGGCAGCACCAGCAGAGCCAGGATTCAGCAATGCTTAAACCTCAGTTTCTCAGCTCGATATGAACAAGGTCATAACAAATGCAGGCAGTGGTACTGGCCTTCCATCCCACTCTACAGTATTTTCTTGGAGGAAGTACTTTTCAGCAGACTGCTAAAACTCACATGGTTGTTTTTGAAACATCCTTCATGCTGGTTAAGGGGTCAGAGGTATCCGGACAGCGCAGGAGGCACGGAGCAAACACAATGGCCAAGGCGTTGGGTGACATACGGTTGACATCTTCTATCAAAGCCACTCTGAAATCAAACATTGAGGATGAGATTTTAAGCAAAGCTTGCTAGAATACAAGCAACCTGGTCACACCTTGACAGAGTTCCCCAAATAACATGCAAGGAGGCCTCTCAGGCACTCACTGCATGTAGCAGTTAAAAAAAATGTTAAGGTTATTTCACAGCTACAAAGTAGATGAAATCTTGTGCGTCAGAGAAAGGACCAGGGAGTCACTCAAGTTAAGCCTCCCAAAGTATGTCTGGTGATTCAGTGTTTCATCTCCAAGAACCATGTTCAGAGGGCGCTTGGAAAATCCTCAAGTTCCTTGGATAAGAGCAGCCCCTTTTCCAGCACCATTCATCCCTGCTCCTGTGACTCGTGTACGTTCATCCTTCATTACGTACCATCTGTATAAATCCTGTTCAGATGATTCACCGAGGCTGTGAGATCTACCTTATCTCCAAAGCTGTTCTTACCTCATTGGATCCAAACACACCAGGTTGTAGAAGTCACCCCATATCTGTTCTCAAGCGCAATTATCAGCTTCAATTCTTTCATGTCTAAACCAGCAGCACAAACCCCACACTAACACTTCAGGAGTTTAAGACTTTAAAAAGCTTCCAAGGAGCACTTAGAATCACACAGTTTCTCTACAAATGAAGTAATTACACTCATTACTTGACAAGATGGAAGATGAGTCGCTCCAGGGTATTATGATTTGCTTGTGGGAGCTGTTCCAGGACACTGTAAATGGCACAGAGTTGCTCCTGTTTTTCTGGTAGTTCTGCACAAAGGGAGACAGCACAAGGTGATAAATGCTCTGCAAGGCCAGTGGAAAGCTAAAATTCACAAATTCTTAGAAGTCTCACTGTCATTTCATTCACCAACTGTTATGTTGAACGTTAAAGCACCCCTCATGGCACTGCAGTTGTCCTGCCTTTTCAAATGCTGCTGCTTTTAATCATCAAGTGACTGATCAAGACCTACAACAGTATTTAGGATGCCTTAATCCCACTGGAGTTAAAAGAATTTAAGGATTTGGGATATCTGGACATTAAGATCTGGTTTAGACCATCAAAGAGAAAAAAAAATGCATAAAAGGCAACTTATTTACAGTCTCACTGATTACAGAAAGAGCAGCTGTACCGTGACATTATGCTACAATCCCTCCCGCCACTAAAAAAGGAATCCCCAAGCAAGATGAAGTAAGCTAGAGGAGAAATTCCCTGAAAAGTGTTTTATGTAAAATGTCTCAAATCCTTGCTGTAAGTGCACTGGAAGGAGCTGTTTATCCAGCATGAGCATCTTAAGGGTTTCTTTTCCCAAGGGCACAACGAGTTAAAGAAGAAATGTTTAAAAAATGACTTTAAAACCTACCTACTGCTCGGAGGAAATCATTGTACTGTGCCGATGTCATCAGTGGGTCTGGCAGCTCCCGCAGCCACTGCTTAAGGATCCCCGTGATGGTGTGAATAGGGTAATTCTCTAGTTTCACCGAGTTTGGATCTGAAAAGGAATGTTTTATTTAGAGCAATTCATTCCTCTTTACAATTCAGCTCTCCCATTCACAGAAGCCAAGTGGCGATTCAGAAGGAAAGAAAAAAAAACAAAACAACAAACCAACAAAAGATAGTAATTCAGAGGTACTAAGCAGCTTTTAGCAGCCAACAAAAATAATACAGCCTGCATGCTCACCAAAAAGCTGTTTTTAAACAGCCAGAAAGTGCCAGATACTTTCAGATAGAAGAGAATTGCAGGGAAAGCTGATACCACAAGGAAGTCCAAAGGGTGGACAAGAGTGCCTGACCTGCTTGCAGCAACTGTTTGAGCTCCTTCATTCGGTTTGCCGACCCTGATTTCCTGTAGATCCCCTCTGTGTAGAGCCCGTGCATCTCCACATACTCCAGCAACTTTTCCATGACAACAGGGACCGAGTTCCTCTCGCTGGTCAGGGAACTCACACTCACTCCAAAGTGTCGTGGTTCTGCATCCTGCTCGTTCTGGAATAGACACCGGTCAAGCACTGTGAATCCCGTTCCCAAGCTGGGAAATTCCACTGTTTCATGCTACAATTATCTTATGCTTCCAGAAACTAAAGCTGAGTGCTTTTTCTAGCTTGCTACACGCCTTGGATCATAAGACAGATTTCCCGAGCTGCAGCAATAAAGAATGTTTATGGTTCACACCGAAGGATTTCTTTATCAGTTTGTCTAACACTGCACACACACCCTGAGAGAAGAGTTCCCAAATTAGCTCAAGCATCACCTCTTGGAAGAATGTTCTGTTTCTGCAGCTGACCATACGCAGAGAAGGGAACTGCTCAGGCAATTTTTATTCAGTGCCTGGACATCCACTGTTCCTTTGCCGAGAAACAAAGGCAGCATTTCACACGCAAAACTTACGGTACCACAGAACCCCATCCCAGAGCCGCAGACCTTACCTTTTTGCCACAGGAGGTACAGCTGCTCTGGATTTTGGACATGCACTTCTTGTGACAAGTCAACTTGCAAACTAGAGAGAAAGGAGCAATCGTTACAGGCGCCCAAATCACATTAAAACACACATTGGCGCCTTGTCTTATTCACCGCCTATACAACCCACACGTACTGTTCACTAAGGCCCACCTGCAGCAGCCAGAGCTACAAGCAGTTTGCACCTGTGGTAACCTGGGCAGGAAGGCTGAGGGGTGTTTACTCACCACTGCACAGACAGGCTTTTTCCATGGGCCAGATGTAGGACGAGCAGTGCTCGCATGACTGCCGGATGCTCACTTGGTAGTTGGTGAACACGTGGCCGTTGTGTTCTTCAATCTGGTGGCAGAGAGAAAGGAATTGGTGAGGTTTTTTGCCTCTCAAAAATTATTATTATTTTTAATAAAACCGTTTACCCTGTATCAGATTTTCCACTTTTATTTTACAATTACAACTGAAGGCTTTGAACTTGAACCCAAATTTCACCCTGTCTTAAGGCAGTTGGGTTTACCGGATCGTTTCATAATTGGGCTTGCTGCCTTAAAGTTCCATCAGTGCAACACATGAGCTCTAGTTTGTTGTTACTATTCAATAGCTGTTTTCCTTTAAACAGTCCATTATTGAGAAAGCCATTGGCTTCTAAAAGGCGCTGTGGACAAGCAAGAAAATGTTTGAGAACCACCTATCACTGCATATAAGCAAGATTTCTGACTTATGAAGAACAGTTTTATGTTATGTCCGATCTTCATAAGAGGTAAGTGAATTAGCATGCAAAATGAACCAGAATATCAGTACAAAAATCAAGGGTATTTGTATTCTGTGAGTGCATCTGAGGACTTGAACTATTGCAAAAAAAAAAAAAAAAAAAAGGTACTCACTGCACGATCTTGTTTTCGCTTCTTCTTCTGGCCTTTGGTTTGCTGCAGTGGGATACAAAACTGCTGTTACTCTTTGAAATTCAGACATTCCATTCCCTTTTTTTGCCATTCAGTTTCCCAGGCTCTACTTCACCTCCAGATATTTGAGACACTATCCTGCAGCTTCAGCTTGGGTTGTCTGAGCTCAAACTAACAACTTCCTAAAAACCAGCTGAGCTCACTGCCTGATGACAAAGCAATTCCAGCTCTCAAACCTTCAGAGAACTCCTATGTTTTTATCAAAGAAAACGCACAAACACTTTCAGATTCTGAAGATATTTAGAGTAAGTTAAAAGATCAACAATTCCAAAAACGTGTATCAGCGATCAGAATTTGCTACACGCATAATGTGTGTATGGCAAGTGTTTGCCAAGTAAGAAGAGGTAACACAGGTCCCTTATGTAAGAGAGTAACAGCGTTTCATCACCCCATAAACCAGTAACAGAACAACTTTCATACCTTGGGCTGCTCAGTTTCCTCTTTTTTTGTATATCCTCGGATGAATTCATCCAGAAGGGACTGAAAGAGATTCAAAACCAGCTTGACTTCTTTCTCTTCCCTTTTCTGGGCCAGATTTGTAAGCAGAAGCTGGTAATTTTCCACCAGATCTTTGTAGCCAACATGGATTTGTCCATTCTAGAGAAGGGAAAACACTTGTAAGAAGTCTTCTTGCATAATGTTGAGGCAATTTCATATTTTGATGTATTTAAGTTCAGAGGTGAGAAAGCACAGCCATGATCAAAGTCAAAGATAACAGTCCATGACAGAAACAAGTTCCCAGAACTTCCCTACTGCACTCCCCAACAGCACTTGGCTGAGAGAAGGCGGTGTCAGAAGGATACTGGAAAAGCTGTTGGCACCTCTCATTGGTGTCTAAACACAGAGCATTAAGAGGCTGAAGACAGCAAAATCCATCCATTTCTAAAAATAAATTTATGGCTGAGTGAATGTGAAAAGGGAAACAAAGTAATCTGCTTAAGATTACAGCAGAACTGTAAAATGAGTTTAACATTCAGCTTTGAACTTCACGCTAAGAACTGCTGAACTGCTTTGTTGAAGAGCTGCAGGCCAAGCCTTTAACCTGCACACTCAACTCATTTATCGCCTGCCAACTTTCCTTTACTGAGACTTACTACTTACAGGAGCAGAGTACATGGTCTTGATGTTTCCTCTGAACTTCTCAGTGGCTTCAAAAAACAAACACTCCACACCAGACTTCTGAGAGCGTAGGTCATTGATCTAGAAGACAAATACATCTGCATCAGATGTCATTAAAACAAGGACACCCCACCAGAGCTGAGCTTCCACTCCAATTATTTAAAACAATGTTTCTTAACGCACTGTGCTGATGATACAAAATAGGAGAGTCAGGTAGTTCAGCTCTAGAGAAATATTTCCTTACAACTCATGCTTTTTTTCTTTTTAATACAACTTTTGCTGCCCACTCATTTGTAAACAAATGAAGAACTAACATGAATGGCCTGAGTATTTAATGCAATATAATGCATTCAGAGACCTAAAAAATGGATATGAAGGGCCCTAATACTGACTTAACTCAGTCAAGACACCCAATCAATTCCCCTTTGCTTTAATTTATGACACAAACTTGCAGCTAGAAAAGTAGACTCTAAAATTCCACACAACCAGTGAACACAGACTTGAATTTTATCATGGTTGAGAGCCTCTTACCTTGTTGAGGAGGAACTCATCCAGGTGTTTCAGCTCATTGGCATTTGCAATCTCCCGGACCATGGACGCTCGCCAGTTCTGGGACACGCTCGAGATCTTGCTGATCTTTATGGTCCTGTTCTTCTTGGCTTTGCTGACCTCCTTCACTGCCTGGGGGCGGCCTGGCTGCCCAGAAGAAGCTGGGAAAGAAATCAGTTTGTACATTAAATCAGGGTGACTGAATTCTGCAGCGTTTGTTTTCTCTGTAGCCGTGCAAAACCTCACAGAAAAGACATCAGCGTGCTGAGGGTTAAATCACATCAACTCACCTTCCGAAGCTTTCTGGGTACCTCCCGTGTCTGTAAAGAGGACACAAGATACAAGGGAGAGGCCATCTCCTTCCTCAACCACATCAGCACTCTCCTTTGGAATTTTCTTGTCTGGCTTTTTCCCCAAAAGTCTACGCAAAGGACTTTTAAAAGCAGACCTGAACACAAAAGCAGATACAAGTGTGTGCCATTAGAAACGGAAGCTGCTTCTGCTCCAAGAACAGGCTCTTAACAGTTACACACAACAGCATTAACCTGTATGAGGAATGTTTTAGGTCCAACCTGCAGAAAAAATGAGCAGCACAAGAAAAGAAAGACAATGTAAAAGCACACCCGGACTTTCTGATACTTACTAGAGCAGAGCACAATTTTCAGCACACACAGAGACAACACATCCCATATCCAGAACACCATTGCTGGCTCAGGAAGCCCCTGAGCTGCAGAGTGCCACGAGCTGGGGGAGCAGGCCAGGGAAGCAACATGACACGCTTGCTGGGTTCTTCAGCTTTTCTCTTGGGGTTGTATTACCCTACAAGAACCTTTGATCTGAGCTGTAAGGTGGTTCTTATTTTAAAAAGAACCGGTTCAAAGACAAGTGTTATGCAAGAAGCAGAGAACCTGTTCCCCAGCAGGGTCAGATGTCAGGCCCACTGAAACATAAAGCAGTAACAGCCACTCCTGGAGCTGATGCCAACACGTGTCTCTCCACAACTGCAGTCTCAAGATGCCAAATTCAAGCACAAGCAGAAAACATCCTTTTTTTCCCCCATTTTCTCAAAGACAGGCCAGTCACACGCACAGCACATACTTGGCATCTCCCTGCTGACTCGCTGCTTGCACAGGAACAGCCGTGTCCAAGGTAGGTAGGTGGTCACTGGGCTTCTTCTGCACAGGGTATTTCTTGGTGCCTTTTTCTTCTTCTATCGGATCTGGTGATTGCTACAGTAGAGAGGAGGCATCAAAAACTACATGGTGAGTGAAACAGATTCTCTAAATGGTTTTTAAAAATTTGCTAATGATCTTTTTTTTTTTACATATCAAGCAAAAAACCCATAAATTCAACCTGAAGGAACACAGGCACACAGAACACTACAGAACTGTTTGCAATTCTTTAATACTTATAAACAAGGATAATTGGGTATAAATATGCACAACAGCATCGGTACCTGATTCAGGGCAACAGTCTGGGCCAGTGCTGAGAGATCACTTAATGAAGCTGAACTCCCCTTCTTCCTGCAACGTTACAAGATAGGTTTCAGAATATAAATTTTAATAAAGTCTGTAGCCCCTTAATATTTAACACCTTTTAAATAACACACATATCAATCTGAGACAGAATCCTGATCAGCTCTTGCAATTCACTTTTAAATGCAAAATTTACTGGTCAAGTGAAAAAAGATGGGAATGTCAGATTTCCTGCCGTATCAGAGGGATGATGGTTGCAAATTGCAGCCTCACTAAAATGTTGTTTTCAGTGGATAAAAGACACATGGAAATACACTCCTGAATCTCCATTTTAATTCAGCCAGGAAGGCTTTGTATCTTTTGTGAGTTTCTGCAAACATTGTGCCCATACAGATTCCCTGCAGGACTGGGAGCCAAGGAGAAGCAGTTGTTCATAGCTCCATTTGCTCCCATAGTATGGCCAGATGTACAGGCTCCCAGGAATTCTCCATCTATGTTCAAACATTCCAGATACCTGTTTTCTGTTTAAACATTCCAGATATCTGGTTTTTTGGGGTTTTTTAATCTGTAAAGTAAATAAAAAAGCAGCTGTCCTTACTCCAGTTGATCCTGAGGAGACTTATCCACACGTGTCCTTCCATCCAAGGACTGACTCAGCACATCATTCTGACCAGCATCAGACTGTCTCTTGCCTTTCCACTTCTCCCTCTTGTACTTCAGCTTCTCTGGGTTATCCACATATCTCTGGATTGTAGAAGAGGTGGGACTATCCAGGTCTTTGGCTGCCCTCTGACCAAGGCGTTTGTTTTTATCTGCCCAGAGGTCAGACGGACTCCGGAAGCTCCCAGTAGCCGACAGCACGTTATGAAGATTCAGTGCAAGATTCGTGGGCCTTTCAGGGCAGTTAAAGCTTTGGCTGCCTTTTATTTGGTTACTCTGATTCCCTTGTGTTCTTGTTCTATCAGCTGCCACATCACTCTCTTCTGATACGGGTGGTTGCTCAGGAACAGAACCACATTCCTTTATCTCACTCGGTGGCGTTTCTGGAAGGGCTTTTTCTTCACTTGGACCTTTCTCTTCCTCACTGCTTCCCTGAGGGACAGTATTATCTTGAGCTGTGGATTTCTCTGGCACTGGAACAGTTCCCAGGGCCTCTTCAGAAGTGGTTTGTTCCTGAAGGCACAGTGAAGATGGTCCTTCGAAGGACAACAGGACGTGCTTGTTCTGCAAGTCGTTGTGTTCCAGCCCCCTCTGCCGACGGGATTCCCTCTTCTCCCGGCTGCTGGTTACTTTCTCTGAGCCCTCTGTTGTGTTCTTCTGGGGTAACGTGGCTTTCTCAGATGAGCTCAGGTTTTCAGATGAGTTCAGGTTTCCAAATGAACCCAGGCTTTCAGCTTGTTCGTTTTGAGCTTGTGTTTCAGCTTGCTCATTTTGAGCTTGCTCATTTTGAGCTTGCTCTTCGGCTTGCTCATTTTGAACTTGCTCACTTTGAGCTTGCTCTTCGGCTTGCTCATTTTGAGCTTGCTCATTTTGAGCTTGCTCTTCGGCTTGTTCATTTTGAGCTTGCTCTTCGGCTTGTTCATTTTGAGCTTGCTCATTTTGAGCTTGCTCTTCAGCTTGTTCATTTTGAGCTTGATCTTGATCCCCAGCAGCCTGATCCAGCTCTGTTTCATGTTTCACAGATAGCTCATCTGTTGCTGGCTCACTCTGCTCATTCTTGCTCTTATCATCCTCTCTGTCTTCATCTTCCTGCATTTCTCTGTGCTCTTCTTCAGCTTTCTGCCTTTCTACAGCCATTTCCTGATATCTGTTAAGAATTTGTAAGATGAAAACACAAATATTTAATGCCCAGCAGTCAAAGAAAGTACCAAATGGTTCAATGCAGCCCAAATAGCAGTACAGGCACAAAGTACAGCTACAGTCCCAGTGTGCCTGCAGGGAAGTGTCTGCTTGTCCAGACTGGCAGCATCAGTGCAGCTCAGCTCAGTAAAGCTCAAGTCCTGAGCACTTACCCAGTGTCCACACAGCACTTGATGCTGAAATACCACATGATAATGGCTATCTTTAAGTTCACAGAGTCCCAAAACGGTTTGGGTTGGAAGGGACCTTAAAGCCCATCCAGTGGCCCACAGGCAGGGACACCTTCCACTAGTCCAGGGTGCTCCAAGCCCTGTCCAACCTGGCCTTGGGCACCTTCCAGGGATGAGGCAGCCACAGCTGCTCTGGGCAACGGTTTATTAAGTTGTTTACTCAGTCAAAACATCACATAAACTGAGCTTGGCAGGTGAAACCAAGTAGCCAAGTCACATTGCTCCTCCTCCTTTACCTCTTCCGTGCCAGGTGCCCTCTGACCAGGGCCTGCAGGAGACAAACCCTCCTCCTGTGCTGCAGGAAACGTTTCCGCTGCCGGTACCGTCTCCAGGCCGCCTGGATCTCGACGGCAGCGCTGTTCCTCTGCAGGGCCACCCTGAGACAGCGGGAACGCCAGCAGGCCTGCAAGGGAGATATCTCAAGTAAGGGAGGGCTCCTTCAAGGCGGGGAGTGATACACAAGTTCGTTTGTTAGGAGAACAAGGCTGGCAATTCTTAAAGATACCTGTAAAACAAGGGCCGCCTGCCGCGTCCTGAGAAAGCGCCTCCTTTCCAAAACCATCCTGAGCCAGCTCTGGAGGAGGATGATTTTCCTGATCACTTCTTTGTGTAGTGTGTCCTGTAGTATCTGTCTTTCAGCCTCTTTCATAAAAACCTGCCCAGTTAAAGAAAAGTTCGTTCAAAAGCAGTTAACAGGAGCCTTTGAGCCCCCACTGGAAGTATAATGGGGTAATGGTAATGCTTAGCACTGCACCAAACCTTACTGGCTGAAAACATGCCCAAAAAGTTAGAAGTCCTTTTAAATTTCAGAGTTTACATTCCAAAACATAAAACTGTATTTACAGCCTTCAAATCACAGAACCCTTCTAAAATGAAAACATCAACCTGTTTGAAAAGTGCCAGTAGCACCAACCCCCCAAAAATATCCATATAACACATCTTTGTAATGGTGTCAAGAAAACAGGTTGGCATCAAAACCAAGGAGGCACCTATAACATCTCTGTCAACGTTTGTTAGTTAAAATAGCTCATTTAAGTGCAAAATGCAGAGAAGAGTAACACCCGTAAAGGAACTGCACTGAATTTTGCAGGGTACATTATGTTTCTTACTGCCTTACAGAAAGTTTCACAGACCTTGGTCTTCCCTATTTGATAGTAGCTTTCATTCAGTTTTAGTTTATTCAAATAAGCACAGATGTCTTCCTTAGAAGCTTTGGCATCTTTGGGCAGTAACACCTGAAACTGGTCTATGAATTCCTGTGAAAAGCAGAGACAGCAAGAGACCAAAGTTAGAAGACAATTCAGAAGTTTAGAGTTCTAGCTTTAAAACAGAAATCTGACACTTATGCTACAGAAATCTGAAAATACTTCACACAGAGCTGTTTTTCCTACTCTGCAAAATGCAGGCTTTCAGACCAGTTAACGGTAAAGATCACCTGGATGTGATCCCTAAAGCTGCTGGAGTGCTTTACAGAAAACTCACTCCCACATGGAAGCAGCACTGTGCAGCACTGACCGAATGCACTCAGAATGCTTTCCTGCATGCAACAAGGAACAACTTACTGGCAGCTGACTCACACAATAGTTTAACTACAACTTTTTACCACGCAGGCTCTCTCAAAACAACAACGCGTTTTTACAGCTCACCCCAAGACATGAGCTTCATATGAAGAGACACAAAAGACTCTGAGGCAACATGTGCTTTTCCGAACAGAGCAGATATTTCTGCAAGCACAATGGGCAGTTCCTCACATACCTGGAACGTGTATTTGGCACTGTAGCCAGACCTCCTGATCCGCACGGTTTCCAGCATGCCCGTGTACCGTAACTGCTGAAGGACCAAGTTTTCATCAAAAAGCATCTCTTTCTGAAAGAGATCAGCAGACAACGTGCAGTGAGTGCCTGAAGAGTGACAGTGAACAAGCTGAAAGAGAGATATCACAAGGCTGGAGCCTTAGACCAGCTCAGCACCCAGCTCAGCTCCAGGGCAGCCTCACCTTCTCGGCGTTGGAGCGGATGCAGCGGATGAAGAAGGGCTCAGCTCTGCCCAGGGTCTCCAGTAACTTATTAAGTGAATTCTGAAATGAAACATTCAGAAACGTTTTTTCTTCTTCAGATATCAGCATTTTGAGTTGTGTTTGCCTGCAGCGCAGCTTCTGCCTCAGGAATAAGATCTTTCAGGTCTCTTGGCTACATAAAATCCTTTTTCATTCAAGCAGAGGTTCTCCCACACTCCAGATCCCTGTCTTTGATTTTTACCTTTTCTCAAGAGAATTTAAAGCAGGGTTTGCTTATGCTGTAACAGCAGCACTGGATCTGCATACAAGGATGAGGCTGGTACACAAAACTACCACATTTCACAGCATAAGGGGAGTCTTTAAAAGCACTCTAACTTTAATCAAGTAATAACCCTAATTCAGACATATCTCAAGAATAAAACCCATTGTTTTCCAAGCAAGACCAGCCTAGGTTAGCCCAGGAGGGCCTGTTCCCTGAGGGTGTGTCACCTACCTGGAACTGGGCACTTATGCTGGGGGGTTTCTTCTTCTTGTGCAAGTGCAAAAGGGACTTTGTGGTTCGGTCGTGCAGGGTCATGCTCACTATGAGCTTCAGCGACTTGGAATCCAGCAAGTTCTACAAGAAATTTGTCAGAATCAACAAAGTGCGGGTCTCTAAAAGGGGAAATACATCTTTCTGCATCCAAATGAGTGAAAAATGAAACCAGCTACCTAGAGTTCCACATTCAATGGCATGCTACATTTTGTAATTATTTCTATTTTTGACCAAAACGCTCCTTAAGAGAGAGAACTTTTCCACTGCCCCATCCTAAGAATGGTGAACAAGGGGAATTACATAATCACTGTGTTTGCCTTCCCTGAACTGAAGTGACTTTATGCATTTATGGCATCTCCGGTCAAACTAAAGAGATGCCAACTCACAATTTTCTCTTGTTTAACAATTCTTATAAAGGTGAACATTTCTCTATTCTTTAGCTTGTCAGAAGAGCACAAATAACACAACTTTCCTACCCTGTGAAACAATATTTTCTGCAGTGAGTTCTGGCAATCAAAATTAAATTTAAAGTGAAAAAAAAAAAACCCAAAACCAAAAAAGAGAAATCTAAATTTTCTGAATAACTTTACCTTGGGAATGATCTGCTTTTGTTTGATACCTCTACTTTTCCTGTTAAAATAAATATAATTTAAGAAAGAAATACACATGATTTTTTGTTATTTCAGCAAGCCATAAGTTATATGAGACAAGACGAAGGATAGGAGAAAATGAGCACAAACAGCAGCAGGGTGTGTTCATGCATGTCTCTCGCAAGTAATCAATGCCAGAAATGCAAACTGCTTTGCAACAAGAACAATTTCTTTTTATTAAATAACCTCTGTAGGTATTGGAAGCTCTCAAAAGTGAAAGATTTTCCCTGAAGTTAAAGCTGTTCCAAACTGCACCGTTGCAGAGACTATTTCGGTGTGAGTTATTCTATTTAATTGTACAGTCGCTGAACTCTCGTTTAATACCAAGGCACTACCAAATAAAAACATTTGACTCATAAGTTACTGTTGCTTGCAGCAGAACCCCTGTGAAAGTACCTAACTGCTCCCAGAAGGACAATGCATGTCCCAGCATCTCACCTGGGAATTCTGGAATGTCTGAGCTCATTCCCAGAACTGCCTGGAGCAGGACACACCTCAGGCACTGCTCCCATCCACACACAGAAGGTGAACAAGTGGAAGCTCTCAGAAACAAGGCTGCAGTTCACATCCTCCTGACTCTAAGCATCTGAGAGGCAGGTTCCAGCTCGGTGCCACCCAGTTTACTTATCATACATTTACTTATGTATTATACAATTATACATTTACTTGTTATACAGCAGAGCCCAGATTCACTTTCTTACACACACACAGAACTGCACATGTAAAGACTCTTAACCCAGGAATACATCCAGCATCAGCATCCTGAATTTCAAGAAACCATTCCTTACACCTTGTGAGAGATGTCACTGTTGAATATTTTGCAACAACAAGCTCGTACTTGGGTTTAAAGCAAGTTTACGTGAGAAGCAGGCTTAACTTTCACCTAACGCAAGGAAGCAACAGAGCATTCCCTACAAGCTGTTTTTCAGAGGAGATGTTTTATTCTTCATTGCAGAAACAAGCTTGGGACAGCTATCTTTTTTTAGGGAGTGGAGCAATCGCTTGGTTCTTGTTGCACTTTTTCAGAGCAATCCCCAGAGCACCAGAACTCACATGAAGTGGGAGCGGTGTTGCAGGCGGCTGAGTGACCGAAGCAGCTTGCAGGGATCCCCCCCCTGCCAGGGCAGTCCTTTAATACTGGCGATGATCTGCTCATGCATGTCTCTACAACGGTCCACAGCAACACAAACGTGGCAAACAGAGACACACAGCAGTGAGAGGGGGGAGGAAAACAGGAGTTAAAACCTCAAGAGATCCCGTTATCAAGTGTGCTCCAAACTGTGGCAGGAAAATCCCAGGCTACTTTGTCCTAAGCGTGAATGATTCTGATGTCAACTCAGCACTTTCTAGTCCATCAGTGCCCTAAAATTTAATTGCCAGGGTCTAATTCTGAATTTATTCTCTAATTCTACCTTTTAGTGCAAATTCTTGAGAATCAATTCAGAAAATTGAGAGAAATTTAGCAAAATGTACTTAACGGGCAGGGAACCCTCTTGTTTAGCCAAGGAGCCTTTTCAGATAGATATAAGCTTATTAATAATCAACAATAAATATTTTTTATATTTATATATTTGACTACTAAAATGAGGCTACTGAAACACACACCAGAAAAGTAAGTTAAAAACAACTGTTAGGAGAAGAAATTTTGGTTTTCATTTCCATTTCAAAGTTATTCACGTTTAGCTTTTCAAAGTAAGCCTGGGGTAGTCCTAATGTGTGGCAGATTCCATTCCTTAAAGCATGCACTGTGCTTGTGAAGTGCTGTGTCCTGGCACAGAACTTACCTTCTTTACTCTCCAGAGAGGCACAAATCAAAAACAACGGAAGTGTAAGAATCACTTCTGACTGTTAGATGCTCTCACCATTCTGAGCAGCAGCACAGTTTACAGACAGCTGTTGCTTCCCTTGCTACCTCTGAACATTTTCGAATATCAAGATTTGTTTTCAGACGTCCCAAAAAAACAGATCTCTGGGTTTTTTTTATGACTGTCTCACCCAAATTGGATCTTTAGTTCTTAATTGCCCCAAGTGACAGAGGCTGTCCAGGATGAAGTAATTAGGAAGCAGCATGAAGTCACTCCTTTGTGTGCTCCATGGCTTCACTGTTACCCAGAGGGTGCTCAGAAGGTCAGTCTGGCCTGCAAATGTGCCTCCCTGGCCTGGAAGTTCAGGCCCATTGCTACTTACTTCTTGTTTTCATGGAAAGGAATGAAGTCTTGAAAAGCATTTATAGCGTAATCCTCAGAACAATCAAATGAGAAATCAAGCACTGAGCAGCTGCAAAAGGAACATGTATAAAGCCTAAATACTCCGCAGAAAAGCAAATCTGCCTACAGAGAACACGTGGAGGCAGTTCTGCAGCACTTGCCTCCCTCCTAATGATGTCACAAGGCTGCAAAAACATGAGTGCTCCTACGAATCCTTCAGTGACACCAACTGGCTGCAGAGGAACACACAGTGCTAAAGGCAACACACACCAAGCACAGAGAACCCAAAACCCCAGTGGTTTTGTATCTGAGTATCTGAGGCTGTCCCCAGTGTGTGTGGTAGCACTGGGTCTTACATAAAACGAGCTGGATTGTTGTTTTGATAGTATTATAAAGGCCAACGGAAACAAGAGAGAAGGAATGAAACTTGCTCTCCTTGTGGAAAGATCTAGTTGACATTTGATATATGAAAATGCAAATCAGCAGTTCAGGCTCTTTTCCCCGGACAGGTTAAGGATGTTTTCTCACCGATAAACTTTTTCTACTGGCGTATTGGATCTCTGGAGTTCAGCAAGGGGAACTCTGGGTCCTTGACGTACCACTCCTGTTAGGAAATAATCAACAAGTTGCATTTTGACAGAGATATGACCATAACAGACAGAAAAGAAAAAAAAAACCAAACACCAACTGTAACAAGAAAAATATCTATCCAAGGGCTTTGAGTTTTTATTTAGTGCTTTATCCAGCTACAGCACTTTGCTTCTCAAACTCCCTACTACTAGAAAGTAAACTGCAGCTGCTCAGAAAAGCTTTTTAAAATTAATAGTTCACAACTATGAATACTCATTTATAACTTCAGAGAGGTCTAAGAAGATCAAAATTAGTGACGAGAATGCATACTAGAACTATCTTCCCCAGCTTCACAGAGCATCACGGAATATTCTGAGTTGGAAGGGACACACAAGGATCAGAATAAGCGAACGGCCCATGTGGGGATCAAACCCACAAACCTTGTTGTTATCAGCACCATGCTCTGACCAGCTAGGAGTTCAAACTTGGCACAGCCTGCTGGATACGGTGCACTGATTGGAGGTGGAAAGCTGAATAATCTCAGGTAAAACACTGACAGCCTCCTCGGTGTGTGAGCTGCTAAACCATTTTTCACCAGCCGCATCACCCTTTGTGCCAAAGATCGCCACCGGCTGACGCGGTTTTACCACAAACCTGCTGGCTCTGCCAGCAAGCCCTAACCAACAGTAGAGGATTCAGTGTTCCCAGCTCCGTTTTCCCTGCCATACCTGCAGTTTTCTGAGCCCTCTGGCGTCCCCCCTCTGCGAGCACGGCCATGGCCCTGACGGCGGCGCGCAGCACGGCCCAGCGGAACACGGCCACGGGGTCCATCCCGATCAGCTCCCGCACGAAGGCGCTGTCGCTGCCCCGCAGCAGAGCCACGATGTCCGGCCTCATGTAGTCCATGTTCTTCTCCCTGAAATCCTGACAGCCGGCCACACTGAACCACAAGCTGTGCTTTGACCCGTTCAGAACAATTCTAAACAATTCTCCCTCTCCGATCTATACCAACACCCCAAGTACAACTCAGTACCCTTTAATCCAGCCCATTCCCAGTAAATTTCCTACACCCTGACAAAAAACTCCCTCAGCGAGGCAAGGATTATTTTGTGGCCATCAGATCCATCACCTACTTTGATCTGGTATTTCACTTTCCCAGCAAAGTGGCGGATGATAAAAGCGGGCTCCATCACCGGGGTTCCAACAAAGAACTTGTTCTCCTCGTGCTGCTGCTTGAATTTCGCCAATAGAGTTTGGTTGGTGGCATGTGGAAAACTGGGAATACAAAACCAAGGAAGCCAGCTGTTTCTCAAACGCAGGTGTGTTGATCATGGAGACAGAGTGAACACCTATTGATCCTTGTGAAAAGTATTAATTGTCCAAGAACTCCACACCTGCTCTGAATTTTAGAGGTGGGCTTAATTTCTGAACCCAAACCAAACAGCTCCACACACAGCAGAATATTCTGCATGTCAATGTTTCCTCCCACTTCAGCAGCCAAGTTTAGTTACTACATTAGCTATTTACCACATTTGCTACTTAACGTTCCAAGGAATTACACACATACATTTTATTTTAATTAATAATTAGTAATTCCATGGTAAACCACAATCACGGAAGTTTCTAAATTTGCTTAAACCAAAGTTCAGTTCTAGCATTAATTTATATCACCACCATATTGGAGTAATTAGAAGCAAACTACAGTATAAATCAGGATCATAAATGACCCTTGGCTTCCCACAATATTCCTCTCCTTTTTGAAGTGCTGTATTCCTGTTCCCTTTCAGTCCTTCCCTCCTCCCTGCCACACGTTTTTCCACAAGATGTTGGTTGCTTACTTGCTTTCTTCATCCAGAAGATAGAAGAGGCCAGTGGGCTTCTTGCTGATTAAGTGAATGCAGGCCACATTATCAGTATAGTCAATATTGTGCCAAGTGATCCCTTCACTCTTATATTCCTCCTGTGTAGCTCAAGAAAATTCCCTCATCAGTACAGTGCCCTGACCTTTGATGTCCTGGGCTCTAAGTGCTTAAAACACATCCTCAAACAGCTACAGCGAGTGGAGTTTGTTAGTTCAGGCAGCAGAGACAGAAATAAGGAAAATTTATTTATGAGAACAGAACAGCAGGCAGAGTGACTCAGACCAAAGGTCCACTTAGACACATCACTCAACAGTGCACGTTTGGGGTAGAGTTATTTTAAAATGAAAGCAGAGAAAAGAATGTTCTGCTGTGCTTTGCCTTCCCAGCAATCCTCTGACCCTGCACTCAGACATTGTATCTACAGCGTTCCACTAAAGCCCTGGGCAGACATAGCAGAGGACTTTGAGTCTATTTTTCTCTTCCATAACTCTTGTATTATAGGAAATGACAAATACTTATTATCAAGTTCCAAAATTTTCGAATTGCACTGTCAGAAGTTTCAAAACAGGCAGTTAAGCTCTACACAAACACCACCAGAACCTCCCCAAGGACGCAGTGGACATTGCTTAGGTTTGGAGCTCTCTGACAAGAGAACATGAAGCTCTTCTGCTGAAATGACAATGCGTCAAATGCTCAACAGGACAAGCTTCCCACTAAGTTACAACTGAGCTATCAGATTGTCTTAATGCTGTAAATACCCACAAACTAATGATGAGATACCAAAGTAAAGGAAGGTATCATACAGAAAACTAAATAAGTTTTATGTTAAACAAAGGACAAAGAGCATCTCTCAGTGCTCTAGATGACGATGATGATAAATGCATTATTTTTAAGTAGGTAGAATTCAGCCTGCCCAACACAGACTGCTCAGTGTGTGCTGCCTTACACAACTGAAATGCCATTTTCCACGGACAAAAAAGCCTTTCTTTAAAAAGATATAGAGATCCCCCCCTGAGGGCCCTCAGGCTGCAAGAGATACAGGAAATGGGTCATTCAAGGATTAAGCTTATTTGGGAAAGCAGCATTAGAAAAAGAAAGAAGACAATGCAACTATTTACTCTGGTCAGCCTGGATAGCCAGTTCTGTCATAAGTTACAAAACAGGGACCTCAACATTATGTTTACACACAAAATTTGGACGTTTAGTAATTTTCCTTCCTTTAAAATGCTTGTTTAAAAGTTACCTACACGTAGTTGACAAACTGTCACACACTACAGAATGGCTTCTTCTTTTCAGCAGTGTGACCTGAGAACCACATTTTCACACAAAGCAGAAGAAAAATCCACGTTTCTAGAGCAAAATCCCCCCAAAGCTCAGTCCAGAAAGAGATCTGTGGGCTCCTGCAGCACTTCAAGTGCTCTGTCAGATGATACCATCTGCAAACCAGTAATCAACATAAGCCAGTAACATCAGGATCTCAGAACTGCTGCCAGTTGTTAAATGCACTTGAGTGGGAGAAGCAACAAAGACTTATTAAATACTTAAAAACTGATAAAAATACGAGAAACTGTTTCCTACCCATTAAAACAAAGCAAATCCACCTCACCTACAGACTTTTTGTATCAAAGTTTACAGTTTCACTTGGGATCACCTGAATGTTGTCTTAATTTCTGCAGTCAAGCAGGAACTTGGTGCCAGCCCTCTGAAGAAAGGTCTTACTACCAGGAGCACACACAAAGCACTAAATATAGAGGAGCAAAGCCACTACTTTCAAAAATAACAGGCAATAATGAAACAAGAAGTTAAAAAAGTAAGACTTCCAGAAATATTCAAGCAATTACGTCCCAGGGTTTTGCAGAACAGAGGTTAGGTTTGCATAATACAGGAGGCACTTGATAAAAACGGTTTTATTTCTTGTTTCTTACCTGTTCCAATTTGAAAATGTGCTGATTGAAATAATACTGAAGCTGCTCGTTTGCATAATTTATACAGAACTGTTCAAAACTGTTGGTTTCAAAATCTTCAAACCCAAAGATATCAAGTACACCAATGGACAGACACTAAAAGAAGACAAGGAAATCTAATTAATAGTCTATCATACAGTGCCTTAACCCCCAGGAGATAAGCAGTACAGAAAGCACTGCAGTCTAAGCTGATAAATTTTGAATACTTGAATATTTAATTTGAATATTTAAGGGTTTTGTCATTTGTAAAACCAGACATGATTAAATATTGCCAAGAAATTTACCATGGGCTTCTTGATGCAGATTTATCCCAGATACCTGAACACATCATTGCTCTAAGGACACAACTGCTTGGAACAACTTGTTTTGGGAGAAACTTACGGTAACAGATTCCTCCATATCCTTCTTATTAAGAAGTGCATGATTGATTCTTAGAACAATCCAATCAAACAGAGCACTGTACAGGGACTTTGCCATGGAATCACGAGCTGTTATTGCCTGCAGATCAAACAATATTCAGAACTTTATTTAAAGAAAAGCATTTCTGTTTCAAAAGCATTTCTGTTTCAGTGTCACTCCTGGGTTACCATCCCAGCAGAGACAAATGAAATCACGATTTTCCTTTAATGCCAACTTCTAACTTTCCTAACACCCTCACAGTGTCAAAGTGTACCATATAAGCTTTTTTAACCCAAAAAAAGCAAGTTTCAGTTATTTAAAATCATTCTACTAATGTTCTACTCACCTCATTGAGACTATATGGCAAAATAAGCTTATCATTAGCGGTCACAGTTTTTCTTTTCGTTAGCACTTCTACCAGGATTTCTCGTTTAACCTTCAAAACAAGAGAGAACAAGAGTTACAGTCACCCTCCAGCTCCTCAGTGAGTAATTTGACAGCAACAGTGGACACAGAACTTCCTCAGAGAAGCCTGAGCTCTTTAACAACATCCACATCTATCATGCATTTACAACTTCTTTAAATCATTCTCAGCTTGGATTCCTTCAGATGTTTTCCTGTGGTGGCAAAGAACACACCTACACTGAATCTACCCCTGCTCAGCTCTATTACTGGTGAGTAAACAAATCCTATTTCCATGCTACAGGTTATATTCCATCTCTAACCTAAACAATTTCCCCCATTTCATCTGTTTCCCCTCCCACAAGACAAATGTAGTGGAAGTATCAAAAAGGAGATCAAGATACAGCAACTGGGATATCCAAGTGAAATACTGAGGCAGAGCATGACAAACAGGTGCATCAAACACTGGGGATTAAGAGAAATACTCTACTTTTAACAGCTGGGAAAGGATGTCCAACACTTCAGGAGGTCCCACGTCCAACCCTTCATCCCGACCTGTGGCTTTCTTCTTGTACGTGACATTGCCCAAGTAAAGAATAGCTGAGAGTATTGAAAAAATCCTAAGGAAGAAAAATGGCATTTCATAACAATTTTCCTTATTGGGATCATTATCACAACACGTTAAGAGCTAATTCTACTTCAGGGCTTGGTCTGTAAGCCCTGAAACACTCAGGTCTCCTTGCTTCCTACTGACCTGCTTCTGATGCCGACACACATAGAGCTCACTGCAACTCAGGAACATGAACTATCGGTAACAAAAGCTTCCAGAATTCTACTTACTGC
Organism: Pseudotriccus pelzelni; assembly: GCA_035584735.1. NCBI lineage: Eukaryota > Metazoa > Chordata > Aves > Passeriformes > Tyrannidae > Pseudotriccus > Pseudotriccus pelzelni. The sequence continues at coordinate 2,634,490 of JAWMRA010000079.1, read as the reverse complement.
TTCTTTGTTGCTGAAAGGAAGCCAACCATCTCCATGGCTTGTTTTAATCTCTCAAATTCATGCCGGAGATCTTCCCCATCTTCAATTTTCAAGTTATGCTGTGAAGAGAGACCCACGACTAACGGCAAAGAACAGAGCCCGAACATCACAAGGAAACAAGTAAAATCTGTCCTGCTTTTCTCTGGCCCAACCTTATCAATGCACTGGTTACCTGGTTGAGGTAGAAATAATCTTCAGGTTGCTTGAGGTGAAATTCTTTACGCTCTTCCTCATTGACTCCAAGTAGCAAATAATAGAAGACATGGTAGTTCCTACAGAGTCAAGATATTTCTCTCATGAAAATACGATTTTTATTTTAGGCACTTCAGATGTTCTTAAACTCTTTCACTGATTGGAATGCTTCTGGAAAACTGTTTTCATCCCTTACCTTTCATCTTTCTCTTGAGAAACCAGACGAGATTTTTCAAGCAGGTATTTTTCAACAACAGCCCTAAGGAGCCACCAGAAAATGAAAAAAACATGAGGTCAAAAACAAAAGACTTCAGAAAACATCAGGCCAAGAGAGTCCAAATAATGAGATCTGCATCAAAATATACAAGAGCATAACTCTGTCACTCCCTTAAACCTCAAACAGGAATTTCAGTAGGCCTATATTATGATTGGAACACAGAGAAATACCTAAGGACATCTGTCTGCAGTGCCTGGCTTTGGTGGAGATAACTGGAAACAGGCAGACAAAGCAAGGAAAGCGCTGATGAAAATTGTAAACAGAAACAAGATACACAGAGTGGTAACAACGTGTTATCCCGGGAGATTAACAGTTATCTGACAAGGAATGCAAAGGCTACAACCCCCCCAAAATATTCCAGGTATGACTCTCAGTCCAACAGGACAGTGTGGATGCCCGCCCCGAGTGGAAGGCAGACAGAAATCCCCTCCCAGTGTGACAAAGTAACCTCCTGAATGAGATTTAAAGTCCTTCACACGGGATACAATGACTGAGGCCAAACTTTGAGCAGCTTTCTCTCCTGCTGAAGACAAAACAAGTGTATTCGAGTGGTACCAATCTCCTGAGCTGGTGTGGCTTGGTCTGAAAAGCTGCCAAACTTGTTCAGATTGACACTCAAAGCAAATGTGGTGCGGAGTTCCCAGCCACTTCTGTGATGACAAACATGAAAATGATCCAAGGGAAGGGAATACTGGAGCACAAAGGTCAGGGATGGCTCCTGACACTCCACAGTGCAGCAGGACTAGCGAATGCAGGCACAGGATATTTCATGTTTGCCACACAATTTCAATTAATTAAAGCAATAATCTTATTGCTTTCTTTATCTTTCCAATTGGTGTTTAAATTATTTCTTTAAAATGGCTTCCTCAAATTTATTTCACTTCTCTCCAACTCCTCTTTAAGATCCAGATCTTCTGTTTCTCAGTGCAAAAAGGAGTATTATGAAAAAGCCTTCCTTTAAGCAGGAAGGTAAAGCTGCAGCAGCAAATCCTTCACCTGAGCCAGTTGTACAGCAATGTAAGGATATTATGCATGACCTGATAATTCCACAAAGCTCAGTAAGAGGCTCTCAAACATTTGATATCCAACAAGGCTTCCCCAGTTCCTAAAAGCACAGAGATCACCCCAGGACCACCACACGCTGTACTTACCCCCTGACAATCCCATTCTCTAAGTAGTTGACTTGAATGAACTTCCCAAAACGACTGGAGTTGTTGTTATGTGCTGTTTTTGCATTTCCAAATGCCTGTAATAAAGCAAAATGAGTTAATTTTTGATTAAACTTAATGTGTCAACAGCCAGCTTTCCAAGCTCTTCTGTTCATTGTCCAGACCCCCAGCAGCTTCCAATATAACCTTGGGATAGTATGGAAATGACAGCACACAAGTTACATCCTATTCCCCATTGTTTCTTTAAGTGAGACAGAACGTTAAGATCTCATTTATAAAGTTAGCCCAAGTTGTGTGCTCAAAGAACGGGAGAAACACAAACAAACCCACTTTGGTTTACAGAACCACTCACTCATTGGGCAGCTACTCTGCTACACAACACCAAAAAATGCAGTTTCATTGTGAGGTTCTAGGAAAGGGGGGAAAGGTAGGTCTGGCACAAACCCTAACTGTGCATCTCTAATACTTGTGTCGGATCACGAGCCCTGTGATAACACAAAATACCCTCAGCATGAGCCATGCTTAAGAACTACAAAGGTAAGTTATCACACCTAACAATCCAGTAGAATCAGTTATTGGGAATGTCCTTAACTTTATCAAGCCTTAAACTCTGTGTCCCAAGGCTTAAGGGGAACTTGTCACCCTCTGCCATGAGCAGGCAACGCAGCACCTAGAGCAGAAACCCTGTGGAGGATGTAATTGTTGGCAAAAACACCCTGCTCAGGGCAGACTATCCCCAGCAATTCCTGCCACAGATATTTCCTCTTAAAGCTCCAAGTATAATTAAAGCCTCCATTAGGAAATCCTCCTCCCTGATATAGAACATTCAGGGAATGACTGCACAGAAATGCCACCCTCTTCCTCCACACACACATCTGGAGCAGGAGGGGTAAGGACTGGAGAGCTGTTTATGCACAAAACTGCCCAATTATTTTGTATTTTCATGAGGAATAGTTTTCAAGACAGTCTTTTGTATATTGAAATATATATTTGTATATTGTATTGTATATTTGTATATTGTATTGTATATTTGTATATTGTATTGTATATTTGTATATTGTATTGTATATTTGTATATTGAAAGCCTTCCCTTCCCTTTTGGTTTTGGGGCTTTTTTTTCCAAAGCACCTTAAGGGTTGCAGCCATACTGCACTGGGACTCCTGGATCACTAATTCCCAGATTCTCCCAGCTTTCCACCTTTCTTTCTCTTACAAGACTTCCACCACAAGCTGCCTCGTGTTCAGAGAGCCTGAGAAACTTCCTATAAACTGGGAGAATGTCCAGAATTCTTCAGGCAACTGTTATTTTTGACCTAAAGGAATAAGATAAAGGAGCTCTTCCTGTGCAGGTGGACTGTGCTGGAACTACAGAACGGCTTCTGGAGGGAGAGGATTTGTGTCCAGCAGTGGCTGAAAAGACAGGATTTGTATCCAGAAGTGGATGGAGGGACAGGATTTGTCCCAGCATCTCACAGATGCTCAGCCTCTGGATTTTCCAAGCCACACCTCACGATGCCAACAGCATCCCCACCCAGGTTTTTCAAAGCAAGCCTGCCCAGCCATCAGTATCTTTTTGTAGCTTCCATCCCACAAAGCATCACCCAGATTTCTCTTTGCAGAGCCCACCTTGCATGCACACGTGCATAAAATCCAGGTCAGCTCCTCATGGGGACCAAACCAGAAGTGAAAGTGCTGTGGCACCAGCCCAGCTCTGTAAATCAGACCCCTCCTCCTCTCCAGGACAGTGGCTCAGCTCTGGCTCTCTGACAAACACCGTCAGGCTTCCCGTTCTGTGCCTTGGGAAATCTGTTGGAGTGAGCTTTGCCAGACTGCAGAATAATGGACTTGCAAATTGATCCCACAAAAACCTCTTTTTCTCAAGTTTTCCAACCTAAGCCACCAGTTAACCATCAGTTAGTTCACTGGTTACATCCAAGAAACCAAACCACAGCACAGCTACATTTGCCACGTTACTTTGTAATAACTAATTTTTGGCACTACAGAGTTAAGAAACCCCATAACTTGGGCTTCCTGATAAACTTTTCTTAGTGATTACTCATGTAAGCAATGAATACAGTTTAAAACTAAAGCTCTTATGATCTCATGTGTCTGGTATTTGGTCAAAGCACACAGCAAATTCTTAAAAGCTGATCTAATATTAACAGTTTTTAGGAAAGTTTTCATGAATGCTTTCCTCAGAAGAGCCTTTAACATCTACAACTTCTTAAAGAACATTCCAAGTCCGTTAACATTTTGGGTAGGGAATTATTTTTGTTGTTGTTGTTGTTGTTGTTGTTACATTTAACTTTTAACTCTAATCACTGTTACCAAGTCCTTCCATACACTTTGGTGAGTGCAAAATAAATTCAGAAGATGTGAGGGGCCAATAGAATCTCAGGTCAGAAGAAATAATCCTTTATACAAGCAAACCCACTCACTGCTTTCCCTTGTGAGTCAATATGGAGACAGCTGAACCCAAAAAACTAAACCAAAATCACTCCAGTGCACAACACCAGCTACATAAGAGGGTGAGGCAAAAATAGCAGAGCAAGGGCAGCAGAGCTGGGACAGCCTATTCCAGGAAGCAGGAAGTCATTCAACCCATCTTCTTAGCCTGGAATGCAAGAGGCATAAAGTGGATCTGACACTCAAAACTCCTACAGCAGTGACAGATTTAGAAGTGTTCAGAAGAACATCAAATTCTCCTTTTATTTGTCATCAAAAAACCCACCCCAGTCAAAGCCATGCACGTGCTCCCCCTCCTGACACAGGAACACAACTAAAAATCTCGTTGAATTAATTCCTAAGAATTGCCAAACTCTGAGAAAGCTCCTGGAGTTCCCACGTGAATCACTGACAGGGCCACCATGGCACAGCCCCATCTTCCAACCTGCCAAATGACATGGAGGACTCGAATTCCGCACCCTGGAAGGGGAAATGACTTCTCTGGAGCTGAACTTGCTTTAACAGTGGTCTTCACAACCACGCTGTGAACTCCCCACTCACCCAGTGCTCAGGGTCACTTTGCAATTCCATGTGCTGGGGCATGTTCCAGGGAATTCCAAGCAGGGCAAGAGTAAAAAAAAGGACCAGGTGATTTTTCCCCAGCAGGGAGAAGCACCAACAACACATTTTTACTTTAAAAAAAAAAAAAAAAATCAACTAACATCCAAGCAAATGGAAAAAGGAAGTTCCATTCCTCCTCTGATTATGATTCTTAAAACAAACACATGCAGATAAATGTTTAAAACGACCACTTTCCCTGGAACAGAACATGCTACACCCACTAAATGCATGGGCAGACTTTGATGGCAAATACAAATGAAAACCAGAGTTGAAGCTTCAGTCCATCTTGTCCCAAAGCCACCAGCACAGAGGGAATGTCATAAGAGAAACAGAGCTACAAATGGCTCCACTCTGGTTTCCACAGAACTGCAAAGCATAAAACTTTCTACAGTTAAATTGGGTAAGTTTTTTCATGTGGTGAGTTCTAGAAAATCTGATCCCCCTCCACCTGATTGTGCTGTGAGTAATAATTCTCCTTCAGAAGACCACTTAATGAATGTTTCCCATTGGACTTGTCATTTTATTTGGGCCTTAATTTTTCCCACAGAATGGTTCAGTGGCATTAGGAAATCCTCAAGATTGAAATCCAAGCAATGATTTTCCACATAATACAGGAAAAATGAGGATTCTCCCAGTATCTGTCCCACCTCTCCTCAACTCCCATTTCAGAAGGAAATGAACTTTCAGCACACTCAAAAAGTAGCTGGAATTCTGTAATAAACCCAGGATCCTGAGGGCTACAGTTAAGGACAGACAAGCCAAGCAGAGCTCTGCTGCCAGAAGACAAAGCTCCAATTCCCTCTATTCCCTCACCACATGTTCCCATCCCCTTGCTCAATTCTCTGCCACTTGACTAAATTAATTGGCTCAAAGAAAAAGTTAAATTTAGGTTTCCAGAGTAAATTCAGAGTCTTACATTGCACACTGTGCATTTTATAGCCAAAACACACAGTAAGGACATTTTTCCCCGAAGAAAGGAAAATATAACTTTATTGGAAACTTCTTCAATGTCTATGGAAAGGTTTGATTCTCTTGTTTCAGACTCTATAAAATAAACCAAGCTTTGATTCACTAGTCCCAATTTGATTCAGTATTCCCAATTTGACCCAAGTAATTGTTCCCCAAGGTTTGATTCACTATTCCCAATTTGACCCAAATTATAGTTCCCAAATGCAAATTCCTTTTGAGAATTCCAATCCTAAGTAAATTGAACTTAACAGTCAATACAAGAAGGCAAAACTTCAAGTCAGGGAACTATATTTTAATTACTAGATTTAGAAGAGGATGAAAAAGTTTTGAGTATCTTAAAAAGGGGCTTATATTTATCTTCTCCCTGGTTTTAAAGAAACTGCTCTTCACTAGAGATGATCTCCCTTAGCCTGGAGGTATAATTAAAAAAACCCAAACCAACATAATCTGAGAGTTAAAGCAACTTAATGTCTCCTGAACTGTTAAAAACCAGCACAAACCACAGCTTGGGGCTGTGCTGAAGCATCACTGGACCACGGAAGGACCCAGCCCCTGATTCCTCTTCTCTAGAAAGCTGCAAACAGCGCTAAGTGTAGTCAGAATTATTGGAACTGAGCTCTGCTTATTAGATCGCCAAGCAGGAACCTTAGAAACAGCTGAGATTGAGCAGGAAGCAGCTGAGGCTCAGAGCTGACCCATGACCATCTTCCTCTCCCCAGCCCGTGTGACAGCACTTGTGCTGATACTGGATTTAATTTTTAACTACACTGGCTCAGTGTCGTGTCTTTCATTTCCCACGTGTTTGACAAAGCAATACAAGCAACATTTAATGTCAAATCTCCTTTCCTGATACAGCTGTAACTCCATCCTTCAAAGTCTAGAAATTGTGAGCCAGGAGCTAAAATATTAACAACAGTTCATCTGCAAATCACTTCGAGATTTGAACACAGAAACAGTAAAAAATATTTCCAAGTTCCCTCAGCATGCAATAATAAAATTATGAATCCACCTCCACAGCACCCTAATTGTGCTCACCCCTCTGTGCTTTAACCCCTTGAACTTTTACAGAAGGTCAGCTTAGAAACAGACACATTTTGACACCACCAAAATGAGGAAGTTCTGACCCTAAACGCAACCCACTTCTACATCACGAAGTTTTTCAGTCAACTTTGATGAGGATTCAGAATAAAACTTCAAAATCAAAACAGAACATTCTCAAATAGTTTGGGCACACTGCAAAAAAGTCCCCTGAGACATCCATGTAAGAAAAATTCCCTTGTAGCACTTTAGTTCCCTTCAGTAAAACACCAAGTGAGTCACCACGGGTGGATTTAGACGTGACCAGCTCCGGCAGGAGTTTGCAAGAACTTCCACAAAGCAATTTAAGCTTTCTGTGCATCCCTCCCCAGGATCAAGGTTTGACTTTTTTTTGAAAAAACTAAGCTTAGTGACTGCAATTGGGAAACATGGAATTTGACTGTCAGCTGAACCCACTCTGCTGAATCCAATCAGGGTGACTGGATGTCATTTCTCATGTTCTAATCCTGCCATAGTGATGCTTTTTGATGCACTCTGAATTTACATCAACATATATTCAATTCAGAATGATATTTTAGGATTCAGATGTGTCTATTTTTTACATTTAGCTGTCAAAGTCTATTATCTTTTGGAATATTTGGGAGGACAGGCTTACATTGAATCAACTCTGACTGACAAACACCCTCAGAGAAGCAGATAAAGACATTTCAGAGAATTTCATTTTAGACAACATGTTAGAGTCTACCTGGCAAGTCTGCAAGCTAAGCTTTCAATCAGTTACCAAATTTCCAGCTAACAAGACTATTTTCTCATGAAAATCATTCCTAAATGCTCAGTGCAAGTCTGAAGTAGTTGTGGTACTTCACACAACAATCTCAGAAGTAGGAAATCACTATCTCCTCATGAACATTCCCAGATAAACATAACCCTGACCTGTGGCTCCAGCAAAGTTGGGAATTTGAGTTTTGAGCCCTGAGCAGACAAACAGGCACGCAGGGTTTTACGCCTCTGCCTGGTTTGACACAGCTGTGCCACATCTGCAGAGGAGGATATGAAACAGTTAAATTTATCAAAGGCAGCAAGATCAGCTGATCAAACAGGGCTTTCCACAGTGACCCCTTCCTGTTTTCTGTTTAGAACTGCAAACTGAACTCCAGCAACCAACAAGCCTCAACTTTACTTCTTCTTTCAAGCAGCAGAAAGCAAGGCAAAAAAGAACTTGCACATATTCCTCATTCTTTACAGAAGAGCTCTAAAAAAAGCTTAAACTTCTTTTTATGAAAGTGCTGTTACATTTGAAACTACTGAAACCTAAAAATTACACTGGCTGCATTCAAGCTCTTTGCTGTTGAAGATTTTATTAGGGCTGACCTTTCCATCCATCCATACTTCCAGAGTTTTTCCTTTGGGAGAATAAAAGGGAGAGGCTGAAGCCTAAGAGATCAGTTAAAGTTTGGCCTGCTGTTACCCAATGCAATACCAGCTGTGCCCTCTCCTCTCACATGTTTACTTTTGCTTTCTTTTGGAAATGCTGTAATAATCAAAAGCCCAAACAGACTCCCACTTTCCCCTCGACTGAAACCGATGCTCTCTTCAAAACAGTTGTAGAAAGGAAATAAATCTCTCAAAAAGTGAGTTCAGAAAAACGCCACAGGACATGCTCACACACCAAGGCAGGATCACACCAAGCACTTGCTGCTTCAGTGGAACAACCTTTACAAAAACATCTGCTGACAATTCGATTCAAACGCCGGCAAAGCTTTCAGATGGGAAACACAGGTAACCTCTGTCCCAGAATATGAGCGTTTAGTGGTGGAAATAAGTCACATACAAACTACAAGCAACAGGAAGTCAACTGAACAGAAGGACGAGGTAAGGAAAATCAATTAGAAGCCGTCGGGCAACGCTGCCAAACACCACGGCAGCCCAGTGACATTTAAGCCTAAACCAAGTGACAAGCCTAAAACCAGTGACATTTAAGCCCAAACCAAGTGGGTGGCTCAAAAGCAGCATTCAGCAGCAGTTATTTGAAGTTTTCAAACCCCGATTTTCACAGAGGGCAGTTTGAGCACAGCTTTACCTCCAGGACTGGTCCAGCTCCCAGGATGGTTCTCTCCACACCACTGGCGTACCCTTTCTGGCTCAGAGCCGTGAGACAGTGAATTAAAAAGTTTGTGCTTTGGGTTTTCCCAGACCCACTTTCACCTGATATAACAATGCACTGGTTCACATGTTTTTTAAGCATTGTGTGATAGGCCACATCGGCAATGGCAAAAATATGAGGCTCCAACTTGCCCAGTTGATGATTCTCGTACATCTTGACATACTTGGGATTGTAGATGGGCAGGAACTTGAAGGGGTTAATTGCAATCAGGATACTTCCCGCATAAGTGTAAATTCGGTGCTTTAGGAAGCGGCACTTGAGATTCTCCAGGAGCGTTGCCTCTGTCAGGTTGGGGAGGTTGCACAAGTCATCAAAGTCCTCCTGGTGCCACGGAAGGAAACCCCGTTCCACCAACCTGCGGGCATCCGTCTCCTTGGAGAGCAACTGCATCTGCACATACTTGATGGTCCCATCCGTGTTCCTCTCTTGCAAGAGAAAGTAGTACCCATCCTTCTGCGGGTGCTCGTCCTGAGCGCGACGGGGCCAGAGCAAAACCCTGTGGACGGGAGAATCGTTTATATCAAGCACCCATTCCTCTCCTCCCGATTCCTTCACCTCCACCAGCACGTAATGTTTGGAAACATCCAAGTTCAAGATGCTGATCACATCCTTGATGACATCTGATGACGTGCTGTCCTTGGTTGCTGTCACTTTGCAGCAGGGAGCGCTTTCTGTTGAGAGCTGGGGGTAAATCTGAAGGTTATAGGCTGCCTTTGCCTGGCAAACTGCACTGTCAGCATCTTTTACACTCATTCTGTCCCCAGATGGGCTTCTGTCTTCCACCCCTGCTTAGTGTGCAGTGCCCATTGTCTGGGAGGAAAAAAAAAAAAAAAGGAAAAAGGAAAAAATCAGGTGTTAAAAAGTGTGTACAAGAGGTATTAGGTATTTTCTGGAGGATGAGATTACAGTTATTACATAATTAAATTATTAAAAAACAAATGCACTATCTGCACATCGCTGATGTTATTCCAAGCAGCCTGTTTGGCATATCCCACGGAATGGATAACTGTCACAGCACTTATCCTCCTTTACTTTCCCTTTATTCCATGCCACCCCTTCCTCCCTGTTCTGACAGCAAAAGCATTCATACAGCCACGGCAAAATCAACCAGGATAAACATCCAAATTAAAACTTCCTTGTTTGCCCAGGTTGGTTTTAATCCAGATGTGCCGGTTCACCGTATGGTGACACGAACATTCATCCACCCTCCCACATAAACTCTCCCTTAAAGCTGCACAAGCAACTTGATGTAGCAAGAGGGTTTGTGGTCACTTCCTAATTCAGCAGTGACAGTTCAGAGCAGCCACGACCTACGGCAGAGGGATCAGTGCATGGGTGCAAGGAGGAAGATGGTTCTGACACTGAGATCCACCTTTTTTTTTCCTCTCTTTTCCCCCAACTAACCTCTTTTCATGGGAGGTACAAGGCATCCCACTCAGCTTGAGGGAATCAGAGCCCAGAGCTGAGCAGAGCAAACACTGCTGTCACCTCCTCCTGACACACCCTAGGGATTTCTTGGATAACACATCCCTTACACAGACAGGAGGCTGCTCAACTCACTTGAGTGAACCACATCCTTGCTACACAAAGGCCTGAATCTGCCTTTTATCTTCCATTTTAGGCAACAAAGTAAAACTAGTCTTATTGCAACGACTTTTCAGCAGTAAACAAGATGCCAAATAACCCACCTCATTCACAGGCCTTCATACCCCATCACATCGACTCCACCTTCAGTGGGTTTGAGAACCTCATCCATGAGTCTCCAAAAATCATTCGCTGTGATTGCTTTTTGCTCCTTTCAGCCTCAGTGCAGGCCAGACATCTACCTCGTATCGACTAACCTACCCACAGCCTCAGAATCAACCTCTTCCTCACTGCTAACCAGACTCAGTCACTGTCTCTGCCTCTTCCTGTGATTTTTCTCTCACCTGACATTCGCTGCCTCCAGATCACCAGGACTAAAGTTGCTCACGTTGCTTTAGCTCAACACATTATTTGCTCATCAAGGGGTACTAAAAGGTGGGGAATAATGAAGTACCCCTTTGTTTTAAGTCTGTAAAGCTTCATATCCAGAATAGCAGTTCAATTCTTGTTTCAAGAACAAAGTGTTCTAATTATACACTTAGATGCCAAATACATTAAAGACAAAAAAAAGAAAGAGGAGAGAGGCAGAGAAATGCCAAAGAAGTTACTTTTTGCCACTAAACAACTGCACAGGAACTTGTACAAGGCCACAGAGAGTAATCATTTCAAATTAAAATCAGCAGAGTTGGAGGCATTTAAGCTGCCACTTCCACTGCAAGTAATGAATCACTTCACAGAACATATGACATAATTGTGCCTCACCAACAGCCTCCGAGTAGGGAGTTGTGTTTAAAGGAACACAGAGCTCACAGAAGACACTGTTAGATAAGTTGGATCGTTTTTAGTGGCTACTCATCAAAAGGAAGGCTAAACAAGCCACAGATGGCCACAACACATCTCTGACCAAATGGTGTGATCCACTCAAGAATGTTTTTTTTTCCCCATTAAATTTCATTCTTTGCTCATTAAGGAGGGCTGGTTGCAAGTGCTGGTCATACAGAAGGCTGGAGCAGTGAGCCCCAAGTCCCCTCCTCATTTCCTGTAATTATCACTGACCAGCAAATAAGTCTGAAGTATCTCTCAAGTGCAAGTGTTAAGCTTCCTTAACCTAAAAAAGCTCAGACCTTGATATACAGTAGAATCTACAGCGAACTGTTGCTCATGGGGAAGACCAGTCTGGAGCTTAGACAGAAAAGTAGAACAGCAGTGACCATTTTCCTCTCAAGTCACTCAGTTCAAGGGAGATAGCCTTTTGCAGACTTCCTTTTTCCATCCCCCAGCAATTAGTTTCAGACACACAGTCTGGTAAGATAGAGGAAGTGCCCTCAGTAAGCATTTTGGCCAAAACAGCTCCCTAAAAAACGTGGCAGCAGCTTCTTGCCAGCACAGAAGAGCTGCACCCTCGGTGCTGAGCTGTGACTTTACTAACACACATTTCCTACCCTTGCTTCATGTCAGCCCCCAGAATGTGGGACATTGCTCAAGATCCCAGCTCAGGCTTTGGAAAGAGGAAACCAGAATGCAGATGCCTCTGCTCTGCAAGGGACAAGCCCATTACAGCCAGCACCAGTGTGGCAGCTGGTCACATTGCCAGCTCTGCCCTGGTGTGTGTGACTGGAAAATTCAATCCTCCTGTTTGAGACTGTCTCGTCATTGCACAGGTTTGAGGAAAACCTGCTGGCCTGCAGCTACTTGTGATTTCCTTAGCGAGGACATCAAATTTATTTGATGGCAATTCCACTCCAAGAGAGACAGACCTCAGGCTTCACACTAAACAACATTTCAAGCCGCAAACTAGAGCATAAAAGCAGAAGAGCATGCAGTAAATAGATTTTGAGTTGATTACCTAATGAGTCCCAGTATTCAACTAAGGACAGGGTATCTTCAAGTAACTGGAGGATTAGCTCCTAGTGAAGTTAGATTCCTGGCATCAAAGTAAACATTTTCATGATGGTTCTAAAAGAGAGAAAAGAGTTACTGACGAAGAGATATTGAGAAGGCAGCAAGAAACCAAGTTAAATCAATTCTATAGGTTAGTAGTACAGGAACAAGGAAATAAATACTAAACAAATTTCAACTCAGTTTACAGATATGTAACTTCAAACTTATCCAAGAAACAAGCCATATGAGAGGGATAGGAGTTATCCTGACCTGAAAACCATAGCAAGCAACCATTCAAACAATATTTCTAATGTAACACCACAAGCATGACAGGGAATATGATCCCCAGATAACCATTAATTAATATTTTGTTAGGCAGCCATTCTACCCTTGTACTCAGAAGATATGTGACCAATACAGCATATGGGATAAATCCAAAATTCAATTAAAAGCTGAGATAAGAGCAACAACAACAATAACAAAATCTGTTAGAAAATGCCCCCCTTAGAGCCAAATACTTTCCAAGGCTTGTCTGTAAGGAGCACACAGAGGAGTCTCTTATCAGAGGCAGTCCCTGCACGGGACCTGGAGTAAGGTACAATCTCCAGGCTGGAGGACAAAGCCACAACATGGCTGGAATTTGAAGCCAAACAAACTCAGGCAAACACAAGACATAAATGTCACCAGAAGGTTAAACTGCACTGCAAAAACTTAACTGACCACAGGGTCTGGTTGCCAAAGCTCTCTTTGGAAAAATCAGCCAGGCCTCAGTTACAAATGTGCCTCACAATTAGAAGAGTTAATTAGGTACCATTCTTTTGTTTATGTCAAGAATGGTCTGAAGATATGATTGCAACGATTCCTTCTAACTTTTTAAATGGAGAAATTTTAAGCAACTGAAATAATTATTCAATGTGATTGGCTCATCAAGGAAGCACAAGCACAGGCAGAGAATACTGGGAGAAAAAGGAGAAACACAAGAGAGAAGGTAATACTGAAACCATGCAAACCCGGTAGCCCAACCACCGCTGCTGGGTTCTGTCTGCAGATGGAAATTCTGCAGTTACCTCAACTTCTTTCAATACCCTTTCTTACAAGAAACCTCTTTCCAAGGCATGGAAGATAAAAATCTGTAGCTTTACTTTTCGCTCAGACAATTTTAATAGAAAAACCAAAAAATTCCAATTCTATATGATGGTTTTGATGGTATTTTATGAGGGTTTTCAAGCCTCCAATTAATTTTTTAATAAGCCAACACTGTCCACCTCATAACACAGCAAAACTCTAGCAAAAAAATCCACCCCAATCAGTGCAGGGGATCTGTTTAGTTTAAATAAGGCCATATTTTGAAGGCACATATTTAGTCAGTGAATCACAGCGAAGCTAAAAAGGGAAAGCCACCATTACAGCAAAATTGTTGAGGATGAACTGTACAATATTCCAGTTCTTCCCATTTTCAGTGCTGCATTCCTCAAATGGAAAGGTTCAAGCTTCTCCCATTGTTCACCAAGCCATTTTCAGCACGAAAGGAGAAATGGATCACAGGTACTTGGCCAGAGTCACACCAGAATTGCCAATGACCATCCCCCAAAAGAGGCTGTGCTGTGTGATCAAACGGAAAACATTCAGCAATTTCAAAAATATCCAGCTATTACCCAGCCTTGATTTCCAAAGCAAGGAATTCCCAGCAAAACAGGCATCAAAGACATCTTAAAATTTCCACAATTAACTGTGCAGTGCAGGTAAAGCAAAGACTCTTGTCCTGCCTCACATCAAAAGGACAGGAGGTGCTGTTAGTTGAGCAGAATTAATTTTCATTTTCCCCAATATTCCAGGCATTTGTAGATTACTTGAATATTGCTTAGCAAAAACACTTCAATGTTTCCCTTGGTTACAAAAAATTCCGCTGGCTGGACTGAATTTTAGACCCTTGGTTTGGTGGGTTTTTTTAACTAAAAACCCTTGGCTTTTTCTACTCCAAAAGCAGGAGTTGTGAATGGAACAGGCGAAATTACAACACATTTGTAACTCCTCTTTGCAATCAACCGTGGCAGGGAAGTTACTGCCCTGGAGTGCCTGGCAAAGGAGAAGCTGGGCTGCAATGTGTGACACAGGAAGAAGGCAAGGAAATCACCTTTGGCACAAGCAGCTCCTCCTCGGTTACCTGCTCCCTGCAGAGACATCCCAACCCAGACCCCCAAACCCCCTCCAGGCACCGAGACCTCCCTCCAAGTGACTCAATGCACACCTGAAGACAAGGAAAGCCTTATCAGGCTTTACAGTGACATTAAAGGTCTATTTATGACATGTTATTACCTTACACAAAGTGTGATGTCAGAGTTACAGAGGTACAGGTATGATTCAGAGGCAATGAGAACACGGCCCTGCTGAGGAAACAGGAGTGAAGGCAAAACAACTCGACACAGAGGTAAAGAACATAAACCAAAAGAATCTTGGAGACTATTCTACCACCTTTCATAGCTTTCTTCATTTTATCCTTAACAGCATTACAGCTGTCAACAAAGGGAGTCAAAATTTCACTGCTCTAGTGCTGTATTTACACCGATGAGAAACTTTTTAAAGAAACCTGGGGTTGAACTTTCATGTGAACAGAACATATGCATGTCAAAAACACCCTTAAAAACACTTTTATTGTTAAATATCCTTGGTCTTTAAAGGAAGAACAGATTTTTTTAGAGTCTGCATTGAGTTTCATTTAGTAATCAGAGACACAACACAATAAAGTCTCAATAAAAGCAACTCCACAAGCCATGCTTAAGTCACTTCATACACCAAGAAAATACAATAAACCAGAGACAAAACCTCTGAATTTTCATTTTCTGAAATAAAGACACTGCTAGTCCTTTCTACTAAAAAAATAAATTCTTATCAGCATCTCAGGCTTTATTTCTCCTTGGTATTTGCATAAACAGGCCTTGTTTCTTAGAAATGTGCTAAACATCTTCAGCCTTCAAACTCGCAAAACAGTTCTGAACCACAAACTTCTCGTTGAATCAGAATTTTTCACTCCTTCCCTTGGCTGTTGGGACAGCCAATGCTGCAGCATTTCTTGGGAATTTTTCCTTTTTTAATGTCTAGAATATGCAAATGCTGCCTTTTGACCTCCCAGCTGGGAAAGGCCATATTTAGCGTCAGAAATAGTGAACTACGTGCATGTGAGTCAAACAGTTATTCAGACATGGAATTATTCAAGAGGCCTAATGTTTGAATCACTAGTGGCCAGAAAACTCTGTCTGTACAAAGCATTGCTCTCGAGGTGAAGCTCATTTAAATTTTTCATCAGCTGCATTTACTCCTCCTGAATTATTCAGTCCTGTAAGTGTTTTCCACGGAAAACCCAGACCTGGGAGTCTTCCCACCGTGTTCGTGCAAACAGCTGCTCTGTCACTGCAGAAGCAGCAACATCCAACTTCTGGAAAAGCTTTTTTGTTGAGACAAACATTCAAGTAGGGTTAAAAAAACCCCCAAAAACCCAAACCCCAACCAGCTCAAATTGTATAGTTCTACAAACACAGTTCCTTTGCATTACTGCAGTAAATCCTGAGCCTTATGCTAAAAAGATTAAAGATTGAGGAAGTGGCCTTAGATGTATCATCCTGAAAACCAAGATATCGGGCTTGAAATGTAGACCAGGCAGAGAACCTCGTCACAATTCAAAGAGAAAATAATCAAGATGAACTCTTTTCTAAAAAAGAGCCAAAATTCATCTTGAAGACAATATGAATATGCATTAAAAGTTCCCCAAACAGTTTCCCCTACATTAAATGGATTTGCTCCTGACAAGATTCTGAGTGAGACACCGAGTGCTCAGTAAATCCTGATGGGTGTGACACCAACATCCCAAACCAGCAGGCAGGGTTGCCTCACACTGTTACTTTAGGGCAAGTTCTTCAGCCATGGATTCCAGCTACCAGGCCTGAAATCAAAGAGTTCCTAATTACCCATGACAAACTCCTATTTGCAAACAGCTCGGCAGACACCCCGATACCAATCCACCTCTAGGAGTAACGTGGGAGGATGCTGATGACATCTCTGAAAGGCTAATTGCATCTGCCAGAAGCCTGAGATCATCTCCAGGCCTTCTGCTCCGCTGCCACCCATTTCCACGAGGTGAAATCAAAGAACACTGAGCTCATTTGCATCCAAAGGGCTTCTCACTTTTCACAAACAGGACTTGCAAATAAAGCTGGCTAAGAATTTTGCCAAAATATTTAAGGAGTAGTAGAAGACAAGGTTAAAAACGACACTGGGAAGTTATCTTACGTTAGGATCACAAGCACCTATATCAACTGTTCGGTCAGGAGAGTCATGAGTCAGGGTAGTACTGTGCTACTTTTAGTCTAGAAACATGTAACAAAGGATGCTCTCAGCTTGCAAAAGCTTTACTTTCCAGAGATTGCAAAACCAAGCTTACCAAAAAAAAAAAAAAGCCCGAGCACTACCGACACACACACAGCCAGAGGCGTGAATCAATTGGGCAACGATGGTCACCACGATAAAGCACAACCCCAGCACGGCGGCAGCACTAACTGTCAGAACAGCTGCCCAAAAACAACCCAAACAAACAAAAGGGCTCTGGGAGTTTTAACGAAACTTTTGAAAGATGCTGAGATATTTGTACGAAAAGTTACAGGCTGTTCATACCGAGAGCCAGAGGCGAAAAAAGCAGAAGGTTGCGTGGCTGAAAGATGGGAGGAACGGGAGGTGGAAGTAACACCGTGCCCGGCTCAGCGGCCGGGTCTGCACTGGAGACGGGAGGCACAGCCTGGCATCAGGCACATCCCTTCGCCGGGGCACCTCCAGCTCCTCGGCCACGGCAGAGGCAGAGCAAGCCCAGCAGCACCGCAGGTACCCCCGCACGGTGCAGCCCCGCACCCCGGGCACGGCACCAGCCCCGCCGGGACCCGCTGCGGGGAACCGCTCCGGCCCCGAGCTCCGGAGGAGACCTGCGGCTCTCCCTGGTTTGGCACCGACCCCCAGACACCCCCTCGGAACCCTCACAGACCCTTCGGCCCAGACCCCCCCACGCCCCCTCAGAGCTGAGCCCCGCACACCCTCCCCGAACCGAGCCAGGAACAGCCCCTCAGAACCAGCCCCCAGACACACCGCCAAGACCCAGCCCCGCACAACCCCTGGCCCCCAGGCACCCGCTCGGAACTGTCCCCAAGGCACCGGCCCCGCGCACAGCTCCTCGGAACGAGCCCTCGGACACCCCTTCGGAACCCACCGCCACACAGCCCCCCAGGACCAACCCACAGCCCCACCCGCCCGGCACCGACCCGCAGGTACCTCCTCGGAACTGCCCCCCGGCACCGGCTCTGGCCCAGCCCCTCACAACCCCAGGCACACCATCAGACCCCCTTCAGAACCCAGTCCCAGGTACTGCCTCGGAACTGCCCCAAGGCACCGACCCCCGCACAGCCCCGGCCGCTCCACTGCGATCCCTGCCGCCGCCACCGCAGCGCGGGGTCGCCCGCGGTGAAGAGGGATGAGGCAGGGGAGGCCGGCGGGCCCCGTTACCTGCTCCGGTACCGAAGCGCGGCCGCCCCGTCCCCGCCGCCGCCACAGGCCCCGCGCGCGCCACTTCCGGGTGGGGGGGGCGCGCCCATTCAGAGCCGCGAGCCGACCGCGCATGCGCCGCGCCGCTTCGCTTAAGGGCCGGGGGTGGGGGGGGGGTGTGTGTGAAATGTGTTCGTGGGGCCGCGGGTTCGACACCCGGTCAGGGCCGTTCCCCATCCCGAGGCTCCCGGCAGGGCTGGGCAGCGGGAGCCAGGTGATGTCTGTCTGCCTCGCTG
This sequence comes from Pseudotriccus pelzelni, assembly GCA_035584735.1. Lineage (NCBI taxonomy): Eukaryota > Metazoa > Chordata > Aves > Passeriformes > Tyrannidae > Pseudotriccus > Pseudotriccus pelzelni. Next base: position 2,616,295 of record JAWMRA010000079.1, on the reverse strand, counting down.
TCTGTCTGTCTGTCTGTCTCGCTGTCTGTCAGCGGCAGTGGGCGGATTCCCGTCCAAACCCAAAAACCTGGGCTGAGAGCGTCGCCGCCCGGCGCTGCGAGAGCTCCCGCTGCGGGGGCGGCTGCTGCTCGGTGTGTGCGACAGCGCTGGGGCAGCGCGGAAGCTCCGGAGCGTTCTGTGCTTGGGTTCACTGAATGACAGGGCGTTTAGTGTGGGAAGGGACCTCTGCAGATCGCCCGGTCCAACCCCCCCTCCCCGGGCAGGGTCACCTGGAGCAGGTGACACAGGAGCGCGTCCAGGTGGGTTTGGAATGTCTCCAGAGAGGGAGACTCCACGCCTTCTCTGGGCAGCTGTTCCAGCGCTCTGCCACCTCCATGGAAAGAAGTTCTTCCTCGTGTTGAGGTGGAACTTCTTGTGGTTTAGTTTATGGCCGTTGTTCCTCATCCAGTCGCTGGGCACCATCGAACAGAGTGTGGCACCATCATCTTGCCAGCCATGGAGGAGATATTTATATGCATCAATGACATTCCCTCTCAGTCTTCTCCTCTCTAGACTAACCAGGCCCAGCTCTTACGTTGTCTCCTCATCAGAGAGATGGTCCAGACCCCTCATCACCTTTGTGGCCTCAGCTGGACCCTCTCCCAGCAGCTCCTTGTCTTTCTGTCCTGAGAAGCCCAGAACTGAGTTCCACCAGGGAGCGGCCGCCTCCCACCAAAGGCCTGAGAGCAAAAAAAACACCAAACCCAAACCGCTTTTCGGGCTCAGCCAGACCCTGATTTACCGCCTCGTTTGAGCCGCAGCCCCTCAGGCCGGGGGGGCTGGTTCCAGCCCTCCGGGCCGCCAGGGGGCGCTGTGCCGCCGCCGCCCCCCGGGCCGGCGCTCCGCGGGCGCGCCCTTCAAACGCGATGGCGGCCGAGGCGCCTCGGGGCTGAGGGGGGAGCGACCCCCGCCCGGCCCCTTCGCTCGCCCTGCCGCCGCCTGGGCAGCATGTCCGCGCACAGCAGAGACCCCGGCGCCGCGGCGGCTGTAGCTAAGCGGAAAGGTAGGCGTGTGAGGCGAGGGGGGGGGAGATCCGAGCCGGCTGAGGGGGGAGCGCCGGCCCGGCTAAGGAGGTTGATCCAAGCTGGCTGAGCAGGGGGACTCGAGCCGTTCGAGGGGGTTGATCCGCCCCTGTCCATGGCGAGGGGTCCGAGCCGGCTGAGGGGTGAGGAGCATCCGACCTGTGGGGCCCGGCTGAACTGTCCTTGCCCCTCTTCCAGGAGGAAGAACGGTGCAGTCTCGTTACCTGCAGTACGAGAAGAACACCGAGAAGGTACTCGGGCT
>JAWMRA010000079.1:2562499-2614872 GCA_035584735.1 Pseudotriccus pelzelni | reverse complement strand
CTGCCGCCGCCTGGGCAGCATGTCCGCGCACAGCAGAGACCCCGGCGGCGCGGCGGCTGTAGCTAAGCGGAAAGGTAGGCGTGTGAGGCGAGGGGGGGGAAGATCCGAGCCGGCTGAGGGCTGGAGCCCGGTACGGCTGAGGGGGGAGCCCCGGCCCGGCTAAGGAGGTTGATCCAAGCTGGCTGAGGAGGGGGATTCGAGCCGTTCGAGGGGGTTGATCCGCCCCTGTCGATGGCGAGGGGTCCGAGCCGGCTGAGGGGTGAGGAGCATCCGACCTGTGGGGCCCGGCTGAACTGTCCTTACCCCTCTTCCAGGAGGAAGAACGGTGCAGTCTCGTTACCTGCAGTACGAGAAGAACACCGAGAAGGTACTCGGGCTGCCGCTCAGCAAAAGGGTGGAAATGGTGTGAGGGGCGGCTCGGACAGGGGGCAGCGAGCCCTGGGGTTGTGAGGGAGCTGTGTGTGTTTCCAGCTGGGAGCTTGGGGCTGCACTCGGGTGACTTGCGAGGTGCCCTGGGATTGTAGCTGTTTGTTGTCAGCATCCAAGCTGAAGAAAAGGCACATGGCTGATTGTGTTCTGTCTTACCTGTGTGTTGACTGTCAGGATGCTTCAGCGAGTTCCTCCTCGTGTGGTGCCCCACCATCTTCTGGAGCTAAACCGAAATCAGTTCGTTCTCAGAAACATGAAACTTCTCTTGGTAGGTTTTACTGGTGTTTAAAAGCTGTTCTTTCTTTTTTCCAACCTCTGAAACTTTCAACAGCTCCACGATGGCAATATTTTTTATTGCTTGCATCTCTGCCAGTTATTATTTGTATACAAATGGGAATTGAGAAGCTTGATGTGGGATTAAGAGATGTGAACTCAGGTGCAGAATCTAGAATTGAATGCTTGGGCTGCCTAAAAGCGTTTTTCCTGCCTTATGCAGAAGGTTTGGAAGTGTTCTTTTCCTATGCCCTCACCTTTACTCTGCCTTTTTATTTAATCTTTCCATTAAACCCAATGTAAATGCCGGAAAATCCCTGTCTGCAAACCAGTCCATTTTTATTTCTTCTGTAAGAATTGCAGAAGAATTCTCTGGTAAGGCCTTGGTTGGCTCCAAGGTGTTTGGGACATGCACATTAGTCCATTATTGTCTGGAAACTGAGAGCTTGGAGGGTCTTACTTTGGGCTTTAGTCATAGCAATTTTCCATCCTGGCTGCAATTCCATTGGTAACTTTCTTTGAAGGTTCAAGAAAAATAAGTTTCCAAGGCTTTTAGAAAGCAGGTGCTCACTAGAGAGCTGTAGTTCCTGGAAACAGTGTTTCTGATCAGCTGGAGAGGAGCTTAGTCCAGTTTGTCAATTAAGCAGCATTTCTCAGACCGTGGTGTGGCCTGAGGTGAGGGGGACTGTGACTAAACTCAGCTCCTCTGGGCCTCTACAAAATGTACTTGTGAATTTGTGCAGAACAGATTCTGATTCTTTTAGTTTGATAACAGCTTCTTTTCGCAGGTGTTGGCTGTAGCTTAAGTCAGAGTATCATTGAGAAAGGTGATTTGCAGTCCACCTTATTAGATGAAGAAAAAATTAGAAGACCGGACCTTGATCTCTCAGCTATTAATGGTACATTTCCATTTATACTCCATTTCTGGTTCTGTTATTTTTTAATGTATGTGCTGAAACACGGTGACAAGAAATCTTTGTATTCTTGTATACCCACAGAAGGCTTTTGTTAAATGAAGTGAATGTTGTTCCAGGTGTCCTTAAGCAGAGGTACTAAGACCTTTAGGGTTTAAATTAACCTGTTGATTTGTAGCATCTTTTGGGTGCCCTGGTGGTTTTGTCAAAGATCAAAAATTAAAGAATGAAGTACTCTCAAGTCTTTGTTCCTATAACAGGTGGGTCTTGGACTGTCAGCTCTTCTGAAAAGTGGATCCCATCTGTCTGTAACTGTCACTTAAAGCTAAATGCTCACACGATCCGTGTCTGCCCATGAGTATATCAGAGCCAGAAACAGAGCACACGTAATAATTCTGAAATTATCTCTGCCTTTAAAGAAACTGATGGTATGTTGACCCACCCTGTAGACCTTGGTAGGAGAGAACACTGACTTTTTTTGTTGTGATGCAGATAAAACTGTCCTCAAGAAGAGCAGTTGTTCAGAATCTGCTGAAGAAGAGGATGCACAGACACAGAAAACCAGAGCAGTAGTGAGTCTCACTGCTTTCGTTTGTAAAGATATTTATTCTGAAATGTGCAAAATGAAGATTTTCTTGCTCTTTAATCTGGATTACAACTGGGATGATATAAATGCTCCTGGCAGAAGTCAGTTCTGCTGCTGGCAGTGTGTGGTTTGTTTATCAGACCTCTGAACACTGACCAGAACTTTGCTTCTCTCTGGTAAAGAATCTGTTCCCAGTATAGAATCTCCCCAGGTGGATTCTTTTTGCATTCCTGTCCTCTTTAGTTCTATCACCTTATCTTTGAGATTTGTCTGGCATTTTTGCTGAAAGAACTAACATTGATTCAACCTAGTTTGAAGTGCCTTATTTAGGGATCTCATTCAGTGTAGGACTAAAACTTCAAATTCTCTGCCAGTATTACAAAAACCCGCTGAAAATATTATAAAATGTGGTGGAACAATGAGGTATAATTAATGAACATGAGTTGTTCAAAACCCCAAACTTTTCTGATCAAACTGGCTGTTGTTGTTGGTGATTCCAGGCACAAATTGGACTACTGGTAATTTATTTGACCACTGAAAAAAATACCAAACTTGATGCAGTGTATTCTCTTCTTTTCTGAAGGAAACTGATTCCAGTGATTCAATGGCAGAGCTGGAATCTGAGACACTACTTTTAACTTACTTAAGAATAAAGGTGAGAGTCAGTCAAGTATTTGATATTTCAGATAGAACCTGATATTGAGGAATTGTTTAATTTCCTAAATGCTTCCTGATCCATAAAAGTTAGATTTTTGTGACTGTACGTGACTATAGTTGTAAAAGTGTTACTTGCTTTGAAAACTCTTTGAATGAGTTCAGTGCCAGTTTATTATCTGGTGCTGGTTCTTAGGAATTGGAGGGATGCAAAAGTTTTGGGAAAACTCTGTGAGTCTGGCTGGAGTTCAAGGTTATAGCAGTGACTTTGTTCCCTCAGTGCTCTATGTGCGTATTTTCCTTTACAAAAAGCAGCAGGGGAAAGAGGTTTGAGGGGGGCTTTAGTTCTGATGTTCTGTGCTTATTATGTGATATCTCCTATTCAGTAATTAAAGCTCTTTGACCTGGTTTACATCCGTTTACTCCAGAATATGTTAATTGCTTAAGTGTAGCATTGCTTCAACTGTGCATATTTTTGGGATGTAATAGGTAGAAAAAAACCTTGCCAAGCTGGAGGAGAAAGCAGAAAAAAACTTGATGATGCTGTGCGAAGAAAAGCAGAGACAACAGGAGAAGCTCTTGGAGTTGAAACGTGAAATTCTGCTCAAAGAGAGAGAGCAGAAGCTCAGTGAAGCATTAGACAAACAGGTAGGTTTTAGTACAATTTACATCTCTTACATTTAAACAAACTCCTGTATGAAGTAGCCCTTTATTCAGAGAAGATTTCTCTGGTGGAGCTGAAATGCCAGCCCTCAATGAGAAGTGAATATCTCGTGTTCTTTGTCTGTCTGCTTTCTGTGTGTTAACCCTGCAGTAGCTCTGGCCTGGCTGTAAGAAGACAGGTTTCTAATGAATGACTAATGGTTGAATAATTAATGTTCAAAACTGAGTCTCTCTTTGCTTTTTAACGAATATGCATTGCAAAAATTAAACCAGGCTTTTGGAGAACACTCTTGTTGAGTACAGTTAACAAAGTAATCAAAGCATCTACTATAAAACCTTTTGCCTCCTGTGTTGCTGATACCTCTGAGCTACAGGGCCAAAGAATCTGGTGTTGACCTGGGCATTTTGAGGTGGTAGAGGAAAACATATGGAACAGCAGAGTGGGATTGTTGTACCCCAAACTCCTTGAATTCCTCTGGCAGTGAGCATTTCAGAGTGCTATTTGGTTGGGGTTTTTTAAATAGATTATTTTTCTGTATTGAGCCATGTTTAATTACAAAGCAGCTGCTGTTGGAGAAGTCTTGGTTCACTCTGTGTGTGTGTTTCAGATTGAGGTGCTGTCTCCCCTCGTTACTGTCTGTGAACAGTTTCAAAAGCAATATAAAAGCTTTGCAGCTTCCCTGGATGCCACTAGACATGAATTACCAATAAGGAACATCCACACAGAAGGCGATAAGCAAGAATACCTTGGTATGAAAACTTGATTTACCGAATTTACTTTCAGAAATAGTGGGTTTGTGCTAAAAAAACCTCTCATGTTTTTATTGCTACATGTGTCCATGGCCACTGGAGGAATTTTGGGTGCTCTTAGAGCTTGTGCGGACACTGGGCTGCAGCACTGGACACACATTACTCTTCATATCTTGTCCCTACTGCGTAAATAAGGAATATTTAGGAATAAATAAGTAAATAAGGGAAATATTAATGAGGAAAATGTAAGAACACTGTGATCTCTTTCTGTGTTTGAGGGATACACTCACCTGGGTAAGACTTGCTCATGTTTCTTGTAGAACTGGAGCTTAAATATTATTATTATGTTGTGTTGAATCAGAATGTTCAATAAATCAGTACATGTGTTTTATATTGAAGTCTGGACAAAAAGTTACATTTTTAAACTGCTGGTCTGCAAGAAACAATTTACAACAATCTTGCACTTAAAAACAAATGGAAACATTTATTAAAGAACTTACAATTCTTTTAAGAAGATTTGAAATAAATAGGTCCATGGGTTTTTTTGGTTTGTGAATGCTGAAGGAAATGATTGGATAAATTTCATGGGCGGTACATGCCAATAGCAATACATGTAACTGGCCAGGGAATTTTGGATGCTTAACACTTGTTTTTTCTCTTGCATTTGTCTTACAAAAATCTTTTACATGCTCTAAGATTGCTAGTTAAGCTCTCATTCAATAGCCTGTTGCTGGTGCTTGTCACGATAATGAAAAATAATTTGGCTTTCACAGTTTCACGGTGTGTTTGTGAAAGCTGAGCGAACAGGAGTTCTTCATCCTCTAGTTCACCTGCCACTGGTTACTCCAGCTGTTGATATTCAGTATTGACTGGTGACACTGCATTTTTAATAATACCTTCAACATCTCCCCTGTAGATGAACTGGGAAAGCAATTAAAGATCACACAGGAGCTTCTGACAGAAATTATGCCAAGGCACTCAGAAGACTGTGCTAAAGCACTTACTGAACTGCAAGAGCTTAAAGAAGTGTCTCAGAAACTGGATAAAGAGCTTCAAAGGTAATTACAAAAGTTGGGTGGAAGACTTGTTGACTAAATATTCCAAGGAAAACTCACAGACCTTGCCAGAATAAGAAGACAGAATGGAGGAGGCTTAACTGAGGGTTTGGTAGCACAAAGTTTAATTCTCTTTATAGCAGCCCATCTGCATTTCTATCCCTGCCCTACCTACAGCCAAAGGAGGATGGTTGGCTTTGTTTTTTGTTTGTGCATTCCCAGTGAACCACTTTAGTGTGCCATTCTCTGCCACTTTAGGTGAGAATTTCAGTGAGCAAGAACAGACCTGGTCAGTGCAAATAGGTAGGAGTGGAGAACTCTGGAAGACAGAGAAGTTAACTGGAAACACTGTCTTAAATAACAACCCTGCAAATGTATCATCCCTTAGGAGCACAGAAAAGGTTTTTTTTTCCCTCGAGTATTGAATCAACAAATACAAAGCATAATTGGGAGAGTGAGGAAGAGCTAAAGTGTGACATATTAAAGAACATTTCATTCATTGCCCCAGAAGAGATTACAACTCAAATCACTGAAGGTTGATAGACCATAAAGCCCCTCATCTCCCCCTCCTGCCAGCTGCCTCTGTCTTCTCCTTGTCTTGGGAAGAAAATTCACACTTTACTTTTTTTTTTTTATATTCTGGTGGGGCCACATTAGGAGAAAGACACCAATGTCCAGGTGTGGAGTCTTTGGGCTAAAGCAGGAGTAACTGTCCTTTGGAGTCACTGATTCAGCTTCATGTGTTCCAGGAGCTTCAGAGAAGTGCAGAACCTGTCGTTTGAAGTCAGTAAAGAAGTTTCTCTGCATAACCAAAGTGTGTGTGAAGAGAAGCATGGGCTAGATGTTGTGAAACGCTGGTATTTCGACTAAGCTTCTGTATAGTTTTGCTGCTGGGTAGGTACTAACTCAATGCCAGTGGACTTTGCTATCCTTTTGCTTCTTGTATGAACATACAACTTGCCCAGTTTTTGAGTTAAATGGGGATATGAAACCAGCAGCACTGATATGGAAAATGGAGTGTTGTTCTGCCTGCTGTCCCGTCAGGACAGATCACAGCTGTCTTTTAATGTGGATTTCATCACCTTCTGCCTTGACAATACTGAAAAGTAAATAATAAGAAATAATAAGTAAATAAAAAAAGACTCCAGGCCAACTTAGTGCATAAGATAAGGTAAAGAGAGCAGGTCCTTTAATCTCAGGCCTAAGGCCCAGGGAATACATACCTGGCATGCCCCCTCAGACAGTGGTTCTATGATTTTATAACAAGGTCCATCCCATCCCAGATCTGTCCACTGCCCCTGACACACCCCTTTGGGAATCAGGACTGGGGGCGTCTGGAGCCCCTTCTTCCTCATCTTCATCTTCTTCAAAGCACATGCAGTCCTTGGAGTCCCTTGGAGTCCCTCCAAAGTTCTGAGCTTGAAGGTCGCTGTGCCTGTATGATATCTCCTGGTCCAGGCCTTAGGCTGTTTGTCTACAATTGTACCTTGAAAAGAAGACTAAACACACTGAGGGAATTTCAGAGGGATTGATATGAAATGGGATGAGAGGGTTGGGTATGTGTAAACATTATGCTGTGTGGTGAGGGATATAATACAGTTACATTAAAATCTACATTCACTACACATCTCCCCCTCCACCCTGGCCACCCTTGGCTGACACTGTCTAGCTGTCTGGAGAAGTAAGCCAGTAAAAAGAGAAACCAGTAAACCCTTTGCTGGTTTCTCAGGGGCTGTGACAGTACCCTCAGAGCAACACTCAGTTCAAATGGCTTACTTAGGTCTGGTAGTCCTAATGCTCTTTAAGGACTTCAATTCTTTTTGATAATAAAGGATCTTTTCCACTGCTGTATCGTGTTTGAATATCTTCACTTATTTTCTACAGAAGCTTTTGTTTCCAGCTGGGCTGATACTACACAGGATTGGGAATGTGGAGGGAAACCACAAGCCCAGTTACTGACAATGTGCTGGAGAGCAGGTGTGCTGGGCTATGAACATGCGTGCCAGATCCAGCGTTTCTTCAACATACTTTCCTTTTTTGTACATGGAATGCGTTTTTTTCTGGAAGGCATGCTGCATCTTGTGTTTTATAAGCTCTGGAACCTCTTTCTGTGATGGTTTTTCGAAACCTTTGCTCTGTGTTGTGTTCAGAGGGGTATGTTTCTGGCTTAAGCTGTGCCTATAAGGCGTTTTAGCCTCAAAAAACACTTGGAGCATTCTCCTTGCACCCCTTCAAGTGCTCTTCAGGCTTTCTTTTTGTGTCACTAAGGGTCTAACTACATTCTTATCCCCTTGTGTTAAAAATTAGGAGTAAATTAAGTCACTGGATAAGTAGAATGCCGTGCACTGGATGAGATGCCGGAGTATAACAACTATTCAGACCCAACTTGTATATAGAAGGGCAGTGTAATTTTTTCAGCTGCAACTGACCCATAAGGCAGTTTGATTGTAGGCACATATTGGATGATCTGCACTTGGTAGTTCACCAGTGTGCTACCATTCAGCAAAAAACTAAACTAAAAATAAAATAAAAATAAAAAGTGTGTTGTGAGTGCTGCACACAGATGGATCATGTTCTGGGTCAGGAGCTGCATCCATGAATTTGGCCACTGGATGGGGAACTTTGCCCAGCAGTCATAGCTTAGCTACAAATAAGTAGGGTGGTTAGTTTTGGTGGGCAGAGATGTGGGCAGAAAGGCTCCAATGTGATGGAAGTGTTTTTTCCTAGGGTTGGGTTATTGCTTAGGCTGTGTGTCCTCACACCTTTAACCTCCTTATGATCGGTGTGTCATTCTGAGACTCTGAAAGTCATGAAGTGATGTCTTAAACACGAAGGAGATGAAATTAAAATCAATACTATCATGTCTTGATGATAATGTCTCTGAACAGACGTACCAGAATGTCGTTCCTAGGGTTTCTTGATTGTACACCTCCTTGCTGTCCTAAAAATATATTTTTCTTTAAGAAATACTTTTAAATTAAACACACCCTCTTCAGTCAAGGGATTTTCTACGAGAGATACTCTTTTGGGTATCTGTACACCCAAATATTACTTGAGCTACACCCAGCCATGCGAATTTTCCCTCTGGAAAGGAGCGGAATGCTGTTAGTCCTCCCCCAGAGGGAGGACTGTGAGCACAGTTAAAGGCTCGAAATCCTCGGGGCAGTAGTTCATCTCTGCTGCTGCAGGCGGCAGTCGTTATCCTCGCACAATTCCAGGGAAAAGGGGAGTCCTGGAGCTGGAGCCAAACTACTTGTCCAGAAAAATGCCGTGCCCGAGGCTGTGTGCTCATTGTTTCAGAACAACCAGAGCCATTAATTTGAGCATTCTGGCCATTCTTTGCCTTAAATTGAACACTTGTGTAATTCTTTGTTCAAATGGTAGAACAAGTGTCAGTCAAAGCGTCTCAGCCTCTCCAGGAAAGACTTTGAAACCAGTTTGAACTGAGACTTTTCCGTCTTGTTTTTTTTCTGAATATTCCAAGTGGTGCTGTTTTGGCTCTTTGCAGAAGGGTTTTAGGCTCCTTCACCTTGAAAGAGCCACAGAATTGGATGCTGTCATTTAACACTGTACAAACAACAACAAAGAGCTGCAGAATCACTGGAGCAGGAGCTAAACAGATGTGACACCACTTATTTTGTATTTTCCACTTATTTTCTGACAATGTCACATGCTCTAAATCGGTTGGAATCCTAAACAAATTAAGAGCTCTTTTTTATTCAGGTTATCAATCTTTTCCTTTTCCCTCCCCCAGAATTAATAATGTTCTCCCTCCTGTAACTTGCACCAATGAAGACTTTGTTTTGTTTTGTCTGAACTTGTGCTACCTATTTATTCACCTTTTAGGCCAGAAATTCTTCTTAATTATTAACATTCATATATTCTAAAGTGCTTTTTGTGGGGGGTGGGGAGAGAAGGGATTTTTGTTTTATTCCTTCCAAAAAACTGAAAGCAGTTGAGAAATGAGCCAGGGTGGAAGAGCGATCCCAGAAGAACTCTTTCATTGAGTTCTAATGATTTAGATCTTAATTTCTCTGTGTTCTTACTGGACTAAAAAGTATTTAACAGTTATGAGCCACCTCCATGGCTTGAACCAACAACCATGACTTCCCGTTCTCCAGCTCTGCGTTAAGTCTCTTAATTTCATAATCGCCAGGACTCCACTGTCAAAGGCACATCACCTTAAACTGCTGCACCTCCTGCCTTTTATTTTATTTACCGTTCCCTCTGCAGTGAACGTGGGGGGTCCTCAGGAGAAGCCTCATGGAGCAGGACTATAAAGAAGGGCAGGCTCCTGTGCTAAAGGCAATGGAGCTTTCAGTGCAGTTCAGGGATCCGAAGTACCCCAGGTTCCCGTTTCTGTTCACTCAGCAGAAAGCTACTGACTAGAAAAACAACTGTTTTAACTTGCAGCACGTCCCATGGGCAGTGATTTCAGAGGAGATGGGACAGCAGCTCGGGAGGGCTGAGCCAAGGCATTTTCTGGTTGTAAGGCAGGATCTCTCCTGCCTGGGGTGCCCTGGGAGATCCTCGGGGTCCCTGCGTCCCCTCCCCACGACTCTTTGTTCACACTGCTGCGAAGGGGAGCTGGTTCCGCGCTCATCAACAGCACATGAGCAGCTCATGACCCCAGCAGATGTTTCTGCATTTTAGGCTAATGAGAACTTATTGGATTACTACAGTCTTCCCTGCCTCGGAGTAAATACCACTTTGTTGGAGATCCGGAAATTCATCCTGAATATGATAAACAAACTGCTGACTGGGCTGGGACTGCCAGGACTTGAAAAGAGTTCCAGAGCGGCAGAAGATCTAATAGCTCTGAAATGCACCACTGAGCCACACCAATTAAGAGCATTTCCAGTGATTATGTGAGCATTCCTGCCCAACTCAGGAATGATTTCGGGTTGTTTCTTCCACTGCATTTGTGTGTGGCCTAAAAAGAAAGCAGAAGGTTTGCAGAGGAGTCTCAGCTGCCTCTTATTTTAAGATAATTCTGTGACAATGTATATGATATACAAGACCTATTGAGTTTCTTGCTTAAATCTTGACTTTTTTGTGTTAGGGAAGCAAAGACAACTTGCCTCTTCAGACTAATCTTTTTATTTCTATAGATAATGTGTGTTTGGAGGTGACCTGTAGGATATCAGAACTTAACTCCACATTTTAATATCTGTTGCACATGGGAAGTGACTCCTCTCTTAATCAGACTATACGCAAAGTTATATTTTGCCTGTCATACGTTGGGGCTGAGAAGAAAACTGAAACTATTTTGAAGGAAGCTGGGAAGTTATTGCCCACTAAATGTCTCAGTGACAGCCACTTCTGATGAAGCACAGTGTTCCTCCTCCTAAATCAGTGTCTGCCCCTTTGAATGCTTTCTTAGGACTGTTTCAGTCACTTTGTCAGGAATGAAAATGTTTTATTACTGTGAAAGATCAGGCTCTCCTGTTCTACAGATGAATAATAACCATTTTGGACGGAGCTATTTAATAATTATGTTCTCAATATCATTATCCTGTTACATGCTACTCAGATTATACTCTAATTTAAAATGTGCTCTTTAATTATCCTTTCCTTATAATTCTGTTCCAGAGATGCGTGTTTTCCTGGAAGGAGGATCAGTCTGGTTTCCACCGCTCTGGACTGGTGCAGTCTCTGTTAAGCCTTTATCCTGGGGAGCTTCCAGGAGTGTGGCAAAGCCTGGGATGTTTGGTTTGCATTTATCAGTTTCTGATTTGCAGTTATCAGTCTCTGTTTGGCTGTCCCAGAAGCACAAAGGGAGAACCAAACTGGGAGTTCAAGAATGGGTGTGGCTTTTTTACCACGAATATGATCCTGTAAAAATTAATTAAGGCCTTATTCTTGTCTGGTGTTATGTAATGACTGGGACAAACGTTTTTCCATTGGGAAGTGGGGTCAAATGATTCTGGAAACTGAGGACTTGCTTTTTATTTCTCACCCACCTTCCACTGAAATCTTAGCGCTTACAGGACTTAAAACTGAATGAAGAATAGCCTTGGGTTTAGTGCAGTGTCTTTTCTGTGCGCAATTTACACATGTATTCTCAAAATCTTTAAGTGAGTATTACCCTTTATAGATCAGATCTAATCCTCTGTGTGACAAGTTGATGGCAGCAGTTATGCTGAGGCAATTAACGAGGGCTAATTATTAATGGGGTGGTCCTACCACTTGGTTCTTAGGCGTAATCTCACTGATTTGAATTTTGCAGTTGGAGGGCGGAACCAAACGGATTCACAAAAAATGAACTTTTTGTTGTTTGACAAATACCTGTCTGATAATTTTCACGTGGCACTGTTTATTTATGAGGGAGATGGGACATGGGGGGGGATATTTTTTTCTGTAGAGTAGTGATGAGATGGTGCAAGGGATCAGGATGTAAATTAGGTCTAGTCAGAACCAATATAGGTGTATTCACACCTTCTTCTCTGAACTGCTGTCCCTCCCTTACCTTTCTGACACCAATATGGCCCCACATGTTTTCAAGAGCCTGAGATTCCTCAAACTTCACGAGGAGCAGAATTACACATTCTGTAAACGAATAAAAATCCCAGCTATGCACAGTGGGTGAATATGACCCATGGATCTGACTGATGAATAGTTTTTATACATGAGCAGTTCTTACAGAACTGCCTTTAAACTCCTTAACCATTCCCAGATGTGGGTTGCAGGCGGCTGCTGGAATTCCAACACCTGTTGCATCACACTGAATGGGATTCATTTTGGCAAGCACAGAAAATTCCATTTCAGTAAGTAAATAGTTTGAAATTATATCTAAAGCTTCCTTTTTTTTTTCCCCAGATGAAGCTGATTCCAGCCTTATTTACAGGATTGCACATACTTTCATAATTAGAAGATGGTTTGCAGTCTTTAGAGGCTGTAATTGCCTGAGATTTCTTGTACTCAGCAAATATCAAACAGAAATCCTTTAGTTTAGAAGAAATCTCACCTTAAAAAAAGTAAATTATTCCAAAGGGCTCTATTCCACATAAGGGGAATTTCTTCATGTGCCTTTTGAAATGCAGAAATACACATCTGTGGATTATTCTGAAGATGATGGAGCTCCACTTTAAAGCTACACTTTGCTGCATTCATTCATCCATTCATTGCTGAATCCTGTTGCTTCTTCCAAGCCCTTACCCAGAGCTTTCTCAGAGATGAAATGTGGGTGACAGGATGGGTGTTCGGTGGCACTTGGTGATTTTTTTGGTCCCTATCCTGCAGATCTCGAGCATGAGTCTGTAATGAACCGTTTGTGGTTTGCTCTAGAAAAGTATGTGTAGAGATAATTATTTTTTTGAAGGCAGGATGATGTTTCAGCCCAGCACACCTGATCTCTGCAGGGCTTCTGTCAAAGTTGGTGGTTTTGTTGGTGAGACATTGGACTTTAGTTTGAGGCTGCCGTACTGTGAGAACAGCAGAGGTGCTTCATTTTCATTTTGCCTCCTTTAAGGTGATGAATATGATGAGGCTGAAAAAGAATTCGGATTTAGCAGATTTTGCTTTTTCTTTAGTTTGCCTCAAAAGCCACAAACAAACAAACAAAAAAGCAAACCCAAAACTTTCCCACTTTAATGTACTTTCTAATAAGTTCCTTCTCACAATGCCTGGCTTCCTTGGGAAGTGATCTCTGTGGTTCTAGAGTCTAATCTTGTCTAACTTGTCAAAATATGTTCATTCTTTTTCTAGATTTGTTCTGCCTCTCCATAAAAATAAGACAGGGCTGGTTTAGGTTAGATTTAAGCAGGAAAATGTAACACTAGCAGCGTTATCCACTATTGAAGATAATCTGAATTTGTCAGAAACCTACTGAGTTAATGATTTTATTTTAAAGAGAAGACATATTGAAGTGAGTGTAAGTTTCAAATAAGATAAAAATTTAGGCACCATTTATTAATCTCCTGGCTAAGGACTGATCAGCCTCTGAGTCCTGTTGCTCAAATTGTCAGGGAATCCTTGTTCCTTTTGATGACTTTGTGCTTTTAGGGAATGGATTGACTTGCAGAAAATGTGGTAGCTAGGAATGAGAGTGCTGAAATACGTGGGAGCTGAAATTATTTAAAGAGGGAGAAAAATAACAGCAGCTTTAGCAACTTGCTCTTTTTCTTGTCAGAAGCCAGAAGGAAGGGACTTTGGGAAACTCTTAAGCTGTCTTGGCTACAAATGTGTATTTTTGCTAGATAAAGTGCTGGGGTCTGTACCTGTGATTTTGAGAAGAAATGAAACTGAGGATCAAATATTGGAGACAACCTAGGAGAAAAGATTATAATTTTTTTTTCTGTTTTCCTGGTACTTTACCTTAAGCCGGATGTGTGGTATTTGGGGGAAACAGTTGGGGGAAAGTAACTGCCTACACTGAGAGTTTTCATTTATTGCTAGGGCAAGAATTCCACTCTGTTGGAGCATGTCTGGGATCCTGGTGCTCCTGTGTTTTTCTTCAACAGGGATTGGAGAAATCATTCCTTCAAATCATTCGTTAGTTACCTCTATGCAGCATTTAATCCATCACTGTGGTGACATTTTTCCTGTCACCTCGGATCTCTGCTCTTGCTTTGGATTTGCTTTCCCCCGGGTTGTGGGAGCTCTAATCTCAGGCCGCACCTCTTCAGGCTGGTGCGGGGAGAGCTCCCTCTCCTGTGCCAAGAGCCTGGAAACGCTGGCTTGGGACAGAGGGATGGAGGTGGGTAGGCTGGGGCCTAGGGATGGAGGAGGATAAAAAATCCGGTTAAAAAACGGAGTACCATCAGTGCTGGCACTGGAGTTTGGGTTGGGAAGCAGTTCTTTGGCCGTGCTCAGTGGAGTCCCTCGGCGCGCAGAGGCTCAGTTTGCGGGCACACACCGTGCCGGGGGTGCCGGCTCGCTGGATCTTTGGCAACCTCGGCTTTCGCATCTGTGGCTCCTCAGGGACTCGGGAGGGAGGCGGAGGAGCTCGGGCGGGTGCCCGGGGGCGCTTTGGGCCGGGGAGCGGAGGCGCCGATGCCGCAGCAGCCGCGGGGACAGTCGGGCTGTCAGCGCTGCCGGAGGTGCGGGGCCGGGCGGGAGCGCACCTGGGGCCGTGCGGGGCGGGCCCCGCTGTCAGGAGCGGGCGGGGGAACGGCAGACAAAGAGCAAAGAGCCGGGGCCGAGCGGGCACCGGGGCCAGGAGGGGGCGGCCCGGGGGCGGGGACGCGGCGGGGGCGGCGGCCAGAGGCACCGGGGAGCCCAGCAGAGCCCAGCAGAGCCCGGGCGCGGGCGGCAGAGGCTCGGGCTGCGCTCAGCCACGAACAAAAGGCTCCTGGAGCTGCCCGCCCCGAGCGGGATCCGCGGCACCATGTCCCGCTGCAGCCCCTGGGCGCTGCTCCTCGCCCTGGGCAGCCTGAGCGCTGCACAGCCCCGGGACCGGCAGTAAGTACCGGCAGGAGCTCGGGGCAGCATCCCCGGGCGGGGCGGCGGGGAGGGAACCCCTCTGCTCGGGGGGAGCTGCATCAGCCTCGTAACAAAGCCCGCGGAGCCCCACGGAGGGGTTGGAGCCCGCGGCAGCGGCACGTTTGTACTCGCCGGTGCAAAAGTGCACAGCGAAGGGAAAGGGGGGGGGGGGAAGAAAAAAAAAAAAGAGAAAGCTCCCTTGCAATACCTGCCTGCAGCTGCTCCGGCGAGCGGCTGCAAAGCTTTTATCTGCGAGCAATTATTTAAGGAATCCGGGGTGTTGCGCTGGGGGTGGTTGGAGGTAAATGCTGGGCGCTCCCGAGGAGCGTGTGAAGATCCTGCGGGGGAAGATCAGCCGGGGAGAAAAGGCGGGCGATGTTCTCTGGCTTTCGGCTCGTTCTGCGTGTTTAGGTTAATTTTGAACCTACAGCTCGTTCCGGTGTGTTTAGGTTAATTTTGATTAAGGTTTGCTTTGTTCTTTATCCCTGGCTTGTTATAGCCCGTCAGCATCGTGAACAGCTGCATTAACTGAGTGCCACGGAGAACTTATTTTCACTTACCTACTAGAAAATATTTCACGTCCTGCCTGGTGTAACCTGACAGAGCTGTTAGTCGAATGTGCTTAAAGGATCTGTCCCGTCACTGTCAAGTTAACTCTTTGAGTGCCAAGTTAAATATTTAATGTTCAAATGCCACTTATAAAACGATTGAAATATTTGTGTCAAGGGACTGGTACTTCGGAAAGAGTTGTAGAGATTCAGAACAGTATGAGTACATGTGCTTCACATATGGCACTGCAGAGCTGGGCTTATGTGACAGTTTAAACCCTCTAATTTCGTCCTGAATACAGCTGGTACTCTTTCTCACTCTGCAACTAGATCAACTATCTCTTTCTTACCAAGAAATTGCAGGCTCAGTAGTAACTTTTTGTTGTTATTCATTACTGCTCTGATGAACTTTCAAACCTGGCAGCCAGAAGGTTTTGAATCTGCAAGTACCCCGTGCAATTTAACTTGAATGCCACAGAGTTCTGAACTTCCTTTGGGGGTAGTGGGATCTCCATGGCAATGAGGCCTGCTGAGAGAGAAACATGGGCTTGGAATTTGATAAAAGATGACTTGGGGGCTGTAAAACACCATCATCCTCATCCCAAAGTGACAATTAATCATGAGCTAAAGCAAGCTGGCTCGGGGGACTGCAGTAAGCAATGGGCTGAGAAACTGTGCTCGAAGAGGCATCTTAGGAATTGCCTCATGTTAAAAAAAACCAAACTCTTAGGTAGGAAAAAAAAACCAGAAAGGTGTGTCATGAAGAGAATATAAATGTGTTGCTTCCAGCCCAATGCATTAAAGAGCTCAGAGCCTGTAATGCTTTTAGTTGACAAGTTGATGGCACGGTGCCATTCTCGGAGGAGTGGTGCAGATTCCATTCACAAACACTCAGATTGCAGCATCTCTCAGAGGTCATATGGGGTGGCTTTAAAACTCCGTGTGTGCCTGCTAAAATAATACCCTTTTTGCTGGTGTTTTTAAACTCATTATTTAAATAAAAGAGTGGGAATTTGAGCCTCATCTTGTAATTCGATTGCAGTTTCTGGGCTGCTTCTGTATAGACTGGAAGTTCAGGTGTGTTACGTGCGTGTGAGTCTGACATTTAGAAAGGGCCAAGGATCAGCTCTGAGAACCGGGAAAATGAAGCCATAAAAAAAAATTGAGTCAAAAATGTTACAAGTCTCTAAACTGTTTCAAAACAAGGCATTAGCTGCAAAACTCTGCCAGAGGTTCAGGTACCTCCTTCTTCCTTCATGAACTTCAGATGTTTCATGACTAGCTGGTTGAATGTTTAGTTTGTTACATATAATATACAATCAGCCCATTGTATCTTTCATTTGCTACATATAAATGAATATATTTATTACATGTATGCAATAAACATTGACATTGAACTCATTTTATTTAAATCCTAAGGACTTCCAAGCCATTTGTAAGCACTTAGGTTGGTTTCTGTGTGCATCCTGTGTTCATTTATTCATATTAGATACAGGCTTGGGCTGCTGGTGGTCACAAATGTGACCCTACAGGAACAAATATGGCACAGAGCAGTTTGTTCTTTTCCTTTTGCTGCACAAAGTGGCTCACAAATGACGATAATGCTTCTAATTTTCCTCCTCAGGGGTTATTTGATTGCAGCACCTTCTGTTTTCCGAGCTGGTGTGGAGGAAGCCATCAGTGTGACCATCTTCAACTCTGCCAAGGAGACAACGGTCCAGATCCAGTTAGTGGTCAAGGGAGAAACTGTGTCACAAAGCCACGGAACAGTTCTGGGTAAGATCCTGTGATTCTGGACTTGAGAACTGGTTTGTGAGTCGAGGTGCTGTGGAAGCACAATATCACTTAACTGCTTTAGGTGATAATGGAATTGGAGCCAAACTAATATCTCATTAATTGGCTGCTGCACACCACCTCAGCCTCTTGGGTCAATGGGGTTCTGATGTACGTGATAGCAAACAGGGCAATAATTTTGGAACATCAAGACATACACAGATGTTGATATTCCTAAGTTTTATAGTGAGTATCTTTCCGTTTGAAGCCTGAACGTTTGTCACTGGAGAGCCTATATAAGGAATAAGGTAAGTTTATTTTGAAGAAAAAGTTAAAAATCTGCATAGTTATCATCATAATTTTCATCCCTCATTTAGAAATGAGTGCTGGGAATACAATCTCCCCGTCGTCAGGGTTGAGTGTGGCTGAGAGAGGTGGTAATATTTGTGCAGTTGGATAAGTCATTAAAATCCAGGGCAGATACCTCTGTCCTGTGAATAAAGACAGTGTGTTTTGATCGTATCCAACTTAATACTGAGTGAATTTACACTGGTGAAACTGGAGTCCAGTAGCACTGTTGTACCACTGCTAGAGGGGTGTTGTAGACAAGGCTCAGGCAATCAGGCTCTTTAACCATCATGTATTTCAACCCTTCTGTGTGTTAAAATTGGGAGTTACATAAAAGCCATTTCCTTTCTTGGAACGTATTGGCTCCAGTTGTGTCCTCCCCTTGCCGTCTTTACAATTGGCTGACAACTGCAAATTAATTCAGAGGGAGTGATGCTTACACATGTGGACAGCATATGTTCAAGAGAACTCTTAGGTACGCCTGTATCCAGCAATCAAAATAGATCCTATCAGTGTTTGTTTTGAAAATTGCTCAAGTCCCAAAAGAGGCCGTGTTCCTTTTAACAGCAAAATACTTCTATAAGCACAGGCTGCTCTGTGGTGAAACCTCAGCCTTGATGGTGCTCTCCAACCATAGAGAACTTGGCAGTTTATCTTGGGCAAAAATTGGGAATAAATGTGGACCGAGTTTATATTGGAGAACTCTGCTTGGTCCAGCTTGCTCACCCTGCAGATTGTTTTACAGAGCAGGAAAATCACTTCAGGTGAAATCATAATGAGGGTGTGTCAGGGAGCAGCTCTATGATATGGGATCTCCTTTGCTAAACTGCAAATAACTAAAATGCTAGTGCCTTATCTTGAGAAGAACTCTCTCTCTCTTTCTTATTTTAGATAAAGGAACAATTAAACTGAAGGTGAGTGTCAATTATTTTAAGATGTTTCTGGTTGAAAGCATGAGGGACCTTCCTTCAGCCACATCAGGCATTGCTCTCTGAGCAGCTGAGGCACAAACGCGCGTCACATTCTGGTGCACACACTGAGGAGGAGAGAACCTGCACAAGAGGAGGAGTGGAGAGTGAAAAGAGCAAAGCTTGACCCATCACAGCTCACCTGTCAGGCCCTCAGAGCACTAAAGAAAATCAGTGGCTTGTGGCTCAACGTAAAGTTCTGCGTTGAGAAGAGTGGCAGTGCAGAATTTTGCGTAGGTGATGGGGGGGTTATGACTTCAAATGCAGGCACAATCGAGCTGGACTGAAGAACAAGCCTTTAAAAGTGCTGGCCCTGTTAACTTAGGGCTCACATTGGACTGGTCATCTTTGGGATGTAAAGGGGAGGGGGGAACAAAATAGTAAATTGTGACCTTCTCTGAAATTGTATTGTCATGGCTTTTTACTGTGTCATTTTTAATCTGCTGCTATTTTAAAAGTCGGAGGGACTGGTTGCAAATGTGCAAGCATGCTCTTTTGGTTGGGGGGGGGGGTTTTATGCTGGTGGCCGGGTTTTTCCCCTCTGTTGGTGGAGCTGTGTGTTCCATGTAACACAACCTTGTGTAGTGGAAGCTTCACGTGCAGATCGCAGACCAAATATCACTTTGCACGAGCGATAAAGGGCAGAAGAGAGTTTCCTGCCGTGTTTTTAGCATGACTTTGTCTCCTTTGAAGTTTACATGTTGCAGGAGGTCCAGCGTGTTCTTCATTTGCTCTTTATTACTAAGACACTGCTGAAATGCAGCAGGTGACTGCTCTTGCTCAGTTCAGTGTCCCTTATATTCCCCTCGAAAGCTCAAAGGCTTTTTCTGTGTCTTCCTCACCTCCTGGTCTGTTTTCAAGGTGCCCTCAGGGCTTCGTGGACAGGCCCATCTGAAAGTCTGGGGCAACAGGCACCTGGCAGAGGAAGGGTACATCTTCCACAACTACACCACGGTCACCATCGACAGCAAAGGGTCCTCAGTGTTCATCCAGACTGACAAACCTGTCTATAAACCCAAGCAGAAAGGTAAATTTGGACAATTAGCCACATCAGGGCTGCTTTCAAGCAAAGCTTTCTTCAGGGGTAGTTTCTAGGATGGGCTGTCCTGTCCAGCCTCAGCTCTGATGACTGATAAATGTCTTCTTTTCTTTTTTTTTTTTCCAGTATTGATAAACCTCTTTATGGTGACTTCTGACTTGAGGCCTGTCAACGACAAGGTAAAGGAAACTTTTCTTTCACAGTGTGAAATATGCTGGAATACTTGGTAGCCTGAATTTTATTCTAATGCACATCTGTGCAGAAATACCATTGTCTTCTTTTAACCTATTTAGTCTTATCCTATGGTAGCTCACTGTATTTGCAATTTAGTTTTATTCACTTGGTCACATTCCCATTGAAGGAGAATAGGGGCTTTTGGAGTGCTGGAAAAGAGGATGCAAATATGCCAGAGCAGACAAAGGATTTTTCAGACTTGCATCTTTTTTAGGTACTGCACAGATATGCAAAGTATTACCTTTCCAGTTAGATGTGTGGGTGAAATGTGTGTTTCTCAGGCTTCTCTTGGCAAAGAAGAGATGTTTAAACTCTGTCACTTTGTGCCAAGTCAGCTGTTTATCACAAAAAGCAGAAAAGCAGCTTTGTTTCATAAAGTCCTTTGTTTTTTCTTTCAGATTGAAGCTTATGTGGTGGTGAGTATCTGTCTGCCCATCTCATACATATCTTGTCCAGGCATCAGGTTCTTGTAGCCTAAAGAGGGTCTGTAGCTTTTCAAGTCCATTTTGGCCATTCTCAGCCTATCCTATGCAATTATCTCTCTGCCTGTGTCTTTAATTGATCTTTGTGTCCTGCTGTTTTGTTACCACCAACAAATATCCTGGTTCTGTGCTTCAGTCTCAGAAATCCATTTCCACTTTTCAACCTGAGAGGAATTGGTTGTATCCACTGGGACTTGTAAGTGGAACAGTCCCACTCAATTTTCCCCTTCAGATCCACTCCTATCCTTCCTCTGCCTGGGCTGGTATAGCAGGGCCAATCTCACCTCTGCACCCAAACATTTTGATAGTGGACAATAGAAATTCATGGCAAGGAAAGGGCACTCCTGTCCTCTTCCTTATGAGGTGAACGAGAGGTTCCTTCTGTGGCTAATTTTATTTATTTTATTTTTTTTTTCTCTTTTCTTAACCATGTGTTTAAACAGAAGAATCCACCTTCTTCTCTTGTTTGCACTCAGCACAGGTTTAATGCTGGCAAAAGCAGCAGAATTAATTTCATCTGACTTTGTCACCTAAAAACTGTCTTGCCAGTCATACCCTTTAGGAACAGAGAGAAAGTGTTTCCAGAGGTCAGTTCACCCCATCCAAAAGAGGTGTCTTAAAACAGGTGGAAGATCTGCTGCTTGACAGCATTTCCTTGTGTACGTTGGTTACAGTGCTCTGAAATACTTTACCAGGGGTGTCTGCCTTCTAAAATTATCTCCAACACGCATATATTGGTTCCATTTGGGCTGTTAGTGAAGTGTGTGCGTTACAAACTGCAGTTCTTTGTTGCAAACGGAGTTCAGTGCCTGAGTGATACTCATTTTCGCTGGGATGTTTCTCCTTCCTAAACCTCGTGCAGGATCCTCGGGGGTCACGGATGATCGAGTGGAGCAATTTGAAGCCGTTTTGTTGTGGTGAGTTTTTCAAGGTTTGAGATTTCCCCTGAGCTGTGTTCAACAAGCCCTGGCAACGTCTGAGCAGTGGCACAGAGCTCACAACCCCGTTCCTTTTTCCAGGTATTGTCAATATGACTTTTCCTCTGTCTGATCAGCCCGTGTTTGGGGAATGGCTCATCTTTGCTGAAATGCAGGGACACACCTACAACAAATCTTTTGAAGTTCAGAAATACGGTGAGTTGGCTGGAACCTGAGTGCGTTTGGAAGGGCAGAATGCTATAAAATGTTTTTTTTTCTCTTGAGGAAACACCTGAAATAATGCAATTAAAATGTCATGAGGAATAATTCTTTCAGCCTGGGGGACAGGTACACCGGCAACTGGGTGTTTTGCTAAGATGGTCTTGGTTTGCTGCTGTTGTTTGACTGATCCTCTGCTGGGTTACCCACTCAGGCCTCGTGGACCACAAGAAGGATCTGGTCAGAGCTGTGTGGGCTTTCTTCATAACCTGGGCAGTGAGTTCTCCTTGAAAAGATTCTGCTGCATTTTTTTCATTGTAGTGTTACCAAAGTTTGAGCTGCTCATTGACCCCCCTCGCTACATTCGGGACCTCTCGCTGTGTGAAAAAGGAACTGTCCATGCCAGGTAAGAACATGCCCCAAATCGAGTTTCATTACTCTGGATTGTAGTGCAGTCACTGGAGCTTGGATCCCACCAGCTGCTGGCTTTTCAGATTATTTCTTGTTATCATTATCAGCTTTCTCATGTAAGAGCCTTCCTAGAAGGTTAAAAACCAGCTGGAAAACTGTCTGTTTTCTGGATGTGCAGGTAACATGTTATTGCCTTGATATAAGCAGGGGAAAAAAAGAAACTCTCTGGAAGTTATTACACATCTCCTTTCCATTTCAGATACACATTTGGAAAACCAGTGACAGGGAAGTTAATTGTCAATATGACTATAAATGGAGTGGGGTACTACAGGCACGAAGTGGGACACCCTGTCCTCAAAACCACCCAGGTGAGCAAGACCATTGACTCACCTGTGATCTGTGTTCCTTAATCCACAGCTCTGTTTCGTTACTGAGGGGAGATCAGAAACTAAAGAAGAAAAAGGGATAAATGAGGTCCAGAATAATAAAAAATGTTACTTATTTTTGCATGGTCTGTTTATGATTTTGGGGGGTGGGAATTTATTGGCATAGTATTAATCTGGTTTTAGAGCATATTGGGCTGAGGAGAACAAAAGATTGAGGGACTGTGACAGAGCTAGTCCAAACTAGGGATAAAGAGGAAAATGAAACTTGCTTGCTTTCTTCCTTTCTTCATCCACTCCCCAGTTAACTCTCTCTACTCCTAATCCTTTAAAAATACTGCTGCAAACTCCTGTCTAGTGGCTGAGATTTAGACATGGCTTATAGCCCCTCTCTGGATGTGAAGGCAAACCCGCATTTCTGTTCCCCAACACAACTTGCAGATTGATGGCTCTGCTGATTTCGACGTGTGTGTCAAAGACATGATGCCAGCTGACGTCCCAGAGCATTTCCGAGGCACAGTCAACATCTGGGCCACCTTGATTAGCTCTGATGGGAGCAAACAGGTCACGTTTGATGACTCCACACCGGTCCAGAAACAGCTGATTGATATCAAGTACTCCAAGGACACCAGAAAACAGTTCAAACCTGGACTGCCCTACAAAGGGAAGGTAAGGTGAAAATAGAGCCACCATGAGGGTGTCCTGACTTGATTCCAGGATGTCACACCACGTTCTCTGGTGTGTTTTTCCCACCTGCCATTGACTGGAACTGCTGGCCATGTAAATCCCGTTGTTCTATAAATGTAGGTAGAAGTCACTTACCCTGATGGGAGTCCCGCTGATGGGGTCACCATCCGAATTAAAGCCGAGCTCACACCAAAGGACAACGTTTACACGAGTGAACTGGTGTCAAGGAATGGCCTGGTGGAGTTTGAAATCCCCTCCATCCCCACAGCTGCCCAATATGTCTGGCTGGAGGTGGGTAAAAGCTCTTTATAGGATTAGTGGGCTTTAATGTAACTAATCTTGTCAAACCTGCACTTCATAAATCAGTGCTACAAACAGGAAACCGGTGCCTTTTTAGCTTCAGCTTCTGGACTTCAACACAGCAAACACTTGCTTTGTTTCTTGCTACCAGCAGAGCTGATGTTGAGAACCACCAGGAAAAGACACTTCTCCAAATACAGCTTAACATGTCAGCAAGGGTCTGATATTTGGGGAGTAACGTTGCTGTTTTAAAGATGACAAGAGACGAACCGCTGGAAAGCATAAAATAGGAGAGGGAGCTACAACATCAAAGAGCACAAATCAGGATTTCTATGCATAACATTCAGGTGTAACTTCTTTTTTTTTTTTAAAGACCAAAGTGACAGGAATTGATGGGAAACCCTCTGGGGATCAATATCTGCCCAACTACCTGTCCATCAGCAGCTGGTACTCGCCCAGCAAGTGTCACATCCAGCTCCAGGCACCAGACAAACCTCTCCAGGTATGTTGGCTTCATATTCCATCACGGCAACAATTCTTGGCTAAAAGTTCTTAGCTCTAATTAAGCATTTCTGGGTGTTTCTGGGATCCTGAACTGCTTTTGTTTTCTGCTCCAAAGGCAGAAAACTTCAAGGAGCTGCACTCCAGCCACCCAAGAATTGTTCAGTGTGGGTCACACACAGTGCTAAGTAAAGCACCTTTGATGCTCTGTGCAGCACCTTCTTCTCCTTTGTGTTGTGGAGATCATTGGAATTCATGTTATTGGGGTGGCTTCATTACTCAAGATCAAAATTAAGGCTGTGTAGTCTCACTAGATAAATCTTCCAGTTTAAATCTCAACTGTATCTGTTTATTATTCCAGTTACTGAACTATGAACATAGTTCTTTTGTAGGTGCCTCTCCAAAATTGTAATCCTGCCCTATGAAAGTGTGTGATTTCTCTCATAAAGGTCTGATTTAATCATGGTTCCTGTTGCACATTGTTTTCTGGGAGTTGTTTAGGGTTTCTTCTTACCCAGGAAGGTGTTCTGAGGGTCTGCATATTGCTTTATGGGGGGAAAAAAATGGGTTTTGGTAATAGACACCCTTAAATTTCTGTTATCAGCAGGTCTGTCAGGTTGGTTTCAGATTCGTTGTATCCAAAAAAGAGCTTTTTTTTTCTTTTTTTAATCGTTGAATTTCATGGAAGTTTAATGGCTAATTAATCTTTTACAAGTTTCCTGAGGTATGGAAAGGGGATTATACACTGCTAATCTGAACACATTGTTCTTATTATAACCTGATTAGAACTAATTCTACTGTGGGAAAGCTAGGAGCTGGATGACCAGCTGATGTGGGAACTGTTTCCCTGCATTGCCAGCTCTTACTGGGTGTTCCAATTAGCTACATTCATTTTTTAAACTGAATTGTTTCATCATTTGCACTGGGGGAATTCTTAATACTTCAAATATTTAATGTCACGAGGCACTCCTTGGACTCTGTGGCATTCTCACTGTATTTAACCATTAGCAACTCCTTGTAGCACAAACCAAAAGGGCAGAACTTGACTATGTGGACATTCTGGAAGGAGAACACTTGGTGCTGGAGAAAGTGAGGTTTTCCAAAGGATTTCTTCGGGATTTAACATCCAGCCGGAACAGCTTTAGTCGGGAATTGCTCTGCTTTAAATGGCAGGAGGGCCAGCAGTGGAAGCTTCTGCAGAAATCCTGCTGAACCACCAGTGTCAGCTACTCCTCCTCTCCCAGAAGCAAGAAGTTTGTGTTCCTAGGAAAGAGGAATTATTGCCCAGTCCTATCTGGGGGATTTTTTCCTTCTGAGTATTCAGTACTTAGTAAGCCACTCTGGATGCAGGGCTTCAGTGCCCAGAGTGCTGCTCTGGAGCCTGTTGCAGGCATCAGTTGAGCTTACCCAGACAAAAGAGAAGCTTTCTTCTCATTTATCTGTGTGTTTGACACCTCCCTGCGTGCCAGACTTACAAATTATTATCAAGACTTGTGTAACTGGAAAGCATTTGCCGTCAGATCTATTCCCAGTAATTCCATGCCACGTTGGTTATTGTTTGAATTAATATTTGCCACATGAATGCAATCCCCGTGTATAATCACAGCCAAACTGCAAAGACTATCAAACACACATCTCTTCCCACCCCCAACCCATCCCTTTCTCTTTTTTTCTGGAGCTGGACTGCTAAAGGGGTGTCTAAAATACAACCAATTCCGACAGCTGCTCTGTGCCAAAAGGCTTAACTTCCAGGATTCCAGAGATTCCTTTATTGTTTCATTAATGCATACAACCCCCCAGCTCATTCTCCTGTAGATTTGCAGGGGAGTGGAGAGCTGAACACTGGCCCCTTTTTATTGTGAGGGAAGCCCATGACAACAGTGCTAATGTAACACACTTTTCAATGCTTATGTTTGTTAGGAGAGGGGGGTGGTCGCGCTCCCCTCCCGTGGCCCAAAACCCAAAGGGGCTCCTGCGCTTTTATAAATCAAAAGCGTGCACTGCAACAGACCAGACCTTTTGCTTTTCTGTCTCTGGGTGCAGGTGGGAGAGGAGGCCTGGATTGCAGTGAAGTCCACGTGCCCCTGCAACTTCACTCTGCATTACGAGGTGGCGGCGCGAGGCAACATCGTCCTCTCAGGACTCCAGCCCGGTAATGTCACCCAGCAGAGGAGCAAAAGAGCCACCTTCCCCTCTGAGAAGAACGTTGGTATCACGCACTTCCCAGAAACAGGTAGCTAGCAGCAGAAATGCAATCCCCCTCTTGTTTTCAGGGGGGGGAAAAAAAAACCAAAACCACCTTTTCACAAACCTGAGTATCTGCTTTTTTTGGACTGGATGATCCTCAAAGAGCGTAGAATCGTTTTGTGCAAGGAAAATAGTGATAGACAGAAAAGAATTCTCTGGGGGATAACTCTTGGAGAGTTTTCTCTAGTCTTTCTGCACCCAAATCATTGGGTGACTCTAGCTAACTGCTGCAGTGATTCTGTGCTCTATAAACTGCATAATCTTTTTCAAATTCGTCTATGCCTTTTTCTCTCAGCAGAGTTTTGCAGCAGTAGGCACCCTTTTTGGTTTGTTTTTTTTAATGGCATGATAACTTTGTAATTCCTTGATTTTTATGGCTGGAAAACCACCAAGTAGTCATTCCCTACCCACCTTCTCTGTGCTGCTCATTATATTAAGGGTGATAATTGCCCATCAGCCCATCAGCCAAAGGAGAGAAAAAGGGAAAAGGTTGATTGAAGAAAAACGTGCAAAAGGGAAGAATGCAAGCCTTGGCTGGGGAGTCCTGTGCCTCTCAGCGCTAGGATGGGGTGGGAAGAGGAGAAATTTTGGTAAATAAGACTCTTTTTTTTTCACCACTTCTGTTCCAGCACCCACCAGCACACCTGCAGCAGAGGTTGAGGTGTGTGTGACGTTCCTGAGGTTCTCCATCCTTCACTCCATGGCTCCCTTGGGCCATCTCCTGGTGTACTACGTGAGGGAGAACGGGGAGGGCGTCACAGACAGCCTGCAGTTCGCTGTGAACTCCTCCTTCGAGAACCAGGTACGGGCTCTGGAGCCAGTGGGGAGGAAGGGATGACCTTCTGCTCTTCCCCGTAGTTTAACCTGCTGGCAAAACCGGCTCTCGAACGTCCCCTCCCAGGTCGCAGTGGCGCTCTCGGCGAACGAGACCAGGCCCGGGGACGTCGTGAACATCAAGGTCAGAGCCGCAAAATCGAGCTGTGTCTGCGTTGCCAGCGTGGATAAGAGTGTCTACCTGCTGAAGACAGGCTTTCAGCTGACAGCCAGCCAGGTAGAGGGAGCTCAGGGCACTGATGCCTTTACCTCAGCTCTGTGATCCACATCCGCACCCTGCCTGCCCCTTTTTTGTGCCCAAGCACAGCAGCCTCTGCCCTTTCCCCTGCAGGTTTTCCAGGAGCTTGCAGAGTACGATGTATCTGATGCTTTTGGAGCTCCCAAGGAGGAAGGGCACTTCTGGTGGCCAGGCATGTCCTCCCGCAGGCGCCGCCGATCTTCGGTCTTCCCCTGGCACTGGGACATCACCAAGGACGCTCGCTTCGCTTTTACAGTAGGAACAATCCCCCTCCCTCCTCTGGGGAGTTGTTTTGCTTTCACGTTTGCAAGGATGATTTTTCAGCTCCGTATTTTGCCCCTACCAGAGCTCTTTCTCCCTGGGAAGGGCGGGGGGGGGGGCAGGCTGGAAAGTAATTTTTGAGACCAGAGTTCACCGTTCCAGCAAAAATATTGGAGAGATGTGGTTTGATCTTCGGCCAGTCTTGATGAGAGGGCCGGTTACCCTGTTGGGGGAAGGAATTCATGTTGATGCTCTGGAGAATTAGAGGGACCAGAAGGTTCCTCCAGCCGTGGATGAGCTTGCAGGTCTCTTCTGCAGCTCCTCTGACAGGGAAGGAAGGTGGAATGTGAGTCTTTCCTTGTAGCCTTTTCCCTTTTGGACTATCCTTTGGAAATCGTTTACATTTCTTTCCTGCCCGAGCTCTGCCAGCTCCTGTGGCCGTCTGCATGAAAGATCAGGAATGTTTTCTTTGTATCCTCAATCAAGGTACTGCTCAAATGCCATATATTTCAGTAGTTATGTTTGCTTGGTGTCTTTCTATAGTTAAACCTGACCAGATTTTAAATATCTTATTTCTTTGATCTGTGCTGTGTATTTGCATTAACTTTCAGGCTGAGCATTTAAAACAAGTTCTTTTTCTTTTTTTTTTTTTTTTTTAATGTACTCATGCACCAATTCATTTTTTCATTGCTCTGGATACTAACAGTGCAGTCCTTTAAGCTGAGAACAGTCACCTGTGGGTTTTAAGACATACCACTACTTCCATTAGCTTCTTGCTTTCCTTCTGTTTAAAATGGGTGTTACTTCATCTATTTGAGAAGTTCTGCTTGTTTGCCCCTTCCCTCCCTCCCTGGAGTTGCACAGTGGAGCCCATCCACTCTCCCAGACTCTGCTGACATCCCGCTGCAGGATGTAACCTCTGTTCCCTGAAATAAGAACATGCCAGGTGAAAGGCCTGTGCTATGAGTGTTTTATATTCTTCACACAGACTTTTTGCTGCTCTGAAAGACAGGCTGGCCTAGGGAACCAGTGTCACAGGTCTAATGTTTGATGTTCTTTCCGCCTTTAATCCACATAACTGCTGATAATAATGATCCTTGCTTCCTACTTCTTCTGTCTCCTCATTCTTTGTCCTTTCTGGGACTTTTAGCTAAATTGTTTTCTTATGTTGCTTTAAACCCCAAAGGCTTTCACATATTAGAGAAAGTAAAATTACATTCTAGGGGAAAAATCTGTGTGATGATTTTTTTACCTGTCACATGTGGCCAGGAATGTTAGATAGTGATTTAAATGCATTTCCCAAGCAGACAAGAGCTTTCTCATAAAACCTCTGCCAATGTATCTTCATTTTTGCATGAAATTTAAAAAAAATCCTCAGGTTTCAATTGAGATTTACCCCATGAATAGACTGAGGAATTCTATTTTAAAAAGGTTTTTCTTGGCACATGTTTAATTCCCTTAATTTATTCTTTTTTCCTTGCTGGTTTTTGTTTTGTGGTCTTCGCTTGCACGTTCTAGGAAACCGGTTTGGTGGTAATGACTGACATAGTCAGCCTGAACCACAGGCAGAACGGGGGAATGTACACAGATGAGGCTGTCCCAGCCTTCCAGCCACACACTGGGACCTTGGTGGCCACAATGCATTCCAAAATAACACCAAGGTAACTTTTTTTTTTTTTTTTAAGTAATATCATCCATTTAATCTGAGCTGGTTTTTATTCTCTATATTATCAGCTGCTTTCCACCTCCCTACTCCCAGGTTTAAATGGATGCCTTGATAGACTTAACAAAACTTACAGCTTTGTTAAATTTAGTCTAATTCTGGAAAAATATGCAGAAATATTCTTCAAAGTGAAGAAATGAATATTATATGATTTGATAAGATATTATAGGAATCATTTGGCACTCTTTTTCATATGTCAGTTTTCTGGGAATTAGTTGCAAGCTAGAGCTGGTTTCACAGAGTTAATTGTTTTGTTATTTTGGCCATTCAGCTGGTGGTCAAAATGAGGGGCTGCAGGAAGAATAAATCCTGAAGTGCAGTGAGTAATTCTGGGCCTTTCATTTGCATCCTGAACATCCTGGGAGCTTCCCTTCGCAGAGCCAGGGGGTTAATTAACAGAAAGATAACGAAGCATCACAGGTGTAGAAAAAGCGACCAAATTATTAAAATATTAGAGGTCAAGACAACTCCAAGAGAAGAAATGGAGAGGAACGTAAAGATTGTAGTAACTGCTGTTAGTTAGGCCACATCATGTCCTGGGAAGTCACAGGCTCAGTGTGTTCCCTTTGATGAAGGAATTTGGATCATAAAATCAGACACTCTTTAAAACTAGCAGAAATAACATAACCTTATTTGTGCTGCCTTTCTTTACATTCTTATTTATGTCTGCAGAGTGTGTGTGTGTGTGCACAGTGGGATTTTTGAGGGGACCGTGTAATTTGTGTTGTGAGTGATCAGCCACTCACTGAATGAGTCTGTAGCGAGCCAGAATTTTGGGGATGTGAGCTGCAGTCAGGTGATAACTCTCTGATTTATCAGTTAAAACTGCCTTAATAGTAGAAGTCACTCACAAGGACTGATTTCTTGTTCTAGCAGAGCAGAGAAGAGAAAGAGAACCTTCTTTCCTGAAACCTGGATTTGGCATTGCCTCAACGTCAGGTATTGACAGGGGATTTCCTTGATTGTATCCAGTGGATATTGTATCCTGTTCAACTACAAAACCTGTTGGAGTTACACTGGCATTTTCTGACAGTTTTTTCATTGTTTTTCTTCACTGCCACTTTAATCAATGCTCTTGGCAACATTTCATCTGGTCTTGAAGTGCATTCACCTGCTTCAAGTGGAACCTGTCAGTTGTGACCACACTGATTCTCTACTGATTGCTCTTTAAATTCCTTCTTTCTCTGTCATCTGTTGCAAAAGCAGCTCCCCCAAACCTTAATTTACTGCCTCATGAATCGTGGTTTCCTCTGGGTACAGCTGGAACTAAGAAAATTGATAAATAAATAACTAATCTGTCCCACAGCAGCACGTCTAGGATGATTTGAAGCAATTATTAGAAGGCTTCTCCAGGTCTGCAAGTAAACTTCCTGCTCAAAAAATGGTTGTAAATTAAATTTGACAGGGACTTGGAGCAAGTGTATTCAAATCTGTTCAATTGAGCATGAAATATGCTTTGTAGAAATACACAGAGAATTCCAGAAGTGCCTGTTTGGGCCTCAGCAAGCTGGGGCAGTTAATTATAAGTGGGAAAGTGTGGAATAAAAAGTTGCAGATTGCATTTTCTCCACTTCATTTCATTAGAAACAACTGAGTTGACCATTCCTTCACTTCCACTTTCTTGAACAGGAAGAATTTGGTTTTTTTCTTCTACCATTTATAATTATAAAATACAATCCTAAAAAAAAATAATAAAAAAAAAAGGAAACAAAAGCCTAATGTCAACTTCCCAAACCAATTCTAAAAATTCCTAGAGCCTGGCTGGAGGGTCTAATGGCTGGAAATGAGTGTATACTTTGGCCCCCCGCCCAGAAGAGTAAGTGCCCTCATGTGTGAAAATAATGTTAATGCTGGTTATGGGCTGAAATCCCAGTGGAAAGAACATCAGCTGCAACAAATTGTCCGGTTAAACAGACTGGAATCCTGCCAGTCCTGGAGCCAGGACACCCTTCTGCTTATTCTTCAGGGCTGGGGATTACTGCAGGTACCAGCTGCGTAATCCCAGTTAGGATGAGGACCTAAATGTTAAGGAATTAGTCTGCTTTAAAAAAAAAAGAATTAAAATAACTTTAGTTTTTAAGTGGCTTTGGGTTTGATAACAGGGATCATGTCATGCCGGAGGCTCTCAAAGTTTGTTCTGAAGACCTTCCTCTCTCCTTTTCCCTGTCCTCAAAAGCTCACAGAGCTGGCAGCAAGTATATCAAGCTCTGGGGAATAAATAAGAACTTGGGAGCAAACAGCCTACCCATAACTGCACCAATCATGCTGCCAGTTGAGCCATGAAATAGCTTTTGTTCTTGTGTTGGAGGAAATGTTTTCTGTTCCAGGCAAGGCCAAAGATGCTTTGCAGGAGGGAGATTTTCTTCAGAAGAAAACTGGATTTCTATTACTACAAAACACATAAAAGGATACCAGGCTTCTGATATCCTGTTGGGGTGTGCAGGGGAAAGCTAAATGCTCAGAGACTTGATTTTTAATAATTAGTTTCAATCCTCATTGGAAGAACACGATGGGTTTGGAAGTTTTCTAAGTGAGGCATTCCAAACCCCAACCAACCAAAATGCTTCTGAATCAAAACAAACAGCTGCTGAACTTGGTGTCCAGAAAACTTCTCATTTGACCTTATACTCAAGCAGAGTCTGCAGCGTGGAAATGGACACAGGGACAACAATAAATACTTTTATTTCATTAGCTGATATTAATGCTGATACAGTTAAATAAGTTACTGCTGAACTGTTTTTATCCAGGACCTCACTCTGGGATTTCTGTTTGTGTGGGGGTTTGGATTTTGGTGGTTTTTTAGTTTTGTTTGTGGTAGGTTTTTTTTGACTTGGTGCAGCCATTTGCCTCTAAGAAAAGTCACTTTATCACGAGGCTGCAGATAAAGGTTTTAATCCCATACAAATTTGTATGTTAGACTGTTTTGCAGAACTAACTACTTGCTGTTCTCATTATAAACATAAAAACTGATAAAAAGTACTGAACCTTTCATAAGCTGCTGTTCCAAGTAGTCACTGATGTTACCTTACAAATTTGGATGTGGAGGGAACTCCCCAAAATAACCCAAGTTATTTCATGTTCCTTTGGGCAGTAACACGTCAGGAGAAGCTCAGCTGCACATGGAAGTGCCTGACTCCATCACCACCTGGATCACGGAGGCCGTGGCTCTGTCTGAGGAGAAGGGTTTGGGCATTGCCAGACAGACAGAGCTGAAGACATTCAAGCCTTTCTTCATTGATTTCACCCTGCCCTACCACGTCATCCGGGGGGAACAGACCAAAATCCCCCTGACTGTCTACAACTACCTGGCTGTGTGTGTAGAGGTAACAACCCCCTCCTCTTGCTGAACAACTCAGTTCTGGTTTAATTGTCAGAACATCTGAGTGACCCACAAGTTCCAGTAGATTAGGGACCAGCCTAATGTGGAGGTAAGCCCAGCACAGGGGCCCTGAAAAGGTAAATATTGCTTTTCAATACAAATAAAAGTCACTGGTTCATTTACTTTCAGCTTGAAATGCTTGTAGTGGTCTGGAGTGTCTTGCAGCACTTCAGAAATGCAAATATTGAAAAGTGTAGGGGAAAAATATAGAGGAGACAATTAGGAAGCTCCTTGTGGATCACAGAAATTACTTGATCACTGGAAAGCTGCCAGAAGTTGTTTGTTTGCTTGTTTTTCAAGAAATCCTGTCTCCTAAGATGTTTTCTTCTCAAACTCAGTATCTCCCTACCCTCAGTAGTATCTCGTGGAAATATTTGTAGAATTGCTGAGCTGAAAGTCGAGTGCATGACTCGAAGGCTTGAAGAACAAATGAATCTGTAGGCTGTGATTTTTGTGAAGCGCCTTGTGGCTTGCAGAACTCCTACAAGTGGCTTTGCGGGCTGAAATTTGCACTAAATTCCAACGTTTTCACAGGTCCACGTGAAGATTTCTGTCCCAAAAGGCATAAAGTTTGTTGGGCATCCCGGGAAGCACCATCTGACAAGGAAGAAGTGCGTTGCCCCCGGGGAAGCCAAACCCACCTCTATCGTTCTCTCCTTCAACGAGCTGGGACTCAGCAACATCACCGGTAGGGTAGAACTAAAAACCAGCTTGTAGGAGTTTTACAAGTGTTCTTTTTTATTCCTCTTTCAGCAGAAAATTCTTATTTCTCCACCTGTAATGCACAGAAGAGCCTGTTTGCAAACATCAGGGGATTCCCTGGTTATCAGTTTTCATGTTGAGATATTTGCTTGTGTGGGGTTGGCCCTGTCAGATTTCCCTGAAGAGATCAGTGGGAATTTTTAAATAACAGAACAACAGCAGATTTTGTACATCTCTCAACATATAATCTCAGTAAAAATCAGCCAACACTGAAAACCAGAGAAGAGTTTCTCTGTTGTCCCATGACTGGCCAAATATTGCCTGGTTTTAGATGTGATCACTCAAATATGGCATAAAGGTAATAGGAGAGAGCTGTAATTCCAAAACACTTGATGTTAATTAGCTGTATTTAATGAGTTCAGACCTTCTCTTAAGCTCCTGGAGATCTTCTTCCTGTTTCAAAACACTTGCTGCTTTTCCCTTCTATTTCTTAGCAAAAGCTTTTGCTTATGGTGGGACTAATTGCTGTCAGGACGGGATGCAGAGCTTAAAGAATGGCAAACACTCCGAGGACACTTTCCTGGACAAAAGAACCCCAGTGGGAGTGGATTATGTTCGTAGCAGTGTGATTATTGAGGTAAGAAAACGGGAATTTGTAATAATTCAGGTAAAAATGGGCAAATCGTGACCGTTTTCAGGTAACCAACCGTGGGTGAGTTTATCAGAATCCTCAGGCTGATTCATGGTTTGTTTGCATGATTGGAAATGATTTAGTGACACTTGTACAGAAAGAGCCCATGGGATTCTGAGCTTACCTGGGGAATCTTCAAGGCTGTTCAGGAGAAAAAAAGGAATGGAAATTTTATTGGCTAAACTTACCCTGTTAATCTAAAAGGTGCTCTGCTGGTGGTTGGCACGTAATGTCATCTCTTTTCTATAAAGAACATGAACAGCTTTACAGCAGCAGAATATAATTCCAGTGTTTTCGAAGTAAAACTGAGATCTGTTCCTGCTCATCCAAGCCCTGTGGGTTTATGTGTGGATTTCTGTCTTTCTATAGCCAGAGGGACTGTCCAGGGAATACACCTACAGTGTGTTCTTCTGCCCAAATGGTAAGTTCATGATTTGAATGAGAGATTCAGTTTGTTTGATTCAGTTTTAAATGGAAACATTTGGCTTCATCTCCTTTTAAAAAAAAAATAATAAAAAAAATCTTTGTTTCCGTTTCTCTGTGATTGGTGAGTTATAGTGTGGAGGAGGAATTTCTGAATAAAGAGTCTTTCTAACCTGGCTGGCTAATTATGAATTTGCTCTAACTGCCCAAGTGATTTCTGGAAATGGCCATTAAATTCCTTTACTTTATGAAACAGTTTGAGTATTCAGCACTGTGGACAGAAGCTGGGACTGTACTATATTTTCAGTTGGTGTTTTAAAGTTCTGGAATCAGGATGTCCTTTCTGCCAGAGATTTGGATAGCTCAGAGTTGGCTCCAGCAGCTACACAGAGATGTTTTTGACCACTAGATTTGAACTGAAAAATCACTGGCAGACTTCATGAGAGATTCAGCTGAGCAGTTTGAAATATCTTCTTTATTGGAAGGATGTAAAAATAAAAGCTGAGAAGAAACATCCACCTTTGCTTTCATAGTTTGTTTTAAGAGAAGCTGGAAAAAAGCACGACTTAGGGAAGGCATGTTTGTTTGAATTCAGTAATCAGCAGTGGGTTCTTTTTGAGGTCTGTAAGCTCAACTCTCATTCTTACAACATTCCGTTATTTCTCTGGCTAGAGAAAATCCACATCTCTACACCTAACAAATATGAGTACCAGTACATGCAGAAACCTGCCCAGATGACCCACTTTGACATTGCTGTGAAAGCCCACAATGATGCTCACCTGGCCCTGTCCTCTGGGCCCCACGACATGGCAGAGATGACAGAGATTGTTATTGGAGGGCATCAAAACAGCAAAACCTGGATTTCCATAAGCAAAATGGGTGAGCCCGTGGCCAGCAGGGACACACCTGGGATCCTCTCCTGGGATGAATTCCGCAGCTTCTGGATCAGCTGGAAAAATGGAATTATCCAGGTACTGAATTCTTCTATGGAAGGGTCTCAAAGTCTCTGTTTAAACAGAGTCTGAGCACACAAATAAATGGCAAGTTTTCCTTAGGTTGCTGTAAAAGGTAAAAGCTTCTCTCCTGTTTTAATTCTTGATCAGGCTGCTTTAACCAGAACAATCTTTGTTCTGCTTTGCCACAGTGTGTCCCTGGGACCCCAGGCTTCAATATTTATAGTCCAGCACGCGGGATTCTCACTAAACTTCCTTGGATTGCTTTGCGGGTGGGAAAGGGAAAGGTGTTGATCCGTGTGGCTCGTTCTTTGATGCACATCTGCGTCAGGGGTCCAAGGGCCAGGTGGCAGAGTGACTCCAGATGTGCGGGCTCTTGGAACTGCCTGGTTTTCTGTCCCCTTTCAGGTTGGCCACGGTACTCGGGTGCTAAATGAGTCTATTATTGTGGAGTGGACAGTCCCCAAACAGCTCGAGGTGAAGTACATTGGCTTTTCCACAGGCTGGGGGTCAATGGGAGAGTTTAAAATTTGGAGAAAAGAAGAGACTGATGAAAATCACAATGAAGCATTTACTCTTGGAGTTCCCCACAACATAATTCCAGGATCAGAAAGAGCTACGGCTTCAATCATAGGTATCAATTCTGAGGAGGTATCACTGGGTATCAAATGTGAAGAGATACTCCAGCTGGTCCTTGCTTCTGACCAGTTTTTGAGTAATGCACACCTGATAAGACAGTCATAGGCATTTACAAAGGTTTATGCTGCTTAATTCTGGGACAAATGATTGATTTGGGGTTTTTTGTCACTTTTTTTTGAACCCTATTTGAGTTGACAGTGATTCAAAGTTTGATACTGAGGGCTTTGCAGAGGCACTGTCTGATAGAGTTCACAGTATTTATTTCATAGTCATCATAATCACACATTTGTGCTGTGTTCTAAACTCACCTTAAATTGGGAAGTCATGAACAACCCAGCTCTGAAATGTGGGATTTCTTTAATCCAACAAGAGATTGAAGGGCTAAGATTTACCATACGAAGGACTTCCCACTTACGATACAATTTATTTAAGCAGGAGAGATTGGTGCAGTCAGGTGGGAGTTTAATTATAAGACGCCAAAAGTCAAGCCTGATACTGAACATTATCACCTCTTTCTCAAACAGGAGATGTGATGGGCCCTACTTTGAACAACCTGGACAACCTCCTGCGCTTGCCCTTTGGCTGTGGGGAGCAGAACATGATCCATTTTGCTCCCAACGTTTTTGTCCTGAAATACCTGCAGAAAACCAAACAACTCAGTCACGAGGTGGAGAGCGAAGCCACCGATTACCTGGTTCAAGGTAACTCGTTGCGTTCACAGTTTCATAGAGGGAGAAAAGTTAGAAGAGAGTTTTACTTGTATCACGTTGTGCTTTCTAGTCGGGAGCAGCCCAAGTGATGAGGGTTCACCATTTCTTGCAGGATAATCTCACAGATGAAGAGATTTTGGTGGCAAGTCATTTTCCCTTGATACATAACCTGTGTTTCCCTTCAATAACTCTTAGTTTGGATGCTGATTGATTTTTTTTCCTTAGATAGAAATCAGCTATGTTTAAACATGTTAGACAGGCAAGGAAAATTAATTTTAGTAAAAATCCATGCATTTAAGTATTTTTGCCTTATTCATGAATTGTCTTTCCATCACTTTAGTCAGGACATGGCTCTCCTCTGGACTTCCATTTTTTAACAGTCTTTTCTTAGTAACAGTGTGCCCTAAATCAAAAGTTAGTTATCTCAGAGGCATATAATGAAGGATTTTATCTGTCCTTTCAGTGTCCTATCCTACCTCACTAAGCAGCTCAAAGCAATCTATCTTTTTTTTTTTTGCACTGTTTTTCTCAGCATTTCTTTGAGAAGAGCCACATGCAAAAGAGTTTTATAACTGAGTGCAACTCTCAGTAAGAATTCAGAGATCATTAAAAACAAGGATGACCCAAAAGGACAAAGCTCTCTTGTGTATGAGTCAGACAATAGTCATGTCATGAAATCAGAGGTGACAGGATTAGGTGGTTCTCCTCTGAAAATATAAATATAAAATGTAATATGCCAGATATTTCTTGTGCTCAGCAGCTAAAGCCCAGTGCTGCTTCCTTTGCCTGGCTCCACTCATTCTGCTTGTAATGTTTTGTGCTTGCTGAGAGCAACGAGGCAAAGGGAATTTGTTAATGGTCCAAGTCAGTGTTTCCTTTGCAACATCTTTTGCTTTTGTTTCCTTTTACGAATCTGCAGCCCTTCCAGGTTTTTGGCTCCGAGCTCTGCTCGCTAATTAACCCTTACAGAAGAAATCCTCAAGGGTCTTAAACTCTTCTGTGTTTATTGGAGCCCTGCCAAGTGCAAGGTTTAGATGGAGAAAGTCTGTTTGCTCATTCCAGAAGACTTTTGTGACTTACCAAGCCAGAAAACTTCTTCACTTAGTCATCCATGGTGGAAAGTGCTGATACTCAACAATTCCCCTGTGTTCCCTAAGCTCTAGAAGTGGCCTGAGCTAAACCAGTCAGCTTTTTTTTTTCTACTTCCCCACAACACAGTTCTGCAAAAGCAGGTGAACGGGGGGGAAAACTGGGAAGGTGAACCTCTCCAGTGAGTCCCAACATCCAGGGGAGTGTTTGGAAGGGGAGATTTCAGAAGAGCAAGCAGGACATCAAGTCTGTGCCACTCCCAGCCTGGGAAGCAAAGAAGAATAAATGCAAGAGCAACGAAGGACAGCTCAATTCAAAAAGAACAGAGACAGTGATAAGAGAGGTATAAAACATGAAGACTCATTATGTCCACACTGGAAAGGGACACTTATGAACTAAGCAGGAAGGGCTCAGTAGTAAATTGAACCTGAGGCCTGCAGAGAAGCAAAGGAATCTAGTTTAATGTCACACTTATTGTCTGGAGGAAGTAAAAAACAACCAAACAATTATTTATTTCTGCCATGTGCCTGTAGCTGTGCCACAATCCTCAGGCAGAGGTGTGGTTAATACAAGAGCATCAGTAATCTCTAGGGCTTTGTTCCTCCCATTCAAACCATTCCACCTGCATTCCCTGTGAGCACTGGAAGCCTATGGAGTAACGGGAAAGTACAGGAGACATGGGCAGTCCTTACTCAGGGATTGAGGAGCTGCCTGTGCCCAGAGGGGTCAACAAAAGAAACTTCGCCTCTGGAAATGAAAATCGAACCCATTCCCATGAAAGCATCATGTGGTGTGGAATAAAACATCTACTAATGTGTTGGAGAAATTAACAGGCAGTAAACGTCTTTTGACACCCTCCTCTTGCAGATTTGACGTGTTTCCTTCTCAGAAATACCCACTCTGAAGGGTTTAATTCCAGTGGATGTTTAAGAGCTTTATCCAAGTGTGTGTTATGTGTTCCTCAACTGATATATTCCTGTATTCCTAGAGTGCTTTATTAGGAAGGACAGTTCACTGTTACAGGTTTGAGAAGCAAATTATTTTGCTGGTAGGAAGAGCACTTTGACCACCTTTCTTCAATTTCAGTCTCGGAAGACATTTCAGGAGAGAGTCCTTCCCTTCAGCATTCAGCTTGTTAATAATGTTGCCTAAAACAAGCCTTAAGACAACCCTGGTAGGTTGGAAATCTTCATGTGCATCAAGATCACAGCTGTTGTTGTTATGTTACAGTTACATTAAGCTGTCCCAAGCAACAGCTTCGGAGAAAAGTCTGAATCCAGCTGTGCTGTTGAAGGGAAACCATTTTCATCTGTACTGTGCATTCAGTAGAGCAGAAGGAGAGTGGCTGTGGACTTAAGGGGAAAAAGTCCTCTTTCTTTTGATAGTGCTTTTTTTCAGAGGAGTATCACATTGTTAACATTTCTAGTGTCCAAAAGGCAGGAGCTGCAGTGTGTCCCAGATGTTATCCTGGCCGGATTTCTGGATGAGCTGTACGGACACAGAGCTGGCTCTCACTCACAGCACAACAAGAGGCTGCCTGGGGGCAGCAGAACCCCTTACACGAGTGCCAGATGCTCTGAGTCTTCATTCACTTGAAATTCTTGTTTCCCTCTGTGCGAGGATTTTGGACTCCCCCAACTCTTTTGTGACTTCCAGGCTACCAGCGCCAGCTGACCTACAAGAGACAAGATGGCTCGTACAGTGCTTTTGGGGAGAGGGATTCATCAGGAAGTATGTGGTGAGTTGCTATTTAAAACAGAGTCAGAAAAGTGTGAAGTGTTTGCTAAATGGGAAAAATACACAGTTGGCTGCGAAAGAAGAGGAATTTTCCAGCTTCTGTCGTGGCATCGCACACAGTGGAGAATAGAAATAATGTAGTAAACAGTGAGTACAGAATTACTGCTGAGTGTTCTTACTACCCTAGGAGGTGTGTTCTAGTTGTTTCAGGATTCAGGAGCAGATAAGATAGTCAGACCTACTAATATGCTGTCCTGGTTTAAGCCCAGCTGGAAATTTAAACACCACGGAGCCGCTCGTTCAAACGGCTTCTCTTTCCCCTGCCAACCTGCTGGGATGGGAAGGAGAATCAAAGTAAAACTTGGAGGTGGAGATGAGAACAGATTAATAATCAGAAATGTAGTAAAAAATACAGTAAGAACGGTAAATTATAATAATGTTGACAGTAATAAGGCAAACCACCAAGTGGTGCACAACACAATTGCTCACCACTCACTGACCGACGCCAGACCCCCCTCCCAAACCTCCCAAACCTGGGCCCCTCTTCCAGGTAATTCCCCCCAGTTTATACACTGGATATGAAGTTCAGGCACAGAAGCCCTGCTTAAGGTTCCTATTTGGAAGTGGAGTAGCAATTATGGAGCATTTAAGCACCGAATTCCATCAGGGAACGGAGCTTCACCATTCAGCCTGCACAGAGAACTGTGCTGGCTCTAGGAATGGCAGAGGTAGGGAAAAAACAGCCCACCCAAAACCAACTCAAAACCCCCGAAGAATTCTTATCCCACGTGCTTTATATCCCCTCACGGATGAAGTGGGGTGGATTTATGCTCTGAGGAGAAGTGCAGGACCTTCGGAGTCAAACAGCAGGAGAGCCAGAAAAGAAGAAGCTGAGGAATCAGCTCAGCCCGTGATGTGCTCCTGGGGACACGGTGGCCTGGGAGGTTTGTTACCTCCCCTCAGCGTTGCTGACTCTGGCTCAGCCGTAGCGGATCCTTGTCTTCATTCATTCATTTGCCTGTGCTGTCAGCTGGCTTCTCCATCTGCTCTGTATTTTGGTTTTAACTGATTTACTTCTCGAACTCACTGGAGGGGGAAGCACCACCGCTGCTGCTGCCTCACTGTTTCTGACACAGTGAACTTTTATCTCAGCTCTGGCATCTCCCCGTCCCTCGACGTCAAATATGGTGACATGGAATTACTTAACACTCGAAAACTCCCCTGCTAGGCAGTGTTTGCTACCCTCCCATTCCTCAGGGGCTTGCAAATGGGATGACTCAATCTCCCAGAGCTGGCCAACGCTCACACGTATTGTCAGAGGTTTAGAATTCCAAAAGCACTTCTGGTGCTTCCTTAAATCTTTATTCTCCATAAAATCTAACACAGCCTCAGGCTTCAGCAGTGGATCTGGGTTTCTTATAAGAAATATAATGATTCTTAATTTAAAAATATTGATTCTTGGCTTAAAAACTTTAATAATTTAAGTGGCTGATGAGCACCTATAAAAAAAGAACTACATTTCAGGGTGTGCCACAACTACAACAAATATATCTTTGAGTTCTACTTTTCAGGTTAGTTGACCCCTAACACTGTTCTTACCCAGAAGTCTGGGCAGTGTTCAGGTGCTTTTACACATGAATTTTTTTACAACAATATTTTTAATTTTTGCTTTCTAAGAATGTTGGTTTTCCCTTGCTGATACTTTATTCTGGGTTTGTTTTCTCAGTAAAAATGACAACATCCCTGTTTACAGGCTCACAGCTTTTGTCCTCAAGTCCTTTGCTCAGTCTCGTGGGTTTATTTTCATCGACCCAAAAGAACTGACGGCTGCCAAAGACTGGATCATCCAGCACCAGAAAGAAGATGGTTCTTTCCCTGCTATGGGCAGGATACTAAATAAAGACATTCAGGTAAAAACCATACAGGAATCCAAATCATGCAACAAGAACGTTTTTGAAGTAATTATCCAAGCATGAAGTGATGCCGTTTTCTTCTGCTTAATGTGAA
Organism: Pseudotriccus pelzelni; assembly: GCA_035584735.1. NCBI lineage: Eukaryota > Metazoa > Chordata > Aves > Passeriformes > Tyrannidae > Pseudotriccus > Pseudotriccus pelzelni. The sequence continues at coordinate 2,573,682 of JAWMRA010000079.1, read as the reverse complement.
ATTTGCCCTTGAATGCCTGGAAGAAGCAGGAGAACTTCAGTTCAGACAGAATGTGCCTGTGTGGTGTCCCCAGAGGAGGGAAAGCAGTATGTCAAGTCTTCCAAAACACCTGAGTCCTGTGTGCATTGAGTGTGTCCTCAGGCCACTGCCAGGGACAGTCCTGGGTCCAACCAATGTTGGGTTGGGTTCCTGATTTCCTGACTCTTTGTGTGCCTCAGCTTCTGTAGTTCTAACATGTTCTTTGTCCTGCTTCAAGGTTCTCTTTTTATCCAGTGTCCTCTTCTCTAGTTTTCATCCCGTGGTTTGTGTTGTTTGCCCTTCCAGGGTGGAATCCATGGGAAGATCTCCCTGACAGCTTATGTGGTTGCATCTCTTCTGGAAACCGGTGTCACCTCCGAGGTAACAAAAACTCAGTTAAAGCAGCTCTGATGTGTTACATGTTCGAAAATATTCTCTCTGTTTTTTGGTTTTTAAACTTCAGTTTACTGCTGTTTGCTCTGAAAGGTTCTGTGATAGGTGGAGTGGCAGCATCCAGGTGACAGAGGCTGCTGCAGAGCCCTGAGATTATTCTAAAGTTAAGGAATCTGATCTGAAGTTATTCAAGGTGATCTCCCACCCTTCTACCATCAGCTCGTGATTATTCTACCAGAGCAAAACACTTCCCTGCAGCCCCATCCCTCAGCCTGTCCCAAAAATTCCTGCAAGAAGTGTTTTCTGCCTTGTAACTCCAAGGTGTGATTTCAGCCTCTGCAGATCCTGGTTGCTTGCCTGGAAAGGCTCAGAAAACCTGGCTTAGTGCTAACAGCAGTTTAACTTGGGGATTCAGCAAGCTCCTGTGGTCTGGCTTGGCTGCCGGGGCCAGAAAGCTACTGCTGTTGGATTATGGTGCCTTTGGAGAGCTGCTCTCCTGCAATGTGGGGGATTGAGGGCTCTGCACAAAAGCCCTTTTTTCTCCTTTGTAGTGAGACAGAACAGGAACGCTACAGAAAAGAGAACAGGGGTGTCAGGATGTGCAATTCCACTGCATGATTTTTGAATTAGAGGAAAAAAAAAAACCAAACCCACAATTTCCAGTACAATTGGTGGTTTAGATTCCTTCTGAAAACTTGCAGTAAAGTAGTGCTCCTGTCCTCTGTATTTTTGCCTGCATGCAGTTTCACCAGGATGGAGATGCTCAGAGGGGATCATATTTAAACATTCCCACTATTTAGGACCGGGAAAATGTCTCCTTGAGCAGGCCATGGATCCAGCTCTTCCCTTGCTCCTCAGCAGCCAAGGGAAAGGGTGGTGGTGGGTGCAGGGTGTGTACAGGTAGAACTGCCTGGAAGGTGAAAGGAGGAGGATGTTAGAGCATCTCCTGGTGATTTGCACTCAGACAAAAGGATTGTCCATTGAGGGACAACCTGGGAGTTTGGGGAGGTGTTGAAACAGCCAGTGCAAACAGAACTATCCCTTCAGCAATTCTGATTAACCTCAGCACTTCTGATGAGGAGCCTGAAGAGAGACCATGCTGCTGTTGCAAGCAGATGCCCCCTTTTCTTGCTGGAGTGGAAGGCTTTCAACCTTATTAAAAACTCAGAAAATCCTCTGATGCTCCCAAAGGAACTTCCTCCTGCCCTTCAGAGCCCCCCTCTGAGCAATGATGTGATGCTCTCCATGGGTTGCAGTGTGGCAAGACAAGCCCCAGCGTTTTTACTTGCTGGAAGTGCATTTTCTGTGGATCTAATGGTTTTTCCTAGAGGAGATTTGCAAGTGTTACTAACGATCTTTTCTAGGAAACGAGGAAAGGGAAGGTTAGTGCCACAGGGAAATCAAAGGAAACCAAATTACATCAAGTCCAATTAAATTGTTTCTATAAATTATCAGAGCCACGTTCCTACATGGTGAGGTCATTGAGGGAGTTAATAAAACATGTTTGTTGGCTGCAGGGACCCCTGGGAACCTTGGCCTTTATTATCCTCTGGCGTCTGCCAGACGCTCCGGAGTGTCAGGAACACAATCAAACCTACAGTGGAGAACTTGCTTCTGCTCTGTTCATCTGCCTTGCAGGGGCAAGGAATTTCTTCAGCTTCTGCACGGAGCAAAATGCATCTTTCCTAGTTCATGGTTGGATTTTTAGTGGTTTTTGGGCTTTGTTTTTGGTTTGGTTGTTGGTTTTTTTAACGGATGGGATATAGGGAGTAATAAAGTGATTCCAACTTCTGGGACATAGAGGCTGGTAACACGTCTGGGCTCTTTTCCCCTAAATACAGGAAGAAAGAACAGCTGTTGACAAAGCAAAGCACTTCTTGGAGTCCAACCTGTACTCAGCAGAAGACCCCTACACCACTGCCCTGACTGCCTACGCCCTGACCCTGCTGCACAGCCCCTCCGCGGCCGTGACGCTGCGCAGGATGAACAGCATGGCCATCACCCAAGGTACTGAGTCCCTGGGCCACCCCGAGCCATCAGTCCTCCTGCAAGGACAAGCAAATACAGACTGAGTAAGGTTCTTACCCCCAGAGGGTGGTGGGCACTGCCCAGGCTCCCCAGGGCAGTGGGCACAGCACCAAGGCTGCCAGAGCTCCAGGAGCGTTTGGATGATCCTCTTGGGCACAGGGTGTGACTCTCAGGAATGGTCCTGTGCAGGGCCAGGAGTTGGACTGGGTGATCCACGTGGGTCCCTCCCAACTCAGCATAATCTGTGAATGCTGTGCTTGGGTCACTGGAGGGGACGGAGCCCGTGAGACGTTTGCTCACAGCACAGTTTCACGTTGTAAGCGGGCAGGGCTGAGACCTCAGTCCCGCTGATGCTGAGGGAAGACAAGGGTAGCAGAGGCTCTGCAGTGCCTTTCCTGTCCACCAGTGTTTGCCCTGTAACACCTCACACTCCCTGATGTGGGTGTGTTCCCTGGTGTGTTGGTGTAGTTTAATCCAAAATCCAAGAATTACCTGATTTGTCACGTTGAGTCACCTTTGCAAGTCAAAGGGAGCCTCTTGCCCAGGGAACTGCTCGTCTGACAGCAGGGACAGTGCAGTTCAGGGCATGGATGCAGTCAGTTCCAAAGGGGAATTTGACTATTCCCACACACAGAGCTGAATTCCTGCTCTGATAACACACATCCCACTGTCCTCTCTTTTCAGATGGCTTTACACACTGGAGCCTCACAGGAACTCTTGTTACTGACGAAGATACTTTCATGGGATTTAATGATGGACTCTCTCAATCAGGTACCTGTGGTGCAAAGACAGAGATAAAAGGAAGGGCTGCATCACCAGCCCAATGGCTGCAGGAGTTTTACTGAATTGTTTTTATAATACAGGGCACTCTGAAATTGTCAGTCAGAGCAGGGGGCAGAGGAAAGGAGAGTGCACAAAAGCAGGTGATGTTATGCTGAAAGAACAAAAGAGACAGAGCAGGATGTGGCCCCGGAGAGGATGGGCTTTTTGGCGCCAGCTGTCTTGCCAGGTTTCACTTGAGTTCTATAAAGACAGAAGAGTGAGAGTCATATGGGATTCCATCAGGGAAGAATCATTTGAAATGGAAATCTGAGGGAAGTCAAACACATTTAATTGCAGAGCTACTTATCTTTGTATTTTCAAGTGGACCTAAGGATTGTTCACCAGTCCACTGACTCTTCAGCTCTTTTTCCAGACTTCAGCTGTCAAAGCCACAGCAACTGTCGAATGGTGCTGTGATTTTCATATCACTTAAAGCCACTGACAGGGGATATGATGTAGGTGCCCCAGTGGCCAGGAAGGATGTAGCTGGATATGGAATGAAAGATCTCAGGACAGGAATACAGTAAGGGCAGCAGCAAAGTAGAACTGGAGTGGGAGATAAATTCCTTATGGGATACAATCAAGTAGAAAGAAGGTCGTCTATTATGTGAAGGCAAGAGCTTGTGTTGGAGGCAAAGATATCTTTGGAAGGTGATGTATCTTGGGTGCAGGTTATTTTCATGTATTTGCTTCTACAGACTCTTAAAATTATGGGGTTTATTTTTCATTTAATGAATATTCATAGAACTATCTGTAGATCTGCTTAGATTTTCACTTCGAGGGTGGGGGGTTTTGTTGGTTGGTTGGTTGGTTTTTTAATCCCCCTCCTTTTCAGTTGTTTCTGCAGAGGTAGAAATGACATCCTATGCTCTTCTGACCTACACACTCCTGGGAGATGTGGCCTCTGCACTCCCCGTGGTAAAATGGCTTTCACAGCAGAGGAATGCCCTGGGAGGATTCTCATCTACTCAGGTGGGCTGCCTCTGGAAAAAAAGGTAGCTTTGATTCATTATCAATTGATTCAAGAGTGCAGAGTTTCCATCCAGAGTCCAGGCAGAAGTTTTTTGTGTTCTGGTAAGAAGAAAAACTTTCCCAGATTGATCATTTGGAAGGAACCCAGACTTGCCCTTGTCCTCACAGACACCTATGACAGGAAAAGTGAGCAAAACCCTGACATCTGAATTAAGGAAGATCCTGCTGCCAGAAGCTGGTGACTGTAGAGCACAGCTGTTTGGAAGTTTGCTCCTGTATTCTTCACTACTCTAATCTCTCCTTCTCCTGGTCCCCAGGACACCTGTGTGGCCCTGCAGGCTCTGGCTGAATATGCCATCCTTTCTTATGTTGGAGGAGTCAACTTGACCATTTCCTTGGCTTCTACTAATTTAGACTACCAGGAGACATTTGAGCTCAACAAGATGAATAAAAAAGTCCTCCAGACTGCAGTGGTAGGTGGTTTTGTGTCTGTGTGGCCACGTTTTTAAAGCAATCCACGTGAGCTGAGTTCTGACTGAGGACTTGGATCTGGAATGGTAAATCACAAGTTAAACACTGAGATCTGGGGACTTTCTGGGGTTTTATGGCTGGGTTCTAGTATGAAGGAGGCAGCACTCAAAATGAAAGGCATTTTTCATGCTGTTTTCACCCCTGAGGCTGATTTTGTGCTGCTGCTTTTTTATGTCACTGTGAATGCAGGTGGCTGAAAAGAATCGCAGTCACTTCACTTCTGCAGTCTCCTTTATAACCATAAAGATCTTTGTACAGGAGAAAGCTGAACTGACATTAATTTGCATTCTGAGTGCCATGTCTCACCTGTCTTAACTGTGGTTTCTCCCCAGATCCCCAGCATTCCCACAGGGCTGTTTGTGAGTGCCAAAGGTGAAGGCTGCTGTCTGATGCAGGTAAGGCTGCCATGGGGCTGGAGGATCTCTAAACTCGGTCCGTTTGCTACTTTTGTAACCCCAGTTTGCTGTGAGGAAGGAGTTACACTCGGAATTGCTCTCAAAGTAACGACGTAATGTGGTGTTGCTTTAATTGACAGAAGTAAATGTGGTGGTGCCAGGGTGGATCTGCTCTGGTTCAGCTTTATCTCTATATGACTACGTGGTAAAGCCTCTGTTGCCTCTCTTCCTCCCATTCCTTCACTCTCAAGAAATCTAGAGTTTATTCTGGTCTTCAGGGAGTATTTGTAGATGCCACCAAAGGTCGGTGTCTGATAAACTGCCCCGATTTGTTTTGCCTTCCCCCCTCCCTGCTGCAGATCGACGTCACCTACAACGTCCCCGATCCTATCGCCAAACCAGCTTTCCAGCTCCTGGTCAACCTCAAGGAGCCAAAGTCAGAGCAGCATCTCCAGGCTCCCAACCCCCTGAACTCTGGCTCTCCAGATGAGAATCACTCCCAAGCCCTGCACAGGGACAGGGCTCTGGGGGACGACGACGACCCGGCGTCGGACCAGGACCATCGGGAGTACAAAGTCATTCTGGAGACGTGCACCAGGTAGGAAATGCCAACCTTGTTCCTCACCAGGGCGTTCAGTTTGCTGGTCAGCATGGCCAAATTCTTCCTTGCTGCCCTGTCTGTGTCTCAAACAGGGTAAGAGAACTTTCAGCCACCATTGTGGGCTGTAGGACAGAGTCATCCCGTGGTCATTCTTGAGCTTTACCTGCTGGCTTTGAGCATTTTAGTGCCAAGTGTCTGTCAAACACAGAGGAGTAAGAACAAATTTGCAAAGGTGGCAACAGCTTGGGTCTTTGTCACTAAGCTTTGTTATTCCCTCTCCAAACCCTGAAGATGACAAATGGAATGTTTGAATGCTTGTATCAGGAGGAAAAGAAAAAGTTCTGGATTATTTTTCTAGGTCTTCAGTAACAGGTTTCCTTTAGCAGCCTCAAAGAGTGAGGTGAATTCGACTGGTTAACTAACATCTTAATTGTGTCAATGCTTTTACAAATATTATTGACATGACTTTATTATTTGAGTTCCTTGGTCTTCAATTTTGGATACCAAAAACTGAACAGGAGATGCTTATTGCCATGGTATGAATTTGGAACCTGGTACAGGCAAAATACAAGCAGAAATTTTTTTAATAAGCTTTCAAAAGCTCATTCCTTTTTTCCTTGCTCCCCATAAAGAAATTAAAAACAATTTTTGAAGATGGCATGAGCCAGAAGTTCCATTTCTAGCTCTGAAAGCACTTTGCAAAGACATTACCAGTTCTCTTTCATTTTATAGATTGGGAAGCTCAAGTTATTATGAGAAAAGAGCTTGGCTGTAGACGAGCAGCATCAAGAACAGCTTCTGACCTGAATTCAACCCACTTTCATATTTTGCTTAACCATGTCAGTACTGCTGCAGGTGTCAGGGGTTGCTGATCCCTCTGCAAAATATTTAGATTTTTAAGGAGGTCCTTGGAAATTTTGGCCCAGACAGGGAAAACCACAACCAAAGCAAATAAGGAGAAACCAATTCCCAAGAAATCAGTAACTAATCTGCATATGTGTGACCGGGAGTGGGGCAGGGGGTGCTGCTCGCCTGAAACAGCAGAAATCGAGTGAAGGGCTCGGATGTGATTCATGGGAATGGAAAACTCTGGCTCCACTATCAGTTTCACGGAAAACTCTGCCCCCCATATCAGTTTGTCTCCTTCCTTCCTGCGGAGGCCACACAGTGACTGCAGTTCTGGACATGGTTGTTCCAGGCAAAGCTGGGATCTTGTTTTCCCTGTCACACGCTTGCACCTTGTCCCTCTGTCGCTGTGCTGGGGCAGAGCCTTTGCCTCCCAGTGCCCCAGGCCTGGGAAATCCCTGGCCAGGAATTTTTGGTGTAGTTGAGTTTCTCCTCCCTCCACTGAGAGCAGCCGGTGACCAACAACTCGACCTCATCACCCAAAAGTTTGCCAGGGCCAGCCTGGCTGTAATAACACAGTGTCACTGCCCCAACCTCTCCTCCCCCTGCCCAAGCTCTCAGCTTGTTTTGGGGAAGGGTCAGGCTTATAAAGTCTTGTCTTATCAGTGCCTTGATGATGCTGAGGAGGCTGCCCTGCATCAACACAACCCCCTCTGCTGATCTTTCTGAAACTCCTGCCCTCGGAATTGCTGGAGCAAAAGCAGAAATTTGAGAGGAAGCCCGGTGCAAGGAGCTTAGAACGAAAACAGAAGCAAATGAAATCTTCCTTTCCTCCCCTTCCCCCAGTAATGATGCTCTCAACTCCATCATCTTATTTAGGCAGATGAAGAGAGGAGTGTCATCTAAGGCTGACAACCGAGATATTTTGAGCTGAGGGTGTTCTCAGGGTTTAATGAAGTGTTGTCCTGCTCAGAGAAGTCCTTGGGGTGCTGTTGAGGAGTGAGGGAGAGCACAGGGCTGTGATATGGTAACAGAGGAAGGGGGAAACGCAGGCAAAGGGACACTATGTGGTTTATTAGGGAGTGTGAAGCGCGGAGTTAGGTGGGAGTTAAGAAGGCTTAATGTGTCTGGGAGCATGTCAGGCCTGGAGTGCCTCACCCAGAGCCAGCTGGCTCTGTCCCCAGGCCACCTCACGCTACTGTGGGCGTGGAGCTGGGGTGGGGTGTTCCAGCCTCGGCCAGTTCACCCACCCGCCCCTGAGCTGGGGGGAAACCCAGAGAGAGGGGCCCCCAGCTCAGAGCTGGCAGGTTTGGGTCTTGGAAAGCTGTGAACTGCATTTCCTCAGCGCTGGGCACGAGCTAAACGAGCCCTCCTGGGTCCGTCCACACTCGTGGCTGGGGCAGCTGAACAGCAAACCAGGGGAAGTGCCAAGCGGGGAGAGCTCCGAGCTGGCTGGGAATGCAGGGAAAAGGAGGGCTGTTCTGGGGTTAGCAGGGGCTGGGTTAGGATGTCGGCTCTTCAGCCTTGCTGCAGAAATTGAGGCTTTTGCAATGGCCCAAATAGACTGTCTCTCCACCCCTTCCCGCGTGGGCTTTTATAATGAACTCTTCGGCAGGAACAACTCTGAATTTCGGTGGGTTTTTGGAGTTTTCAATGATATTATAGAAGATCACACGGGCAGCGAATTCTTTAACATCAATAACTACAGTTTGCTGACTCATTAGCAAAGATACTTTTCTCAGTGTTAATTAAATGGTGGAGAGAAATGGCCTTTATGAAACTCCAGGGTTGAATGACTCTGGCTGGTGTTGGGAAGTAACATTCCTCTTCCACCACAGTCCATCTAAAGCCCTCTACTTAAAAAAGAACAAAAGTTTCTTCCATTCCAAGGGTTGTTTTCCTCTTACCAGGTGCATTTTCTCAGTGACTGATTGCAAAAGAAAGCAAGCAGCCCCACAGGTGACATTCTTCTGCTTTTCTGCTTCCATTTCCCTGGACATCTCCTACATCTCTGCCCCCTGCACGTTGGGCATAATTTTGTCAAAGAAAAGCAGAAGAGAGAACTTTGTAAAACCAAGTAGTCTGTGGCTGCTTTCCATAAGCACTTCAGAGAAAAGTAGATCCTTTTTAATAATTTCTTTTTCTTTTGGAGTTCACTTGGTTTGTTCTCCATCCCGAGTTGTCCGTGTATGGTTGGTTATCTCGGCTGCTGAGTTGGTTTTTATCCCTGTTTTTGTTCCCATGGGAAGATGGCTGCACTCTGGATCCTCAAACATGGCAGTCTTGGAAGTGCCCTTGTTCTCAGGTTTTCGGGCAGATATTGAGAGCCTGGAGCAGGTAAGATGCTGGAATGGGAATGCAAGGCATGACCTTGGGCTGGGACGTGACTGGGAGGGATTCCCTTTGGAGGGGGGGCACGACAAAAGCCGCTTAAAGTCAGAGCGCGGCTGAAAAGACGGAACTAAAACGAGGGGAAGGCACAAGATCCCACTTGCCAAACCTCATTTCTCCGAAATGGGTAACCAGATGTTCTGAGCAGGGTGAATAAACGCACCACCAGGGCCAGGGAAGGCTCTCCCAAAGCACAGTAATTAACTGAGCCCCCTTGGAAAAGCTGAAGTGCAAATGTGCTCTAACAGGAGCTGTTTATGGCTGCTTAGTGAGCTGTGTTATCTCCAACATCTGGATCCCATTTCTTTGGAGGCTCTGTGTCTTGGAATTTTTTGCCTTTCCTTTTTTTTTTTTTTTCCCTCCCCTCCTCTCTGCAAGAACATCATGTTTCCTGCAGCCAAGCTGAGGTGGACAGAATGTGCCTTGTGCCCAGCCAGCCCTTCGGGGCAGATGAACTGTAATCTTGAGCTTGGCTTTGGATTTTGTGGAAGCACTGCATTCATTGCATTTTGTGGAACATTACAGTCACTGCTGGGGTTTTTATGCTGCAAAGGGTTTTTCAGGACCGTTTAGCCAAAGAGGTGTAAAATCTCTGCATCCTTGAGAATGGGTAAAGAGCTAGAAAAGATTTTGCTTCCAGAAAGATCTCTTCTGTTAATAAGTTTTTCTTCATTATACTGGGAGGGTGGGGAGGGATCTGGGGAGAGAATTTTAAAGTAGAACCATGGTAAAGAACAGGCAGTTTAATCTGACATCCTAATTCCAGAAAAAGTGCACATGGCTTTGTATTCTCTGGGATTTCACTTGATTTGGCTAATTTATATTATTAGATTGTAGATTATATATGTTGCTTATATTATATTTATATTTTCTTGGGGAAAATGAGGCAAATATTGGAGCGGCTGACAACCCATGTCAGAAGCTGCTGTCATGTGCTCTCCTGGGCTGTCACTGAGGCCACAGAAACCTGTGTATTAACCCCTGAGAAGGAATTGCATCCTTTCAACGTTCGGGAACTGTGCTGGAATATTCCTCTGTTTGATCAGACAGGAAATTATTCCTGTGAAGAGAAATATCCAAGTTATTTATATCAGCTCACAAGCTGCACGGTGAGAATTCTGTTTTCAAATGCACAGCACGTAAAACACACCAATTTTTACCTGCCTGATGAGCTCATGGGCCTGATATTCTCTCTCACATGCAACAAGCGGTGCAACAAACTGAATAGGATTATTCAGGTGAGCCAAGGCCAGGAGTTGTCCAGTATCCCTGTGGTAAGAGAAAGGACAACCAGGTGAAGGGACCTGCAGTGGGTTTCTCTGCTCCTGCTGAAGGTGCTGGGGTCATTTGTGCTGCTGTCAGATAAGTCCTCTTTACGTAAATAATGGCAGGAAAAAATAGGGGTAACAACCCGGCTTAAGGCAGAGAGCTCAAAGTGGCACAGGAGGAGAACAACAGGATGTCCTTATGGTCTTAAAACCCCTGGAATGTCTTATCAGCAGAGGGAAGGAGTTGAAAGAAAGAACGTAAAGGGATTTTCGTTGCAGAAGAACAGGAAAATTGTTAGGTTGAGGAACAAATCCCTGTATTTGTAACAAAAATAGGAGTTCCCACCCTCCAGGCTGTACTGGGTGAGTGTCTCCCCTTCCCTGGGGTCATCGGGGGACTGAGTTAAAGGTTTCCAAGCCGAGGAACTGAGAAGGTCTCACATGTTTATGTGTTATTGTGCAGGTTCTGCCCCTTCGGTCCCTAAACACTTTTCCCTTTGCCAGGGCAGCTGTGGTTGTTCACGAGGCTGCGCCAGACACAAGTGTCCCAGAGAAAGACTTGGAAACCAAATGTGCTTGTTCTGTGTGTAGTTACTACTGAAAGGCCGCTACGTGCAGCCCCTCCTCTGCTGTGCCTCCTGGTTTGCACTAACCTGTGTCCAGGGAATGCTGCACATGTTCTCAGTTGCAGGAACACTACAGGATAACTGTAAATGTGTGATTAACGTTAGGAAGCCTGATTCTGATTCCCCTTTAAAATGTTTCAAAACACGTTTTTTTTGCGGGGTAGAATCCCAGAATGGTTTGGGTTGGAAGGGACCTTAAAGCTCATCCAGTGCCACCCCTGCCACGGGCAGGGACACCTTCCACTAGCCCAGGTTGCTCCAAGCCCCGTCCAACCTGGCCTTGGACACTTCC
>JAWMRA010000079.1:2522949-2558933 GCA_035584735.1 Pseudotriccus pelzelni | reverse complement strand
TTCCACTAGCCCAGGTTGCTCCAAGCCCCGTCCAACCTGGCCTTGGACACTTCCAGGGCTGGGGCAGCCACAGCTTCACTGGGCAATCTGTGCCAGGGCCTCCCCACCCTGCCAGGGAAGAAGCACCATGAACCTTTCCTGTGTTCTGTCCCAGTTCCAAGCCTGGCCTGGGTGGAAGCAGACAGAGTTAAAACAAGCTGCCTGTTGCTGCACATGAATTAATTTGCCAAAGCTGATCCCTCCAGCACACAATGCTTTCTCTGGCACTCAGCACATCAGTTGGTTGTGCTTTTCCTTGTGGCATCTCGCCTGAATCTCATGTTCCTGCCCCTCTGGGTAGAGAGGCAACAGTGTCAGCGTAGCCCCAGCTGTTCAGGTCTCTGGGCAGGGAATAACAGGTGGTTTGTTTTCCTTTCTCCTCCTGTCTTATGGGATAAGGAGCTAATTCTCCTTCTTAACTGGTAGGGCTGAGCTCCTTCAGCCCAGAGCTGACCAGTCCTGGCAAAGCCCAGCAGGATGTCAGGGGCTTCATGCAGCTCATTCTGCTTCAGAGCTCGTGAGAGACAAGAAACCTGCTTCAAAACACAGTTTTGAAATTTCCTTTGGCAAAGCAGTTGGTGCCTCATTTTGGAGAGAGGCTTAATTATTGGGGATCAGTGCTGGGCAGTCTAACCCTGTAACCAGATCAGAATCCCCATCCTTTGGGGCAGCAGGAGATTTTGCTAAGTTCAGAAGAATACTGCACCTTTGAAGGAGAATGTTCCCCTTGGAGAGCTGAATTCCACCTCTCCTGTTGTGGAAACGCTTTTCCATTTGTAGAAATGAAATGTGGTGCCAGAGCTCAAGCAGATCTGTAGAGAGGGAGCAAAGATGAGACATAACCCCACCTGCTCTGGAGCCAGGCTGGGAGAGCTGGGGGGGTTCACCTGGAGAAGAGAAGGATCCAGGGAGACCTCAGAGCCCCTTCCAGTGCCTAAAGGGTCTGGAGACCCTTTAGGGAAGCTGGAGAGGGACTTTGGACAAGGAATGGAGGGACAAGACAAAGGAAATGGCTTCCCAGTGCCAGAGGGCAGGGTTAGATGGGATATTGGGAAGGAATTCTTGGCTGTGAGGGTGTGGGGGCCCTGGCACAGGTTGCCCAGAGCAGCTGTGGCTGCCCCATCCCTGGAAGTGTCCAAGGCCAGGTTGGATGAGCTTGGAGCAACCTGGGCTGGTGGAAGGTGGTAGAACTGGATGAGCTTTAAAGGTCCCTTCCAACCCAGACTATCCTGTTATCCTGTGATTTCTTCGTGGCCACCAAGTGTGGGTGCAAAATAAAATTCCCCCACTGTATTAGTTTCGTGGTGTATTTTGGACACCACCTTCAACAGGGACAAGCCCCATCACTCCCAGTGCTGCATTTCCCTGCCATCCCAGCCATTCCCTGCCCTGGCTGGGAGGGCCTGGGCTGTAAATCCCGGTTTCCCTGTGTGTGTTTGCCCTCCCAAGGGAGCAGTGTGGGAGCAGCAGCCCCCGGGGCAGCGCTGGTTAATGAAGGCTCTGTGCACACCCAGGGCAGCCTCGGGCGGTGCAGCCACAAATCCTCCTAATAATGCTGGGTGTCGACAGGGTCAGGAGGTCGCCCTGGGCTGGTGTGTATCAAACCTCACCGGGAAAAACGCGACTTTAGCTGAGCTGAGCAGTTCCCGGTGGCGCCAGCCCCTCCGAGCCCTCATAAAAGGACTGTCTGCAGCCATCCACTGCTGAGTAATAACAGCCACCACCAGGCCCCTAAAATTATGAGGACAAATTAAATTGGCCCCTTCCATGTTGTGTGGGACTTAAACACACGTTCCTTTGCTTGTTGCAGTAATGACAGGAAGCTTGGGAGAGCAGGGTTTTCCAGCTGGGAGCACTCTGCTGAGGGAAGGCACGGTTAAAGCCGATTTCAGTGGAAATGCTTTTTGCTTCATGTAATTCTAAATAATAATTAATAATAATAGTCATAATAATAATAATGCTTTGTTCCACTTTCCACAGAGTTTTTAGTCCAAGGTCTCAAAATAACTTAGAAACGCTAAAAAAAAAAAAGACCACAAGGGAATGTTATCCCTGAGTTGCAAATGGGATTGTCTGACAGAGGTTAAAGTAACAGGAGTGAGAATGAAAATATCTGCTCTGACCCTTACTCAGCTCTCCAAGCTGGGATTAAAACATAAGGGTCCTCTTCCACAGACCCTCGTCCTCCCCAGTTTCTGAATTAGGTGTCTTCTCCGTGGCAGAAACATTCTGACTACAGTTTATTGCAATAGTAATGACTGTTCAAGCAGGGCAATCATCATATTGTTAGTGTCCCAAATGCAGAAATCACAGGAGCAACTTCTGGAAAATTTTAAATAAAGCTTTGCAGGTGTGGGAAGTCCTCTTAGATCATGTTCTGACATTCCTTGGATATGCAGATCGTCCCAGTAAATAAAAAGCAGAAGAGGTGAGTCTGAAGGCCCGGCTGGCACAACGAAAATCCCAAATCCCTGGGCCTTGGAGGGACAGAAGATGAGGAGCAGAGGCCTGGCCTGACTCCATTCATCAGAAGGGAGGGGTGCCTGGGGCTCTTTCAAATGGCTGCTCTTTTCAAATGTGAGGATTAATTTTCCTGGCAGAAGAATGTTTTGGATTTTTCAGCTGGTGGGAGAAGGGGGACCTTTAATACCCAGCACGGTTCCCTGGTGGTCTGAGGGAGCGTGAATAAGAGACTTTATTGAGTGTTTGGGGGTCTCTGAGGTCCTGCTGGAGCCTTGGTACTGAAAACAATCTGGGAGCTGCTCGATGGGATTCTGGATGATGTGTCAGGCTTAGTCTGAAGGGAATAAATGCACCAGGGAGCAGGAAGACCCCTCAGCGTTGCAATTCCACCTCAGGTCACAGCCAAGGACACAGGTGGCTTTTCCTCAGTTGTGTGACAGCAACTTCAGTCCTCTTTCCATTTCCCTTCTCTTATGGTGACATCCTCTGCCTGCAGAAGAAATCCCTGGGGTTGAATGTCTGATCAGTTTTCTAAACAGTCTGAAATCTTTCTTATTCTCTCATTTCTACCTAATTTCTATAAAATGAGATGAAACTAAACCTGTTAGTTGTTGTTTGTTTTTTTTTCCCCCCCCAGTTATTGATGAACAAGCAAATTGGATTAAAAAGATATGAAGTGGATGGAAGAAAAGTCCTGTTTTATTTTGATGAGGTAATGACTTTGTTTCTTATGAAAAAATGACTGAAAGGCAAATGACCAGTGGATGAGGCACGGGCACAGTGTGTTGGTGTTGATGGTCCCTCACAGGCGAGGGTCACCTTTAACTGGCTACTTGTTTGCTGCAGGTGAGTTGGAAATCAAAGCATAATGGAGACAGGTGATTAACTGCAGCCCACAGAGCATTTCTGGGCAGATATCCCTTAGTTTTTTGCCTCAAAATAACCTCACCTTCAGGTACAGCTAGCTCTGCTAAAGGCAGTTTAATTTAGACATCGCAGCCCAGACCTGAGAGTGGAAGATGAGATCTCTCTTGGCTTGGCCAGGAAATTGTTAGTTGGTCAACCAGCAGCCTGCTGACAGGAGTGGTGGTGGGTGACCAGGGAATACAGCTGGAGGGTCAGGTTTGCCATTGTTGTGTGGCAAATACGTGTTTTAAATTCATCCTGTTTGGCTTTTATTCATTATCTCGGTCCCTGCACTTAGAATTGGAGGGGCCTTCACGCTCAGCATGCTACAATAGAGAACACGCTGTGTTTGTTTGTCCCTCTCTTCACTTAAGTGCAGGTTTTGAATCTTTTACATCATTCCACACAGATCCCCAGCCAGTGCATGACCTGTGTCAAGTTCCAGGCTTTCAGGGAGCACATAGTTGGGAAAACAGCTCCCGTTCCTATCAAAGTGTACGATTACTACGAGCCAGGTGGGTGCCTGTTTTCCCTCTGATTCCTGCCAGCATTACAGCTCCAGGCAGAAGGCCCAGCTGTGATTTCTCCTTCTCCCTGACCCGCAGCTTTTGAAGCCACTCGTTTCTACAACGTGAGTGAGAACAGCCCCTTGGCTCGGGAGCTCTGTGACGGCCCGACCTGCAACGAGGTGGAGAGCTCAGCCAGCCAGTGGGTTGGTAAGTTAGACCAAAGCCACGCAAGATCTTCTGGAAGATGGAACCCAGAGGCACGCAGAACTCAAAATTATGGTTAGAAACACGTTCTGTTCAGCTGGCCGTGTTAGTGGAAGTTTTACCAAGGTTTGTGGGGCTCGGCTGTTAAGTTGATGGCACCCAAAAAGAGCAGTGGTGCTGTTCGTGCTCCAAGGTGACTATGATTTGCCTCAGAGGCAAGATCTAATGTCTAGTTCTGGGAGAACCTGCACAAGGAGGTGTGTCAGGAAACAAAAAGGTAAAAACTCTCCACCATGCAATTTGGTTTTCTTTCTCTGAAATACCTTGCGAGATTGTTCCACAATTAGCTGTAGGAAGATTGAACAACTTCATGCATCAGTGAAAGGAATAACTCCCCAGAAACTCTCTGTTCCTTTCTGTGCTCTGTGGAACACAAAACAGTCGCTCTACCCCAAGTCTGGAAGCTGCTGCAATATCTGATTCTTTCAGAAAGGCTTTCTGCAAACCTTGTGTTTAGAAGTCTTAGGGAATTCAAGACGGAAAACTTACACCGGTGAGATATTTCCATTCCACCTTACCCTGTGCTGTGCAAAACTATCGCTTTGGCTGGTTTTTTTTTTGTTTTTACCTCCCAGGCTTCGTTCACTCCGGGCCTTGCAACAGCATCTTTGGCTGCTTGGAGGACGAGTACTTCGAGCAGTGCCTGTGCTCGCGGGACTGCGGCTACGACGGCGAGCCCGTGTGCGGCTCCGACGGACAGATCTACCCCAACCACTGCCAGATGGAAGTGGCCTCCTGCAGGAACAACACCAGGATAGAGCAGATGCCCATGGCTCAGTGTTCTGCCTGTAGGTTTCGTTCAGCTCCCCTTTCCTTTGAGATCCTGTTGCTGCAAATCCTCACCTAAGAGGGTGATAATTCCAGCCCCTTGGCAGGGAAAGGAGCAGGATCTAAATCTCCTCTGTATTATTTTGCTACGGAGGATTAAGCTGGAAGAGCAGCTGCTTTTCAGCTTGAAAGAACTGGCTTTCCCTTCTCTGATTTTACCCATCAGAATGAATTTAAGAGGAAATTACAGATACTGTTTGATCTGAAGCAAATAATCCTCGATAAAAATTAAATCCGTGCTATGCAATGTTCTGTGGAGATTCCGCATGGGCTTTCAAGGTGTGCAGCAGCTCAGGAAACTCACTGTGCCACCTCTGGAAATGCAAACACTTTCCCTAGATGCATTAAGAAATTTTAGGACTAAGGAGTTTATATTTTTCTTTTTATTTGCAGCCAAGAATTTGCCAGAGGAAAGGGAGACACATTCCCACACAGCTGAACAGCCCAGTGTTCCACAGACTCCAGCAGGTAATACCTTTGCATTTATCCAAGGCCCTTTTCTTTAGCAAGGTTAAAGCTTGTCCTATTCTTGTCTAAAGGATATTTATGGCTCTCAAACACAGTCTGAGTAAAGATGTTATAGCAAAGAGAGTATATTCAGAAATCAGGAAATAAATAGAGGTCAAGGAAACCAGGGATGAGAACTATTCAGCAACAGACAGCCCTTCTAGTCCTTTTTCCTTCAGGAAATCTTGCAGGGTACCTGCTCAGTTCAGCACGTGCAGAAAAGATCACATTTAAAACCAGGCTGGTGTAATATGTCCCAACAAAAGTGAACAGGATGTGACAACAGCCCAAACCATTGCAAGAACCAGGATCCAGGTGGATTTAACTTTGTCTCTCCAGTTCTGGGCAGAAGTGGAGCTGGCAGCCTTGATTCTCTCCTGAGCTGCTGTTTGGAATAAAGGGCCTTAGAGTGAGCAAAAAAGTTAAGATCAGTAGATGGAGCAGCCGGGAATTTGGCTGCTCATTTCATTCGGTGCTCATGTTCATACACTTTTTCCTTTCCAAGACTTACGTCTAACTCGCTCATGCCTCACAATAAATCTCATCAAGAAGCAGTGGAGGGTCAATAGAATAGCTTGTTTCATGCAGTTTCTAGTAAATAAGCTGGACTAGATTTTTTTTCCTGGCTGCTTTCCACTCATTAATTTTCCCCTGGCCTGTAACTCTCCTGACAAAATGGTAAAACAAGTTTAATTCTTCAAGAGAAGTCCCTGGGCCTTCTCATGTCCCCCTTGTGCACAAAGCTCAGAGTACACGTGCCCAGTGTGAGTCTCCAGCCTGTTCTTTCCCTTCTGAACAGCAGCTGATGGACATTTTGCTTATTAAGTGTAAAAACACAGTGAATATTCCGTTATTACTGTTTGTATGGGTCATTCAGTCTTAGTGTTTAATGTCTGTCCTGCTTTCCCTCCCTTTTTTTTTTCTGGACTAATTGTGAATATATAAATATATATATGAGGACTTGCTGCCTTTTATTCCATGCACATACCAGGAACTCAGCATGGAAACCCTGCAGTCTGAACCCTTTAAAGCAGCATTCCCAAACTGCTTCATGGGGTGCTGCTGGAATGCGAGGCCATACTGAGTGTTTTGCTGCTGCTCTGCGAAATGAGGCTGCAATTACATCGTTGTCAAGTAAAAACTTGGTAGTAAAAATATGGTTACCTGGGGGGACAAGAAATTGCGGAACTTGTGGTAGTCCACAATCCAGAAATGTTCAGAGCACAGAAATGTTCAGGAAACACAGACCCCCTGACATTCCTAGAAGTTTTATCTTGCAGTTCTCCCCTCTGGACAGTGGGCAGCCACTCAACCCAGAGTCACAGCCCATTTGGTGTGGGATTTGTGCTGTGAGAGTGCCCTGCCAGTGTCTCAGATTATTTTCTGCAATAATCAGTGCTTGTTGAAAGAAAATACTCCTCCGGTTTCTGTTCTGGATAGACAGAAGCAGCATTGGCTCAGGAGAATATTTAAGAGCAAAAGGGGAAATTCTGATTTTTGTGTGTGTGGCACTGTCATCCAGGTTTTAGAAGAACAAACCTGAGTGCCATGAGGACGTTTATCGAAGCACAAGCACTTGGAGCTGGTTTTGTCCCAGGATCTGGGAGTTTTGAGTCTCCTGGCAGGCAGACCCTGCCCGGAGCTGAGAGCCAGCCATGGCAGAGTGAGCATTCAGGAACAAACCCGAGCAAATCCTGCGTCAGGAAAAGGGCCCGACATGTGATTTTCATTAATCCCCGGGGGCTCCTCTCAGGTCAAGCACAGGGGACATGAATCAAAGTGTAACAGGATGAATGAATCCCTCCCCACACACGGCTCTCTCACGGGCTCTCTGCTCTGGCAGCGCTGGAGCATGAGATTGGTTTAAGTCGGCTCAGGTGCTCTGGGCTTCCAGGGAGAGAGCTCTGATGAGCCATGCCTAAATCTGTGATTTCCTAAAAGGATACAAAACTCCAGGAAGCCAAATCAAGCTTAGGGAAGGTTGGTGGAAAAAAAACCAAACCTGCCAGGGTGTGTTAATCTTCAGGAAATGCCCCGTCCTTGGAGAAGCGCGTGGTGTTTGTGTCGTCTGGAATCCTCCCGGCTCTGCCATGAGGCTGGTGCAGCTCAGCTGGGGCTGATGGATGTTTTCACTGGAGCTCCTGTCCACCTTACCCAGCGGTGGGAATAACGAGCCAGCTGCCCCCCAGCAATCAGAGGGAGATGTGCTGGGGCTCCCTCTGGCACCCACGGGCTCAGTGCAGTTCCACACACAGCAGTGGGTTTGGTAGAATAAACCCCAGAGTTTGGAGTCGAGCAGTGTAGATGGTTCTGAAAAATCAGGGTGCAGGAGCTTCTTGTAGCACCCAGCTCTTGTCAGAGCATCTGAAAATGCCTTTCCAAAGTGAGGGAGAAATGGGCTGAGTTTCATCTTAAAACTGCAGCTCTTTTTTGTGCAGGTGGGTGGATCCTCTTTGCATCTGTAGATCTTCTTGACTGAGAGGGAAGTGTGCAGGGTGACAGGACTCAGCTGAAACTACTCCTGTCTGAATCCCCTCCTTCTGTTCTTTCTCACAGGGGAATTACTGAGTCTCTAAAGGGTGGAGCAGGATTTTGATGAGTAGCATGGACCCACCTCTGGCTCTCAGCATTGCAGCTGAGCTGGTGGTCCCTCACAGCCTGTTGGAGTCCTATTTGTTTGGACTGAAAGTCCTTGGAGCAGGAGCTGTCTTACAAACAGGACTGTCAGAATCTTAGTGCCTTTCTTGCTGGGGCTTTTCTGAGATCACTATCACCCTTGGCTACAAAGATATAAGTGGATTTTAGAGCCTCAAGGATCCTCAGTAACTCTGATACCACCTCTCTTATGAGGTGGTGGGGCTTTGATTGCTTTCATAGATCATTAACTCTGTTCTGAAACTCCCTAAACCTTCCCTGACAAAAGCACTAAATACAGAGCCAATGGACAGCCAGTGATGTTGGAGGACAATATGCTGACATCACACTGATGTGGTTCTGCATGAATTTGTTGGAAAAGCAATATCCAAGTGTGGGCAGCAGCACTAGGGGTATTGGGGAGCCCACTCAGGCTCAGCTCTCTGATCCCCAGCCCTCACCCCACGTGTTATTTGCCCAGCTCTGCTCCAGCAGTTTGAAGGGCCAGCGGCTGGGGGGAAATTCTGGGTGGAATTACGATACTTTTATTCGGTGATGGTGATACTTTTTAAAAAATTAAACACCCTCACCCACACCAGCTCCTACCAGGAACACCAGCACGAGCTCTGCTTCCAGGTGGAGTCATCCCCAGCTCTCCTTCCCGGCCAGAGTGTTATCCCTGGGATTACACTGCTCCTTCAGGATTGATTGAACTGGCAAGGGGCCACTTCTCCCTTCACCCCATCGCTGCTCAGCAAACATTGGCTTCGGCACAAGCATTTGGGGGTGGGGGAGTGGTTTGTATGCAGCAGGAAAACGTTGCCCTTTCCTCTTTGCTTTGACTCCAGGGCTGAATTCCTGGGAAGAGCGAGGCCTGTGATGTTAATTCCATCCCTGGTGGACAAGCAATCATCCATTCATAGAACCAGCTCATGCTCTGGCAGGTTCACAGATGGAGAAGGCCAGGGAGGAGTGAACACAGAGACCGACTCTGCTCTTGCTTTGGGCCAAGCCCGTTGCTGGGAGGATGTGGGAGGCAACAGGGAAGATCCTTAGATATTTTATTCCTAGAGAACAAACATTTTCAAAGGCCGTGATGAGTGTTCTCCTTAAATAAAGCCAGCTTTGTGGGGGTGGGGTATTTTCCTCCCTGCAGTAACTCTGCTCCAGTGGTTGCTTTGGTTTGGATTAGAGCAGAGTGCACAGAAAGCAAACAGGAAGGATGGACAGCTGAGCTGGCTCAGGGAGCAGTTTGGAAAACACAGACCTACTGATGCTCCTCTAAGTTTTGTCTTGCGGTTCTGCCCTCTGGACAGTGGCAGCCACCCCCCTCAGGGTCACAGGCATTTTGTGGGAGATCTGTGCTGTGAGAGTGCCCTGCCAGTGTCTCAGGAGGGACTGATAATGCATTTGTCCTACTGTGTGAAGCCCTCAGGGTGACTGGTCCAAACTTCCTTCCCCCCCCCTTTTTCCCTCCTTCCCCCTCTTTTTTCCTCCTTTCCCCTTTTTTCTTTCCCCTTTTCGCACTTTTTCCCCCTTATTTTTTTTCTCCACTGCCCAGGTATTGAAGTCTTACACGGGGAAGCTGAAAACTCCGGTTCTGTAGCAGCTCTCCGGGCTGTGAGCCCAAGCAAAGCCGTGCAGGTCCCGTGCCCCCCGTGGCCTCACCCCTTCCTCCTCCTGTCCTTCCCCTTCCCTGTGATGCGAAACGCGGTGCAGAAAGGCAGTTCCTTTGGCTAAACCCGGGCTCTGCTTCCCTCCACAGCTGAGGAAGGGCCCCCTCTCCACACAGACCTGTCCTACTACTCCTACGAGTACGACCCCGACCCCTTCGCCGCAGAGCCCGAGGCGTTTGAGGCGGTTTCAGAGCTGACGACAGGGAGCACCTTCAGAGGAGGGGACGGGATGCGGGGAGAGGTGACCACGGCAGAATGGTGAGCCCAGGGTGGGTCATAAATCTGCTGTGAGGCTCAGCCGGTCGTGTCCTGGGTCAGACGCGTTCGCTTCCTCAAAAGGGGGCGTTTTTTGCAGCTCCCTCTTTTAGCAAGGAATCCCTGGGAATGGGACCTTGGAAGGCTTTGTGGCTCCATCCCCAGCAGAACAGCCTTGGAAGCTTTTCCCTGCCCAGCTCGGCGATGTCTCACCGAGACACACAACCTGTCTCCGCTGTGTTCTCTTTCCAACAGAAATCTCTAATTTAAAGCGAGAGAAGAGGCTCAGAATCAGCTCCTGTACGAGTTTGTTCCTCCAGACGACCTGCTGCAGAACACAAACTGAATGATGAAATGATGACTACTTCCCCATGCCCTCGGAACTGTCGGCTTTGCTGCCCCACGGGGTGGATCTGGAGCTCCAAGGGGGGACACTCAGCGTGATTATTTCTGTCGATTTTTTTTCCTGCCTTCTGTGCATTCTCCTTGGAGCCCTTCCAGTGATGGGAGACCAATATGTTGTGCCCTCTAGGTGAGAAAAATAGGGGCTGGAATTCAAACCTATAGAGCATTTCCAAGTGTTTTCTCTGCTATCAGGATATACTGCAAGTGCCATTTCCTAGATACATTTAGGAGCTAAGTCCAGGCCTTGTGCTTAGCTGAACTGCTGTTTGAGGCAAGATGGCTGAGAAGTTTTTGCTCCAATTATAATAATAAAAAATCAGTGTATTTTGCTAATTATGACATAGCAAGAGGCTAATCATCTTCCCCAGCCTGTAAGTCTGCTGCATCCGCAAGAGAGACACTTTCCTGTGGCTCCACGTTTTCAGAGAAGCTGTTGGGAGGCACATTTTACCAGAGAAAACTGGAATCCACTGCCAGGGCTGAAAGGCTTTGTGCCCGCCTTATGTCTGCAGGCCTCAGGTGGGAGTTTTCCAGCTCCAGCAGTGACAAGGATTAGGTGGGGGAACCCTCTTTTGTGTTGCACTATGCGCTGATAGGGGCTGCTTGCAGCCTTCTCAGCCCTTTCCTCCTCGAACCAGGGCATGAAAATGAAGCTGACCAAGGCCCAGTCCTTTCAAATGTTGGCCTGACTTCACCAATCCCTCTTATCCTGCTCCCACTGGGATCCAGCACAATGGTTGTTCCGCTCATGGTACTCCCTGCCCAGCCCAGGATCTGCTGGCCAGGACCAATCCCTGGGGTCACAGGCTGGGCTCCCTTAGTCTGACCTGCCCCAAGCAACGTGGAAAAACTCAAACCAAAAGCTTGGTGTTTCCAAAAGTGTAGGAGGCCAAGACTTTTTTAGTTTCCCTTCCTGCCTGGAGCAGTATTGTTCTCTTTGGAGGAGTTACATGCAATTGCCTCTTGCAAAATAGCGTTAATATTTTATCTTCCCACTTCTATTGTTACCAGGACCCAGAGCAGGGTGGAAACTCCTTTTGAGGGTGTTTATTGGTGAATGGAAACAGAAAAAAGCCCTGCTCCATTCATTTTTAGGGCTTGTTTACACAGGAGCCATGACAAGAATATACCCCATCATAGACATTCCTTTCCAGAATAAAGGCAAATTTCTTCCAGAAAAATGTCCACATGGGGACAAACCAGGAGGTATCTCAGAGGTCGGGCATGTGTAGTTTCCAGTCTTTTTTTTTTTTTGTCTGGGGCCAGACACTTGCAGAATGTAGTTGACACGATGGAGGTCTGGGTCTTGAAGTTCCCAGAAGTTTCAGAGCTGCTTTGTTGGCGAGTTTTCCAGCCTTCCCTCGTGGCTGCTCCGAGCTCTCCCCGCAGGGTCTTGACACGGCTGCTGCTCTGAGTGCCCGCTGCTGCCCTGCTGAGGGGCTTGCCACGTGTCCTGGCCCTGCAAAAGGGGGGAGATCTGCCCTCCCCGTGTCTGCACAGCACAGTGGAAGCGCTGGAGGCTGCATTCCTGCCTGGCAGGTAAATAAATACCTTCAAACTGAATTCCATCTCCTGTAAGCAGCTGGCCTGGCAGACACTGGCTATTGTGTACACACACAGGGCTGAGTCAATATTTATCCCCTGGGTAAATAACAGACCTTACTGGGAGCTGCAACAGGATTTTTTTAAATTTTTTTTTTCCCCTTTTCTAAATGTCAAAGCTGCACAATAAAAGCCCTGCTCTTTGCTGGTTCAGGCTTCAGCTGTTTGATGCTGTTGAGTGTGGGAGAATGAGACAAGTCACCCTGATGGTAATGTCTGTGACTGGCTCCCCCTAAACATGAGACCCGTGTTCTGGATGCTTCAGTCTCCTGCCCTCAGTCCCTTTCTGGCTGGACTTTCCTGCTCTAATCCACTGTGTATCTTTATATATCCATTCAGAGATATTTGAAATCATTTTCCATGGCTTGCTCCTCTCATAGGTCCTTGGGCAGTCAGACATCCTCCTTGGGCATGGGGAGGTGAAGATGGGGAGTCTCAGCCAAGTATTAAACCTGACTTTCTTCACTTCCCTCAGGCTCTGGTGCATGCAATGTCCTAATTCCAGAGTCAGACATCTCCCTGTTGCTGCCAGGTAAATAATTCCAGCTGGTGGTGCCAGCCCATCCATCACAGCCCTGTCTGAGGGATCTGTGTGTGCCTGTGCACTCACCTGCCTGAGGCAGAGGAGTCTTGCTTCTGTTTTACAATTCAGAGCAAAGCCGTGGAGACCTGGGCCCTCAGAAGGCAAAGGCAGAGCAGCCTTAGGGCCAGACAGAGCAGGTCAGTGTGTGGGAGGTGATGGGACCCAATTTCTGGATCCTGACTTCACCTCCAGTGCTTCTCCCCAGCTTTGGCACTTCCAGGGCAAGCACATCTGCCCTTGGCAGCCTCTGCCTCCCCCCACTCTTGCCACACCAAACCAGCTCCTTTCTGTAGTGAAAAGAAAAAGTCATTTTATTTAAGGAATTGCATAAAGGAACCTGCACTTGCACCACTGTGGTTGCCTTTCCCCCCTTCACAGGAGTAAAGGAGCAGGTCTCTGCTTTCTTCTTCTCCACCCTAAGCTCTGTCCAGAGCTTTCCCCTGTCCCATATTTGCTGTTCATGTTTCTTGTCATCATCGTTAATTCTAGATTATTTTTTCTCCACTTTTCAACATCTGACTTGGAATACAGACACCCTTCAGGCCTGGGGGCCTGGGAACCACTGGACACAGCACAGGCTCCAAGCTGGTCACAGGCTTTGGCCCAGTGTTCGCTCTAGAGCCGATCAGTCACACTCCTGTCCCTGAGAGCGCAAGGACATCCCAGCAGTGAGAACTCAGGCCCCCACTTTGTGCACATCAGCCAGTCACAGTTTGGAGAGAAGGATTGATTTTATTTCTCTTTTTTTTTTTTTCACCAAGGAAAAGACCAGCTGGGTGCTGGAAAGCCAAAGCCAGCAAGGCCAGCAGGTTGTTTCTGGCTCAAAAACAAAGTTGCCTCCCTCTGTCAGAGAGATGATTCTCCTTTCCTTTCCCTGACGGTCCCTCACTGCAAAAGGAGAAAAGTGCCAGTGGGTTTGTAAGACACAGAAAAAGCTTCTTCCATTGAGTTATGTTGCTGAATAGCTGCAGCAGTGCTAGTTATCAGTGATTGATGCTTGCAGTCCTTTCAAGGAGATTAATATTTATATATTTGTAACTGTACATTATGCAGAGTAATCATTACCATGATATTTATTTTAAAGCAATAGTTCCCTTGTTTTCTCTCGTCCTAGTGTTTTGGTCTTGCCTCTTTCCCTCCCTCCTAATAAGCCTCAGTAGAAAACAAATACCAGAAGAATGTTCAGCTTGCTTGGAGAACATCGTTGACACACCAGCACTTGCTTTGTTGCCATTTAATGCACAATAACCTGGTTTTCATTATTGTGAATAGAGCAACTATTTAGAAAAGCCTCAGCTTGGGTCGGGTTTGGGGTTTTTTTTTCAGTACCTGCTGTTTCTGAGTCCCCACAGCCCTGGATGCCCCAGGGCTCCTGGTCAGCCCCTGGTGCATCCCCTGCACCCAGAGACCGGCTCTAGATTTTCCCCTGCCCTTTGCCCCTCCACACACAGGTAACATGCAAACAGTTCTCTGACCGTTTTTTGTTTTGTTCACACAAATCTTAGCAAGTCTGAGTCCAGAAAAGTGTTTGTTTTAGATCCTGATAAATATTTTTATTAAAAACTTATTTTAAGACAATATCGTCTGCCTCTTTTTGTTCACCCTGTCGAGTCTGTACCAGGAAAACCAAAGAATTCAGGAACTTTAAGGAGGTTTGTTGTTAATTTTCTGCCTTGCTTCTTACTAGGCCATGAGAGATGAGCTTGCTGCAGTTTGACAAATCTGGCAAATTTGCAACAGATTCCAAGAAGCAACAAGCCCAAGCACCTCTTTCAGCTTTTGCTTGTGGGTGACGTTGCACAAAAGAAGTGTGGAGTCCGAGAGCAAGAGTTTGCTCAGTTCCTGCTTTAATATTGCCCTTCAAGAGACATAATTGTTTTTTTTAAAATCCATTAATGCAATCTTTGCCCCAAAGAAATGAGGGACGTCAAGGGTCATTTGTAAAAACAGGGATGAGGGAATGGGATTTTTGCACTTGTTACCAACAATGAGCGGACATTACTGTGGGGTTGCTTATGAATCAAGCCAAGAATGTCTTTGCCAGAAAAGCCAGTGCTCTACATTCTCTTGACTGATTCAGTCCAGGAGAGTATCTTTTGAAGTTTAGAAATTTGGGGTTGCAATGCTTAGTCTTTCTCAGTTTTTGGTGAAGGGAATATGTGTTTAAGGAGCAGAGTCAGGAAAACCAGCCCCAGGTGCATCAGCAAGAACACCCCTGGTGATACCTGAGCGGGTGAGAAGCTGCAGTGTCACAGGAATTGATGTATGAGTTCAGCACTAAGCATCTCACACCACGAAGAATCCCGCAGCCCAGGTTTATTCCCTCTTTGCTGTGCAAAAAGGACTTGTTTCCTGGATGAAACTCGTGGAGTTGCAGCGTTGTCCTCATCTCTATCCCCACTGTGTGCTGGGAGTGCCCCGGGAGCTGGGCTGGGGGGCTGGGGGTTACACCAGGGAGTGTTTGGAACGGGGGAGCGTTTCCTTGGAGGACTTGGAGGTCTTCAGGGAAGTGCTGCTCTGCTTGCTGCTCCCGAAGAACCTTTTCCTCACCTTATCCCTGAAGTCTTCCGACACGTAGTAGTAGACGAAGGGGTCGGTGCAGCTGTTGCAGGCGCTGACGGCCAGGCTCACCATGTAGCTGACGTAGAGCTTCCCCTGCAGCCGGGAGCAGTAGCTGGAGTAGTGCCCCAGGAGCAGAACGTTGCTGGGGGCGTAGAAGGCCACGAGGGTGAGCACCACGAGGGCCGTGAGCTTGGCGGGGTGCGAGTAGCGCTGCCCGGCGCGCAGGAGGACGCGCAGCACGGAGCCGTAGCTGAACAGCATCACCAGCAGCGGCACCAGGAAGGCGCCGGCGATCAGGCACACGAAGTAGTAGAAGTAGTAGCCGTCCTCCTCTCGCCTGGGCAGGACGTCGTGGCACAGGGTGAGGCCGGCCCCGAGCAGGGGGTAGGATTGCCGCTGCAGCGCCAGGGGCAGGGTGAGCGCGGCCGAGCACAGCCAGACCCCGGCGCAGGTCCGGGCGGCGAAGGCGGGGGTGCGGAAAGCCCGGGAGGAGAAGGGGTGGACCACGGCCAGGTAGCGGTCCAGGCTGATGCAGGTGAGCAGCAGCACCGAGCAGTACATGTTGCCGTAGAACAGCGCCGTGGTGAGGCGGCACAGCCCCTCCCCGAAGGGCCAGTCGTTCCCCAGGAAATAGTAGGAAATCTTGAAGGGCAGCGCCAGCGCCAGCAGCAGGTCGGCGGCAGCCAGGTTCATCAGGAACACGGTGGAGGGGAGCCGCTCCGCCCGGCTGGCCAGCACCAACAGGGCCAGCCCGTTGGAAGGCAGCCCCACCAGGAACACCAGCGTGTAGAGCGCGGGGATGAGGCGCACGGTCAGGGCGCTGCCCAGCTGGGCGAGCGTGGCCTCGGGGATCAGCAGGTACGTGATGTTGTTCACCGTGGCCTTGTCCCCAGGGATGGCCCGGGGACACGGGGTGATCTCTGGGGTCTTGTCCTGGTCGCTGGTGCTGTTCTGAGAGTAATCTGAGAGACAAGGCAGCCTGTTACTCGCTCAGCCCCACTGCTCACCCCTGAGGCTGCTCTTTGCCCTTCCTGTTGGGATCCCTGGAAATGGGAGTACTCTGGAAAGGCTGGTGTGTGGTGGGCAGAAAAACCTGGCTGACAGATTGAGGCGTGCGGGAGTCACCTCAGCAGCCTCTCAGAGAATGGACCCAATTCCTCTGCCGTGTGGTTTCTCACAGCTCACAAGTGACTGTGGTGCTTTGCAACCATCAGCAGGCCGGGGAGGCCAGAGAGCAGTTCTTCTGTCCAGCTTTCACAAGAATCTGAAAGTCTGGAGCCATTCCAGGGTAAAGTCCTGGCTGTGGGAGTCTAGATTTGGCTTTCAAGTGCTCTGTTTTACTGCTCTTTCTTTCTCATTTCTTCCACCCCAGCTTGTTTCTCTGCCATATCACCTCTGTCACCTCCTGTCACCCCCTGCTTCAGCTAGAGCCTGCACAAAGCTCTATCAGAGGGTGCTGCCACGTAAACTCATTAAAAAGTGGGTTTTCAGGGATCTCATAAAGGTACCAAACATGCAGTTTGTTCAACAAACAGCAGCTTTTCACCCAGAGACACACACTCACCATCGTAGTCCTGAGAGGCCACGTGGAGTCCCCAGAAGGCACAGCAGAGCAGGAGCCTGTGAGACATCCACCCATTCCCGAGGGTCCCCATCCTGGTGCAGGATCCCGTGCCCCACTGCAGTGCCAGAGCTGTGTGGGAACAGCAGCATCAGCGACCCTGCTTACGCATTTCCTTTGGCTAGTCCTTAACTCACGGAAGCAAGAGGCAGATCCCGGGAAGGACGAGACTCTGGGGCTGTCAGAGCCTCTGCTGCTCAAGCAGACACAATCCCAGTGTCAGGGGGGGACTGGGAGGGGCATAAGAATCCAGATACAAAGTGTACCAGGGCTGCACTTCATCATCAGAGCTCGGCAATGCCTCGAGTGACTCACTTGGGTCTCCTTCCTGCTCTGGGATATTCCT
Source organism: Pseudotriccus pelzelni (assembly GCA_035584735.1). NCBI lineage: Eukaryota > Metazoa > Chordata > Aves > Passeriformes > Tyrannidae > Pseudotriccus > Pseudotriccus pelzelni. The sequence continues at coordinate 2,541,733 of JAWMRA010000079.1, read as the reverse complement.
GGAAATAACAAATGTGGTCAGATTTCTGCACGTAAACTGAACCCACGCACCTCTGCCCATGGGGATGTCGAGCATCCTTCCCCCACAGAGGGATCCAAGAGGCTCTGTGGGAGATCCAGATCTTTTCCCACGTCCTGGTCTTGCAAACGGGAAGATACCAGAGCTGAGGATCAGACAGACCTCCCAGGGGTTACGTGGGGCTCTTGCAGACTCGTGTTCTGGCAATTGAAGGGTTTTAGTGTAAACCTTGCATCCTCCAGACCAGGCTCAGCCCTTCAGAGGTCTCCTCCGTTATTTCTGCTCCTGCTCCGTGGCTGAACAGGGGGTGAAGCTCCTGCACCCTCTCGGTTTAACTGCAGAGGATGATTAAAAGTCCTCTGGGTCGGGGCTATTTGTGCTTGAAAGAACCAGCAGGGGCACCGTGACATACCAAGGGCAAGTGGCAAAGTGGGGAAGGCCCTTGTGCTTCCTCTGATAAACCTGACCAGGGAGAGCAGCTCCATCCAGCAGGAAAGGGGCCTGAGAAGGGCTCAGGAAATCCCTGCAGTTGGGTAGATAATGGTGAGTTCCAGTCACTCTTGCCCCACAAGGGCATGTTTTCCCAGAGCTGTGCAGTCCCACCCCGGGGCACTGAGCTCTCTCCCTGAGTTCAGAGCTCGGAGCAGCACATGGAGCTGCTGGTTGTACCCAGAGGACAACTCAGATAATGCTGGAAGAGGCACTGGCAGGTGTTGCCTGAGCCTTTAAGATCCTTTGCTGCCTGGTCCCCCCTTCTCCAACCCCTTGATGAAGTCCCTTCTGTGCTCTGCCCAGCATTGGGAAGCTCCCAAATCCTCTTCCATCTCCTTTGTTGGAGCCCATTGTGGCCAGCAAGTGGATGGGCCAGTGGGACAGTGTCTCATGGATGGAGAGGGGACTGGTTTTTAGGCTCTTGCTCTCCAGTCCTTGCCTGGCTCTGGAAGGGAGGAAGGACAGGAGCTGGAGCCCAGCAGTAGGAACTGTAAATTTGGTTTGGCAACCTGAGGAGCAGCTCGTTTCTTTCTCCTCAGCTTATGAATGGCCTCTCCTTTGAAGGTTGCAGATCTGAGCCTGGCTGCTGTTTGATGAGATTCTTCTATTCCAAGGAGAAAATGATCCTGTTTCCTTTGCTCTCACCGTATTCCCACATCCTTGTGCCGAGCGTGTCGAGAGGTGGAGTTCCACTGGCAGGGAGAGGGAAGATGCAATGTTAGATGTTTTGCCTTTGTGATTCTCTCAGGATTTATGAACCATTACAGAATGACTCATGTGGCCACATATTTTCCATGCCTCAGCCAGGATCCTTTCCATGCTCTGCATGCAAAAAATTAGCCCATAATCAGGTTCAGATAGTGTGCAAATCACAGCCCTGCTTCCTATGGGCAGGTCTCTGGAGTGGAGCACAGAGAGGTTACTCATCGCTGTATCCTTCATTTTTCAGATGCTGTGTGATCTTTAGTGACTGCCTCAGATGCAGAACAGCTTGCTTGAAACTTCCAGTGCCAGAGGTTTGTCATGGCTTGTTAACATCTCTTTAAGTCGTGTGATCCTTGCCCTGTGGGGTAATAATTTGGTTTTCAAGTAATTCATTGTGCAATAGATCATCTCCTGGGAGCTGGCTCTTCTTTCTTCCATGGCTCTGAAGCCAAAAGATGTAATGCTGGAACACAGGCTGGGGATTGGAAAGCTCAGGGGGAGGGTAAGAACACCACCTGGCCTGTCCCATTTATCTCTAAGGCTTGGAACTGTGGTAGGGAAATGATGGGGCTCTGTTGCAGCAGCTCCAGAGGGTTCCTGAGCTAAAGGCAGCAGGTGAGAGGACAAAAAACTCAGGGCAGGCAGTACCTGCCCCAGGCTGAGCTTGGGTTTGAGATGGAGACACGGGGTGCAGCAGCTCTGCCTTGGCACCAGCGGCACAAGGCATTTCCACCCTCACATTTTCCATGGATGTGGAGCTGGTCCCGCTCTGCCAGTCCCACCCCTTGTTGTGCAGCATCTGAGCCCTCAGAGCCACGGGCACAGGAACACCCACTGACTGCTGGCATGGAAATGTTGGTCCCCTGGCCCAGGCCCCCCCACCCCGGCGGTGTCTCTGCAGGCTCTGGCAAGCACAAGATGCCTTCACTCCCTGGACACTCCTCCTGACTTTTCCAGCACACCAGTTCCTCTCCTTCTCACTGTGTCAGGTCTCTGCCATCACCCTGAGACTCTCCGTGGCTCCAGGGAATCTTCCTGCCCCTCTCTTCTGCTTGTCCCAGCTTTCCTCTTCCACTGGGATCCCACCCAGTCTTTTCCCTTGGTTTTTCCACACATTCTCCTCACCACTTGTCATCCTGCTGTAGCTTTTGAAGAGACTGACTTTTTTTCAGAACTGCCCTTCTGTTTGCTCGCAGTTTTCACTTCCCAGTGTACACATGAAGACATTTTTCCAGGATTAATTGAAGCTTATTAGCACCAGTGCAACCCACTGGATGTTCTGGAATCGCCCCTTTTGGTCCTTTCTCAGCAAGACAATGACACTGGGGTAGGAGCTGACACACCCACCATCATCGTCCCTTGTCAACACCAGGTCTCAGATGAGTCTCTTTGGATTCATTCCTTAGCACAGGTCTGGTTTAGAATTGCTAGACGTTAATTTGGTCTTTAAATTGGTAGTTTCACTAAGGTTGATTTAGTTCTAATCCAGAGGAATGGCTAAAGCATGAGGAAAAACTCAATCCATGTTTGCATACTCAGTTCTAGACCCTCTCCTTGATTCCCAGCCCTGACTCTCTTGTGCACCACTGATAACGGAAATGTTAAAAAAGTCCCGAAATATTAAATATTGAACTCAGGTTCTCCCTTCAGCAACTCTGAATTCAATTGCAAAACCCGTTTATTCTTATCCCATCCTGCAACCCTATTTTTAAGCTGTTTGTCACTGCCAAATCTGTCCTTGCTGAGACCTCCAGCTCCTCTCGGGTGATGTCACATCTGGCCACCCCTCCCCTCGAGCACAGGGAACGTCCTCTCTGTGAGAAGGCCAAGATCTCTGCGAGAACACTCGTGTAAAGTGGGCTGTGTCCTCTGAGACCTCACCACCATCCCTTTTAATCAAATGATTCCGTGCAATTTATGCACCAGGGGGCTGCTATTGGGAGAACAACAGTCCGTTTCCCCGCGAGGCTGCACGGAAAGCAGAGCTGCCTTTTGTTATGGCAACGGAAGTGTTGGGGATGATGTAAAGGAAAACTCCTCTCAGCTCTGGGTCACATCACTACGGCTTCATCGGCGAAAATCGACCCATTCATTTGTTGTGCAGAGCTCGCAGGGAACGCAGTTCAACGTGTTATTAGCCAGGAATTCGGGGAGGCTGAGGGAAAGGCGGGCAGAGGGTGATTTTCATGGTTGCAGTGCTGTTGCCTTAACCTGTAGCAGATGTTCTTATGGATTTCAGAACTGGGATCAGGCGCTTTTCCTGAGGGTTGGTTGTGTTGAGTGTTGGAGTTCCCTGGGGCCAGACCTAGGCCGGTTTTGTGCCTCAGCTCTGTGGCAAAGGTGCTGCTGGAAATAAACGAAGCTGCAGGATGCTGCTGTCTGGCAGGACACAACCGGAGCAGGAAGGGACTCATGAAGATCATCCAGTCCAACTCCTGGCCCTGCCCAGGGCACCCCAACAATCCCCCCTGTCCCTCAGAGCGTTGTCCAAACGCTCCTGGAGCTCTGGCAGCCTTGGGGCCGTGCCCACTGCCCTGGGGAGCCTGGGCAGTGCCCACCACCCTCTGGGGGAAGAACCTTTCCCTGAGATCCATCCCAACCCCCCTGGCACAGCTCCAGCCGTTCCAATGTTTTCTTTTGAAGCCTTTCTCTGCATGGAGCAACTGTGCCACCCCATGGACTGCCCACTCCCCTCCAGTCACGGGCCTCGGTTCCAAGAGAGATTCTGGCAGCACAGATGTGGGGTCCTGTTTGGGATCTCCACTGGAGGAGACTTGCAGGAAACACATTTCCCTTTCCCCTTAGCAAGTGCTCTGCTCACACCCTCACTGAGCACCGGCTGCCCTGCTGGAAACAAGCTGACACAAAGACACATCAGCACATCCTACACTCTCTCCAGGAACTGCTGGAAGAGAAGCTCATCCACCTTTTCAACTGCATTTTTCTACCATTTAAAATCCACCTTCAGGCACAAGACAATAAATTCTGGGCATTGTCAGAAAGTTTCAATTAACAGGAAAGAAATTTAAACCAGCGAGAGCTGTGGACTTTTAAAATCATTATTTTATTTTACTTGAATGTGCAAATAAATATAAAAAAAACTACATTCAAGGAGCTGGCAAAGCAATTACAAGCCCAAAAAGCAAAGATCCTTCAAACAAATGGAAGAACAAACTCTTGACTCAAGGTCGTGCAGAATACACAGCGGTCGAGCTGAAACCCTCGGACAGGAACAAGCCCCTCTCAAACCCGCCTGTTGTTCCCTTCCCATCCTTGCTACTCTCAGCTTTGAGATAACAGCACTGCAAAGGGCAAAAGTCTTGCTTCATCTGTTCAGATTATAAATTAAAGGTTTACAAAATAAGGATGCTTAAAAATACCTGAAGTACACTTAAAATGGGGCGATGGACCAGGACGGTGCCGGGGGGGGCATTTCCCACCCCCGGTACACCTGGAATCAAATGCATTTTAAGCCACAAGTTGCAACCTATTTTCAGTAAACAGTTTTTCTGTATCATAGAACCATAAAATTTGGCACAGAGTTGTCATCTCCACTGGGAGCCAGCAGAGAGGTGAGGACTGAGGTGTGTTTTGGTGAGCTGAATGGAGGCAAAGGGGGGGACACTGTGCTTTGCACTGGGTTTGTCCCCCTGCTCCCCCCCCAACTCCCGGGTGTCTCTTGTCCCTTCCTGCAACAAGAGCAGGGGAAGAACCTTCAGATCCTTTCAGTAACCAAAACTTAACAGAGAATCCAGACCAGGAAAACAGGAGTTCTTGATGAAAAGTCTCTGCTGGCAGTGGTTGTGCAAGTGGCCACGAATGCCAGAGAGTGGCCTCCCTGCTTCCCTCCCACAGATTATTTTGCAAAAAAGACAAAGACTCAGGACAGTTTTCTATTAAACATACCCCAAAGGCCAATTTTTCTACTCTCAAGCGAAACAATTGCAAAACCAAATGTCGTACAGTGGAAATAGCCCAGGACAAATCCTACAGGCTGCTCCTTAGGTCTGGCAGAAATAATAACCTAAAAATCAAAGCCACAAAAAGTATCAGGGTGGGGGGTTTTATTGCCCCAAAAAGTCAGAAAAGAGTTGGAAGATAAAGGTGAAAGGAAGCTGGATATGCCTCAAGACATTATGTTGGTAATACACTCCATGGACAGTGTGCTTGTCCTTGGCCCCTGGAAAATAGGAGTGAAGTCCCAGTGGGGTTGCAGGACAGACACGACTACATTTCCTTGATTTCTCACTAGATGAATCAGATGATTGATGGATGTAGTGTTTTCTGCACAGGGCAGGGCAGGGTTTGTTAGGTTTCATGGCAAAAAAGCTTCGATAGCAGTACAGATGCTTCAGTGGAAAAGCTCGGCTACCGTGGCTGTGGCTGGATCTCACACCGCCCGGGACAGATTTCCGCGTGTCCCTGCAAATCCAGCGGCCGTGCTGAGCCAGCAGAAGCAGGAGAGTCCTCAGGAAGCGGCTCAGCCCCAGCACACGCCGCGCTGCGGGAGCTCCATCTGCCGATGGAAGGACGCGGTGCAAACCAGCAAACCCCGCGCACGCACCGGGCGGGGGGAGCGCGGGGAACGGCCCCGGAGCCGCCGATCAACATGCAAAACACACACCGAAACGAACAGGCCAGACCTCGCAACGGATTGTTCCTCCCTCCTGCTGGAGAGGGCAGAGGCTGCAGCGGGTCCTCAGTTCCCAAAGCAACGCCGGCCGGTGGGTCCTTGCGCCGCGAATCGCTCCCTTGCCTGGCACTGCAGCTCGGCTTCCTCCCCTTAGGTCATGCTCCAGAATTCTTGGTTGATGAGGGAGAGTCCGAGCAGTCGGAGCGCTGGTCACCCTTGCCTCAGTTTTGGCATTTTTCTTACCAGAGCACCGGTAACAAGAATCATCCCTTGCCCCGTTCACGCGGATAACGGAGCGGGGCTGCCGAGCTGTGCCGGGTGCTCTCAGCCCCCCTGGCACTCTCAGGTTACACTGAAGAGTTCTGCAGGCTCCAAGGTGGCATCAATTCAGGAAGATGGGGAATATTAAACCCTTCAGAGTGGAAGCAGCTGCCGGCATCTGCTCGAACACCAGCCCAGCTCCACCTCTCCAACAAAGCCACTAGTGGTAGTACACCCCCTCACTGAGCCTTCCAGGACTGGCTGGTCAGAAGTGGCCTAAAGCCAGGAAACTGCTAAAAGGTGTGTGGCAATGCCAAGAGCCCCCTTCCCACAAAGCTTTCAAAAGTCTCTTCATGAAGGCTGGAGGATTACACCGCAAGGAGACGAGTCCATGCCACACGGAAAACACATCATAATCCGAAGTTAAAATGCTGTTTGGATTAAATATCATTAATACATACATTGCATTCCCACCACGATTCTCTCAGAGTAAAAGGTGCTTCACCAGCAACGCTCTGCCTTGTCTGGGTGCTCAGGGCGAAGCGGGACGGCGGCTGTACTGGACTCTGTATCTGTTGACGGGCACCCCGTGCACGTTCACCGTCTCACACGTGGTTTTGCAGGGCACCATCTCCTCGTCCTCGTCTCCCATCAGCCAGTCTTGGACCACGTCCACCGCCTCCATGGACACGTTCTCCTCCAGCCACCGGTTGTGCCACTCCTCGAACTGCTGGTGGTGCTTCAGCAGCACCACGGGCTGGACCTGGAAAAGGGACAGGAAAGGTCACCGAGAGGTTTCCGGGGGAGAAGTCGAAGCTCTCGCCTCTCCATACAACTGAGATGGTGCGTGATTTGGACACAACACAAACAGGAAACCCCATACCTGTGTTCAATCCCTACTTCTTAGTGTTTACCACTCCCCCTCGAAATTTGCATGGTAAAGAAAAAGCTGCTATAACTAATCCAAAACGCAGAGCATTTACCAGCTCTCCTCCGTGTCTCAGTCAACACAGAGCAGTAACTTCTGGGTGTGGTTTGCAGGAATTCAGCCACAAGACTTCTTATCGGTACCTGTCTTTTTGGCTCCCATCCTCAACCTCTGCTACTGCCCAGGCTGCAGAGACAGCAAAAGGAGATGCACCTGCTTGGCTCGGCAGAGAGCTCCCCTCCTGTACATGTAATCCTCCGAGTTCATGATGAACATCATCTTGTGGGTGTTGAGTTTGAAGCGACAGTCCACGTTGCAGGCGCTTTCCACCCCGATGAGCCTCTTCCAGGAGCTCTTCACCTCACTGCGCAGGGCCCTCACCTGCTTGCACTGCCACTTGCGAAACTTCTTCAGGTTCCTGGGACAAAACAAGGATGACAAAGCGTGTGTCACACCTGGCCATCCCTTCCCCTAAGCTGGCAGAGCTGACAGCACAAATACGAAGCTCGTATTTGCACATTTAGCTTGTCAGGCTCTCTCTCCGGGATCTTCCTCCAAACTGTCCAGTTTGTGTTTGCTGTGACAAATATTTAGTGAAATGGGAACAAAGCAGACCTCACATTCCTCCCAGAAAGGACTGCTGAGGAAGGTCCACTCCAACCTAAACACAACTGCATGAACAAACCTCGGTGCCGTGGTCACAAATGTCTTCCCCAACATCCTCGTGCAGTGCGCTGGACTGACTGCACCGATCACCTCAGAGGTGAGGGCATTTCCCTGGGATCCCCCACACCCACTGCCACACGGACAGAGAGGAAGCAGCAGCAGCTACTGCAGGTGTGGCTCGGGGGAGGCAGCAGCTCACCTCTGCAGAAAGACCGGTTTCAGGAGGAAGCCATCGTTCTGGTTGTTGGGAGCTCCTTCCACCCCGACGTACTGCTCCATGTAGTTGGCCAGGTGCTGCACAAGGGAGACCAGTTCCACTCAGATTTCACTTCACCGGGACAAACATCACTGCAAAGAACCTGTTTATTCCCCCAGCTGTTTATTCTGAGGCTGATTTATGTCGAAACTCTTTTGCTACCGGACCATTTCTCTCCACGACCACAACCCCACGTGTCATCATCCCACCTCCCAGGTAAACTTGTCCTCCTGGCAAACTCTCACATTTTGGAACAAGAGAGGAAAGCACTCTTAAGACATCTGCTTTTTCTGTGGTACAGACTCCATGATCTCTGTGGTATTACCTGGACCTCCACAGGATCCTCTGTCTGGGTTTCTTCCGTATCCAGGAGCTCAATGGTCATGATCACCTGTCCTTTCCGCTGAAGAAACATGACCTGGAATGAAGTTCCAGGCAGAAGGTATTGGCCACATGGGTTCACAGGAAAATGCTGTGTATTCACAAGTCATTTGGACAAACAAATATGAGCTAGGAGAGAAGCAGAGGGGCTTCTCAGTTTGTCCCCTCACTACTACACCCTGCTTTTGGTACCTTCTCTCCACACTGCTCTCTCTTCCCGTGCTGGGGAGCTTCCCAACCCATTTCTCCCAGGTCAAGCGCCACAAGTCACTTTCTGAAGTCCCCTGGCAGCAAGTCCTCACCTTGAAACAGTTCTCATCTGCCATGCACCGTTCAGCCTTCCACTGGTAGCTGGTCTCCTTTGCTGCTCGCACACACCTGGATGACAAGTTTCCTCCAGCAGCTCCTCGCTTCCTCTCGTTCAGGTAGAGCTCAACCACCTTCAGGCAGATGTCATCACTCACGAGATGGTGAAGCTTCCATTAAAAAAGGGGGATTTCAGTCAGCAAGCCTGGGGCAAGAGTTAACTCTAGTGTGTTATGAAAGGAGCATCAAAGTCAGCACAGCATCACACCCCAGCTGGAGCAGCTGAGTTTAACTCCAGAGACTCCCCACATTTCTCTTTTCCATGATTTTGTAATGAAAGGAACAAAGAAGAACGAGGGGCTGTTGTGCCTTACCTGTAACAAAACTACAACTGGAAGACAGATTTGACTAAGAAGGACTGAACTGTTTTTGTTTTGCCTTAGATGTATTTTGGGAACGGCAGAATTTTGAAATGACTGGAACTCAAAAAAAACGTTTGGATTGCATAATCACGGAATAGGCTGAGTTGGAAGGGACCTGCAAGGATCATCAAATCCAACCCTTAAGCCCTGCACAGGACCATCCCCAAGAGTCACACCACGTGCCTGAGAGCTGTTCAAACTCTTCTAGAGCTCTGTCAGGCTTGGTGCTGTGACCACTGTTCCAGAAAAAGGCTGGGAAGAGCAAACTCCCTAAGGTGGGGAAGCTGAAGCCTCTCTCACTTAACTCCTGCTGAGGCGTTTCCCCACCACGTGTAACTTTTCAGTAACTGATTTTCTCTGAGCTCAGTGACACTGTGAGGAAGCTGCCTGTGCAGAGGGGGCTGATGTGCTGCCCCCCACACACCAGGGGTGCCTCACCTGGCGGACGATGTTCTGCACCAGCTTGTCCATGGTGAAGCCGATGTAGGCGTGGATGGTGAACATCTCCCTCAGCGTGTCCTCGTACTGCGTCGGGTCGATGTTCCCATCCAGCAGGCTCCTCACCATATCCAGGAAGGCAGGGTAGTACTCCTCCAGTTCCACCTCATCTGGGCAGGGGGAAAGGGCGGTCATTTAATGCATGGAAGAGGCAGAGTGAAGTTAAGAGATCCAAGGGGCAGCACTGCTCAAGGACCATGATGTTCAGTGTGAGAACATCCTCACAGACAGGCAGTTCTCTGTGCCCTGACAGGCTGGAACAGTTTCTCTCATGCACTTCCAGGACTGCCTTGTGCAATAACTATTTCTTTGGGGGCCCACTTACATTTGAAATCAATGTATTAGATTAGTATGAGACACCTGAGAACACCTGAGCACAGTGAAGTCTCTGTGAACTACACAAGAGAGCCCCCAAAAGATAAATGGCTGCCCTGTTAAATCAGCTGTGTCCACAAATCACAAATACAGCAGAGGTTTGCACCTCTACACCCCTCACAGATCTGCCTGCTGGTCCAAGTTACTCAGATATACCCAACTGGAGCACTGGCAACCAGAGCATTAAGAGTGGACTATGGCCTGGATTATTCTTACTTGGTTGCTTCAGCCTTAGCTCCATGGCTGGATCATTGGTCTTCTCCTTTCTTCCCTCACAGAGGAGTTTCTCTCTCTCTTTCTCAGTCCTGTATTCCAGAAGCTGCTTCTGAGCTTGACGATAAATCTTTAGGAGCCTCGAGCAGAGAGTCTGGTGAAGGCGGAGGAAGAAATACCAATTATTGTTGACAAAGAAGAGGCTGTAAACATCATCCAGAGTGTTGTGGGGCTCAGCAGCTGTAACATCACAGAAGGTTGCTTTGGTCTCCAAAGGACTACTTGGAGGCCCAGGCACGTGTTTTTTCCGTAGCTCGGGAGCATCCAGATTTTGCCCCTGGTGGTTTTCTCTGTCCTCATCTGTTGATTCTTCAGAAATGTTGTGCTCAGGGGGCTGGGAAAAGAATAGCTCAGGAATGAAGTGATGCACAATCTGCCTGATGGTTGCCTGATCCTCCTTTTGGATGGTAGGCTGCCTCTTCACATAATAGCTGATCAGAGCTGCTGCATCTTCCAAAATCTGCTTATCTTCATAGATAAAGATCAGATGAGGCTCATTTGTGGACGAACTTCTCCCCTCTGAATGCTGCTCCTGATGCTGTAATCAAGAGATAAACAGATAAAGATCCTTCCAATCCATGCTCAAGAGCCCTTCCTGCCAGAAGAAATAAGCCAGTATTAACAGTGAGCTTGGGACAGCTGGCTTTGACTGAGAGCTCCCAGAGCACAACCACTTCCACACGGTCCCAGATGCTGTGTCCAGGTCTAGGTCACACTATAAATGAAGGACACAGAGGGTGGGTTATTTAGTGTCATACACACCTCGTCATAGACGCTCTCAATTTCATTCAGCAAGCTCTTGGAGCGCAAGGCTTTGGTGTCATTCTGTTTGAAGTTGACAGCCTGGTGGTCCAGGGATTTCAAATAGGCCTTCTCATACTGCTCCCTCCAAATCTTGTTGAAGCCCTGCTGGGCCTCCCTCCATTCCTCCTCCTTTGCTTTCAATCTGCAAAAGGTGCAGTGCATTTCAGTTCACAAAGACGAGTGCAGAAATACACACAGAACGTTGCAATGTGGCTAACTGGGAGGCACCAACAAGTTTTCAGTACTCCTGGAAGCCAGAAATCAACTCAAAAAAGCACCACCAGCGATGGTGAGTTATGCTTTGAAACAACACCTATGGAAAATAGTTCACAGAATCACAGGAGCATCGAGGTTGGAAAAGATCTCTGGGATCATCAAGTCCAGCCTGTGACCGATCTCCAGCCCACAGCACCGAGTGCCATGTTCAGGTGTTTCTTGAACACCTCCAGGGATGGTGACTCCACCACCTTCCAATGTTTAACAACCCTTTCTGTGAAGAAATTCCTCCTGATGCCCAACCTGAACTTCCAGTGGCACAGCTTGAGGTTACGCCCTCTTGTGCTGCCACTAGTTGTTTAAAAATGCCTTTAAAATTCCTTAAAGGCACACAGGAGAATGGGAATTACCTCTTAAGAACAACAGGAACTGCAGTGACTGGGTTTTTCTTGAGGCTCTCGATGATCTCAGGCGCTTTGTCCCCGTAGATGCGGTAAATGGCCCGGCGCTGGATCACCTCTGACGTCCCTCCCAAGCAATCGTCCAGGCGGAATTTCTCCTGATCCTCCTGGGTCAGCCGTGACAGTTTCTTCTGCACACTCTCCAGCACCCGAATTGTGGCCAAGTTGGTCTCCAGGACAACATCCAGCTGTTGAGAGGTCACAAAAGGCACAGTGTCAGAACGGGCAGCGCAGGAACAGGCTGAGCAGCAGCCAGGGTTTGTGGCAGTCATTCCAGCCCCATTCCTGGCTCCTGGGGTGGAGCCAGGAAGCATCAGGAAGGTTTTTACTGGAAAACCAGAACTCTGCCAGTTCTCCCAATGGTAACACGCAATTTAAAACTGGACCCATGCCTAGGAAGAGCTCTTAGACTCCAAGCAAGTGGAACACACCAAACTCGAGCTCAAACCAATGACCATCAACAGAACTTTGGGGAACCGGCCACCAATTAATTCAGTGACATCCTCCTGGCCAGAGGTTTTGCTTTCTGAGGAGGCAGGAGGGGAGCTCAGCAGCAGGGGTACCTCGAACCGCTCGTCCTCACAGCGGTGCAGCTGCTCCTCATACGGAGTCTTCTTGGAGCTGACAAAGGTGGAGTCTTCGGACCAGGACGGAAACGAAACCCAGGTATCATTTAACACCTGCAACAGTGCAGAGACATGACATGGGGCATTGTGAGCCCAGAGCTGTTCTCGTGGGCTCTGACACTTCTCCCCAGATTAAAGGTCTCTGTGCAACTGTGCCAGGGCCCTGCTCAGAAAACTTAAAGGCACCTTCTCTATCACCTCACACACACAGGGATCACCCTGCAGTCACCAACAGCTGTAAGTAAAGGAGACAGCTGGAAGGAGTGGGAGCATCCCCACTGCAGGTTTGTGTTCTCAGCGGGAATGCTGCCTCAGTGCTTTCCTGGGAGAAAAACTCTTTCCAAAGGCCATATTGACCCCCTGCCAGAAAATTAATTCCAGGATATTTAATATTCTTTTCTGTCTAAAAGAATAAGTTTGTGTCTGCACACAGACCTGAAAGGTATTAAAGACATGATCTGAGAAAGGTTTAGATAAAATTAGTAAAATGTGGATGTTATTTAAACAAATTAGCTGAAAAATTGACATGAGACTACAGCTGGTGACTCAGCACTGAGGAGGGGACTCCACATGCCGAAGCTGCAGCACTTCATTGATGTGAGTGCACCGCGTGTTCAGGGGCTGAACAGGCTGATCCCAAAGTACCTCCTTGCAAATCGCTGTCCTCCCACTGCACTTTGGTTGCTGGTAGGTTTTTGGGAGAGCCCTGTAACTGGAGCCGATGCGTTTGCAGGAGGCGTAATCGATTTCCCGGCTCATTCCGTCCCCGGATCGGTCGCTCAGTGGAGAGGCAAAGGAAAGCTCTTTCACACCAAGGAAGGACTTGAACTGTGCGAAGAGCTCTGGGAATTTCCTTCAAAAACACAAATATGTTGTTATTTCACTCTGGTAGTTTTAGGGTGGTTAATGTGTGTCATAAAACAGAGGGAGAAATATCGAAACAAACTCTGCGCTGCAGCGAGAAATCTTTCACCAACATTTTACCACTGTCATCTTTCTCTCTGAATTACTTTAGGGTCTTTTTTAACTTAAGGCAGGAAAATTAATTCCCTTCACTACATGAATACTCCCCCCTTAACTGCCTGAGGAGAAACTGATCCTTGCCACATGACTCTCCCTGGTCTGTTGGAAGCCAAACAGCTCGGGAAGCTCACAGCAGAGCTAAAACTATTTATCTTTTTCACAGCTCTGTTCTAAGATTTCATGTTTATACCTTTATTACGTTTTGAGATAGTAAACAGAGAGTGTGAACAGACAGAGGAAAGTATCTTCCTCAAATGTGTAGATATTGTTTAAAGGTTCAAATTTTATTACTCCTCTTCCTGGAGATACTTCTGAAGTTAAATCCAAAACTTCAAAATGTGCCCAAAAAGTAACAGAGTAAGACCCACAAAGTATGACAGAGCAAAGATAATTGGTAACTTACCCTAAAAACGGTGTCACAAGCTGGAGCAACTCAGAGCCAGAAACCAACTCTTGGTTGAAGAGAGCGATGCAACGCAGGAAATTTTCATAGACCTCCTGACTCTTGAGCACCCTGCGAACCTACAGCAGTTTGGAAAGGAAGGCTCACGTTACTTGAATGCCACTTGCATTTAGTTCATATCTAAGTTGTCTGAACCGTGGAAAAATGCATCTGTAAGGGACAAGCATGCAGGAAAAAGGTAATTAACATGTTCCTCCGTTTATCTTCCAAACATACCCATTCTCACCTCACCCTTCTTGGCCTGTCTTTCCGTACCACTTGAAAAGTCAGCAAATTGCTAAGTACTGACACACAAACTGTACACAAAACCAGCCAATTATCAACCACATAAAAGGATGAAGGTGAGACCACAGAATGTGAGAACAAAACCTGACCTTGTCAAAGAAGGAAAACTCCTGCAGTGTTCCATATTTCCCCACTGTTGCCACTGACAGATCTTTGGTACCTCGCAGCTTCATTTTCTTCTGTTAAAAGGACAAGCAAGTTATATTTAACATGCTGGGACTCAAATGCCAGCAAATTCCACTTTTAGTGACATGGAACAGCTCCCTGCAAAGACTGAGGCCCCATATTTCCCCAACAATGATCTGGAATTGCTGTGTCAAGCCCTCACAGGAATCTCTGTCAAATGTCTCCCAGCTAAGGAGAAACAACAAGAAAAAGAAATCACTTGAGAGAGAATTCCAAAGAAAGACTATTTTTTTTAGAAGCAACAAATTTTCCCTTTCCAGGGTCAAGACTTAGTACAGAAAGTCTTGATCTTTAGCATCCAAAGTGCTGTCACACACATTTAAGGATGCTTTAAAAAGTCCCTTTTTCTACAGCAATTATTATTTTAAAAGTAACCTCGAAATTTTGTATCTCATATCCAACACCCACATACCTGAAAGACACTACTCGTTACACCTTTATCTACGGAATTATCTAAACAAAACAAGTAAATATGAGGTTACTCTAAGATACCTTTGCTGGGCCAGAAACAGGACGCAGCAGCAACGGTCTGGATCGCTTTTTGCTGTGCTCCAGGTTCTTCTCATGCTCAGTCTTCTGCACACTGTTCACTTCACATGGCCCATTTCCTGTGAACTGCAGTAAATAAATAATGACTTCAAGGCTCTCTTCCCAGCTGGCATAAACAAAGAGTCCTAACAGGACACAGAGAGTGTGGTTAAGTCACCTGTTCTGAGAAATCCCGAAGCAGAGAAGCAAAGTTAATTACTGGCTGTACGATTTTCCGTAACATTTTGCATATTCTACATACAGAGAGTATTCAATATTGCGCCTTGCCCTCTGCAACACACACATACCAAAGACCTTTTTGCTTCTGGGAGGAACTGTCCAAACTCGGAGAGCAGATCCTCCTGGCCCCGGAAGAGATTAGCCACCTCAGTAAACACCTCCTCCTCGGACATGCCTCGGAAAGGTCGGCCCTTAGTGTTCAGCTGCTCTTTCTGAAAACGTACACACAGATGTTACATCCAAAAAGTGCCTCACTCTGCCAGAAAACCCGTCCTGTACCAAAAATGTTCAAGTTGCTGCACGACTTGGAATGACCATCTGCCAGCCCCGGGTCCTTACAGTGCCTCCTTTCGCACACGGTGTCACTAAATCCACTGAGGGTTGGTAAAGACAGATCTGGATACAACCCATTGACACCTCAGTCCCTGCAAAGTGCCACAATTTTCACATTTTAGCCATTTCATGTGAATATCTACGAGGCAGTTGCTGGATAAGGACCAGTTCCTGGGAACTCTGTAGCCTGTTCAACAGGTAGGGATTAAATTTGATAACAACTGCTCCAACAGCTACAGTGCAAACCCACTGTCCCTCCCATGGAACACGTTTTACCTGGTAAGTGTGAAGAATTTCTAGAAAGGATCTGTAAATTTCTGGATGGTCAAGGAAGCGTGTCTTGATCTTATTCACGTAACTGATGGCGTTGTTGAACTCTACAGAATCGGATTCCAGGGGAATTTGGGATTTATCCTCCTTGTATGGCAGCTGTTGCCTGAACTCCTCTGAGCAGTCACTGTGATTGTGTGAGTTCTCCTGGGAGTAGTGCAACAACATCCCACTGCCAGAGAGGGCACTGGGAACAGGCTCTGGGGGCACCTGGAGACAGACAAGACAAGAGAGAGACCTGTCAGAGAAGAAGCACAAGTGCAAGTTCAACAGCAACCCAGCATCACTGCTGCCAAGCTGGTTAGCTAAAAAATATTACCACCTGATAAAGCAAGCAAAAATAATTCATCAGCCAATCATTTCCCTATCTAGTTTATTAACTCCATCGGTGAATATGGGAAGGCCTGTGAGACAGTTGTTGGACAAAGACTAGTCCTTGGGAACTCTGTGGCCTGTACAACAGGCAGAGGTTAAATTTGACAGCTGCCCCTTTAAAGGGAGGCAAAAAAAATACCTCACTCAAGAAAATTCATCCTCACCAAGGTGCACATGACTTGCAGTGACCCTCGGCCCAGGTTCTTACAGGACCTCTTTTCACGTCTTTCATTTTGAATAAACAATCCATTAGCCAATCAATTTCCCTACCCAGCTTAACTCCATCACCTAAAAAAAAATCCCCTAAATCCTACCTGGTGTAGGAGCCACTGACTTGTGACTGTCACAGTGTTCTTGGCCTCCCCTGAGAGGCTGCACCAACACCACCCACTGCAGCTCCTGCTCCCACTGGTTATTGCACAGGAACTGCCCCTTTTAAGAATATTAAACTTAAGGCTCTAACAGATGGTAATTTCCAAGCAACAGAGAGATCTAAGGGAACTGAGATCTGAAAGATAGTTCCTGCTACTAACTGGAGTTAAACCACAAGTTTATCAGTAGAATTCACTCCATGGCTCTAATTCAGCCTCCATAACCACACAACAGCAACACAAAACAAGCAGAGGCAACATCCACCTGTATCCCAGCAGGATGTTTCACTGCAGGATGTCACCAGCTGCAGGTCTGACATGGACTCCAGGATCTTAAAGATCTTTTTCAGCCTGAACAACATGGTGGTTTCATGACTGTATATTTTTGTCTACTGACTAAACAAGTTTCTCAGTGGAAGAATGGAAACGCAATCTTTCCAGGATCCCTTCTGGAAATGTGCCACTGCCCACACCACGTATTGAGAACCTGTATAACTATGCCAGGCCAATTACAACTTCAGTTTTCAAGTCTGAAGTAATTGGACTTGACGTGGTGTTTCAGGCAGGATCATCATTCATTCCCTTGTAAGCTAAACAGTGGCTTGAGAATAAATTGGGGGTTGGGACTGGGTGATCTTTAAGGTCCCTTCCAACCCAAAACATTCTGTGGTTCTTTGAATAAATATTTAAATTTATCATAGGTTTGACAACCACCTAAAAACTTCAGCAGCATGCACTACACATAAACCTCCACAGCATAAACCAGGCAGGAGATGTGCCCAGCAACACACAGAGCAGAGTTTATTTAGAGACCGTGACCTACCTGACTATTCAAAGGTGACTGTATACTCAGCTTCCCATTCTTTGGGATTTCTATCCTGTAGCCCAGAGGGAGAAATGCATTGAAACCCACAATGAGGTCGGGGTGCTCGTGGAAAAGCTGAGAAACACGACGGATGACTCCGGGAGTGTCAATGCTGAAATTGAGAAGGGTCTGTTACTTGTATCCAAATCAGAAACACACGCCTTAAGCCTAGAAAATGCCAGAGGAAGGGAAGCAGACGACTCCTCGGGCATGCAATTTTTAAGAAGTTTGGGAAACTCGGATCTAGAGATTAGCCCAAGCAGAGGGAATGACCAGCCTCACACCGGGAATGTTATTCAGAGAGGAGAGAGGTGAGTGTGCAGGTTGCCAAAGGGGCAAGACACCCACCCCCTGCGGGGCTGGCAGGTCACAGGTTCTCTGTTCAAGCTGCTTCACTTATTTTCTGCATTTCAGAGTGGGAAATAAAAATAGATTTGCCTTTTCCTGTGGATTTCATCTCTGGGAAACGATGGGATGAGCAGAGTTCCTCCCTCTCCACGTGACTGCACCACTGGGGGACAGGGCAGTGGGGCAGAGGGGGAATGATGGACCCTGCACAGCAGGGAGACTCCAAAAAAGGCTGAGGGCTGAGACCTGGGGGAAGGCTGGACTTGTGTCAGAGGAGTTTGGGATGGATCTCAGGGAAAGGTTCTTCCCCCAGAGGGTGGTGGGCACTGCCCAGGCTCCCCAGGGCAGTGGGCACGGTCCCAAGGCTGCCAGAGCTCCAGGAGCGTTTGGACAACGCTCTGAGGCACAGGGGGGGATTGTTGGGGTGTCCTGGGCAGGGCCAGGAGTTGGACTGGATGGTCCTTGTGGGTCCCTTCCAACTCAGGATATTCCATGGTTCCATGAAAGGCTGAGGAGCTCCCCAGAGCACCCCAGGCTTTACCTCTGGCTCTTGAACTCCTTCATGATCTCCAGGAAGCCGTTGTAGGTGGCAGGGTCGCTGCCAAAGCGGATCTTCACCTGGTCCAGATAGGAAAGCGCATCCTCCACCTGCAGGGTGAGAACAGGGGTGAGGAACAGCCCCCGGGGTCCTCCACGGCCCCGGAATTGGGGAGGGGGCTCCTCAAGGCACTGGAGGAGGTGGGACCTTCCCCCGGGGGAGCCCCCACAGCCCCGAGGAACCAGAGGGGCACAAGGTACCAGGTGAGGGGCCTCCGAGGAGGGCCAGCCCCGCTGGGCACCCGGTGGGCTTCCTAGTGCCGGGGGGGATGACAAGGCACGGAGGGGTGGACACGGCACGGGGGGGCCGGGAACAGGTCCCGAGGGAGGATAATCGCGGTACCAGAAGGGCTGGGCAGGGGGCACAGACTCGGGGGGGCCGCACGGTACCGGGGGAGAGGGACGCGGCCCCAGGGGACCCCACGGAACCGGGGGAGGACAGCGGCGGTAGGACATGCCCAGGGGACCCTCCACGCCACCTGTGTTGGGGGGGTACAAGCCCCGGGGTGGGTGGGGAGG
>JAWMRA010000079.1:2499592-2518265 GCA_035584735.1 Pseudotriccus pelzelni | reverse complement strand
AGGAGCTGAGGGGACCGGGGGGATCTGAGGGGATACGGGGGTAGCCAGGATGCAGGAATTGTGGGTCTGAGTGGACGGGGGGAGCTGGGATGGAGGAGCCCGGGGGTGCTGAGGGAGCCGGGGTTGGAGGAGGTGACAGCCTTCCAGGAGAGACGTGGGCTGAAAATGAACGGCTGGCATTAGATGTTAACGCTGGTAAGTACAGGTTGAAGTAAAGGTGCTTTGGAGCATTCACTGGTTATTCAGTGCTTAATAATGGAGGTAATAAATAAAAATTTTTATAAGAGCAATCGTGGAAGGAGCATGAGCGGTATCACAAAGCACAGCTCCTGGCTGGTGAAGCACCCTGTAGCTGTGCAGGAAAGAGAGCATGGTATGGCTGTACAAAAAGCCCTTTATTCCACCAATGGGAAGGAGTAGCTCAGACATATCCTTGGAGTATTGTCAGGTGAAAGAGTAACAGCACTGATCCATCCTCCTCCACCACTTTCTTTTCGTCCTACTGGATTCTCCTGAGGTGGCCCAATTTCTGTCTTCTATTGCTATTATTAACTCGAGGAGTCTCATTCTCTTCCCTGATTTGTGGCTCACGCTGGTGAAATGAGCAGAACTGGCTGCAGATAAATAACTCCAGTGACTTCTGTTTTCTGTCAGAGTGCAGTTAACAGCCCTCAGTCACTGACAGCATCACCTTGATGGTGTATCCAGCTCTAAGGAGGCTTTCAAATCAGTCTTGTGCCTGTCAGTTTGAACAGCTATGACAGGATCTGGGTATTCCTGAGAGCTGGGAATCCTGTCAGTTGGATCCTCCCTGACGGCCCAGGGCAGTAATTAACTACTGACACTGTCTCAGTGCTGTAGTACCTCAGAATAGCTCATCTCCTGTTCCTGCTGACAGAGCTCCACGTCCCAGAGACACTGCAGGGAATCAGCAGGTCCACTGAGTGCTCTCCGTGGCTGCTTTCCAAGCAGATCTGCCTGCTGTGACCTTCCAAGGGAGACTCTTGGGCCTGAGGGAAGTTGTAAAGGAATAACTCCCTCCTGCTGGTCGTGCCATGGAGGACTCTATACTCCAAGGGGCAGCCACTTGGGAAATCAGGGAATCTCCCCCAGGCAGATGTGTCCACACACTGTGTCACACACTTCACCTGGGAAAGAAAGGGAATCAGCAAGACTGTTCCTACTCCGGCTGCATGTGAATGTTCCCTCAGATGGGGCTCATGACTGGCTTCTTTATTTGTGAAATAATTTACGTACTATTCACATTTCAAATGTCACCTGTCATTATAAGAAGCTACTCTGGACAAAAACTTTGGAGGGGAGACTAAAAAGCACTCCAAGCCTGAACCAAGTTTTCCTAAATCTTGTGTTTTGAATCGGCAGAAAGGAGCAGCCTCTGCTTGTCCCCTGCTCAGAGCTGACCCTGCCTCTGCTGCCTCTGTGAGTTGTTTTGTTTCCATCCATGTGCAGGCTTAATGTAACGCAGTGTTTCTGAGCTGCAGTTCACCTTCTGTGGTGTTCCAGGTGGTGACCTCATGAGTGTCTTCAGGCTGGGTAAAACAGACATAATTCCCTCCGTGGGACAGTGCAGCACAGCCTGTGCGTGGTGCCAGGGTTTTGTGCTGGTGGCTGTGGCTGAGGTTCCACACTCCCTGCGTGGGGAGCTGAGGGAACAAGGCATCAAAGTGCTCTCACGCTGGGCCAGGAGCGTGGCTGGTGCTCCCATCCCATCCAGTGTGTCGATCAGCAACCCCTGGTTGGATAAACTCCACACCTGGGAAAAGCTGCAGGGGAAAACTCATCATTGCCTGATTCACTTAGTCCTATTTACGAGGTAAAATAATAAATCTTAATGAACTTGCACAGAAACAAAAGCCAAAGGATAACATCCTGATAATACTAGCAAGCAAAACATTGCCTTTTTACTCTAAAACAGATGTTTGCAGCACCTGGAGCCATCCAGCCACAGGCTTCCTTTGCCCTAAAAGGTGCCTAATCAGATCCTGCACAGTTTGGGCTGTGCTGTGTGTTCACCTCTCCTTTGGCAAGGGATGGTGCTCCAGCTGTGTGTGCCATCTGGGCTCTGCTCACAGCTGGGGAACAAGGCAGCTTCTGGGAGTTCAGACTGAAAACGTTGCAGAAATGAAACTATTTCAGGCATAAACTGACCGGAGGCTGGACCTGTGCATGGACCATTCCTTCATGTTCCAAATCTGTCTCTAGCCTGTGGAATCCCTTTGGATCTGTGGAATCCCTTTGGATCTGCCAGTTACAGTTGCACATACTCCTCAAAATCTGCAACAGCAAAATGTTAGTTACTGATTTATTGAGCTGACGAAGTCTTTAATCCCCTTCAACACTATGTCCTTATGCATATGTTTTAATTAATATATTTCCTTAAAGGGAAGCCCAAAGGGAAGCTTAGAAACAGTAAAAAATAATCATGTCAGCTGAAGTCCTTTTTACTATTTCCATCTCACTTAGTGCCTGGAGAAAGGGCTTCTGGTGTGCAAGCATGTTCTGGGCTCTTCAGAAAGAAGATTTCACCCAACCCTTGTTGCCCTTTAGGCACAAAGGTTAAATAAGGCTGGGCTAGTAAGAAATTCCATGTGCTGGCCCCTTTAATAGGACACCTGGCATGTGGGAGAGCAGCTATTCCCAACACTTCCCTAAGGAATGGGAGCTGTTGAACCCACAGCGAGAACAGGCTCCTGACAGCACCACAAAGGAAGCTTCTCAGGCTCAGTGTTCCCATCAGAGGAGATCTGCACAAAAACCAGGGCAAGGGTAAGATGTGAAGCCAGGAGAGCTGAGTTGAAGGAGGGAGATTAGCAGTGAAATTTAGTGTGCTCACATGGTATTGGGCAAAGCTCTGAAGAGCAGCAGGATAGAAAGTGTTTTGCTTGTCCATTTGGGAACTGGGCTCTAGAAGTCTGAGGGGAATGCTCTGGTCAGAATGGAGAAGGAAGGCTTTTCTCTCTGGAACCTTCGTGGTCGTGGCTGTAACTGAACCTTGTGGTTCTTTCAGCACCTTTAAGCTGAACACTGTCCATACCTTTGTAGCTGAGGGAGAATAAACAATCCTGTGCCCCTCATCCACGTGAAGGTGATGTCTGGGCTGTTCTTTGGGATGTGCATCCTGGATAATAAACCTGGCTCTGCCAAAATTTAAATCCCGTCTGTGCAGACTGTGATCCGTGGCAGCAGGAACAGCACAGGTTCCTTTTCCAAACACCTTCACACCCCTCACCTCAGCTATAAAACAGGGATTTATGCTTTATAAAATGGGGGATTTTCGGTGTTTTCAGCAACTGGGAGGATGCTGGTGTCTGGGAGGTGTCCGTGTGTCTGCAGCTCTGGGAATGCCAGGCTGCCACAGCTCTTTTCACACAGAAACGAGCATTCCAGCCTCAAAAATTAGAGCAGCCTCACCAGAGTGCCCAGGAAGGGTGTGCAGCATCTCCAAACATTCCATATTCCAGACAATCACGGAGCCATTCCTGGGAACCTGCCACCAGCGGCCGGTAATCAGGA
Source organism: Pseudotriccus pelzelni (assembly GCA_035584735.1). NCBI lineage: Eukaryota > Metazoa > Chordata > Aves > Passeriformes > Tyrannidae > Pseudotriccus > Pseudotriccus pelzelni. The sequence continues at coordinate 2,514,731 of JAWMRA010000079.1, read as the reverse complement.
CCGAGTGCCACGGCTCTGATTCTTGCTGTGACACAGAGAGAAGGGACAGAGGCTACTCTTGATGCCACAGCCAGAAAAGGGGCATTTTGAGCTTCTTTCTGTGCTGTGTTTCCCCAGCTGGAACCCCCTGTCCTGTCAGAACCCCCGCTCTGTGCCAAGAGCAAGATTAGGTTCCTGCAGACATATCTAGGTCAGCGTGTGCTTTTGTTGTCCTGACGACAAAATGACCCACTTTACCCTCATTTGTGGAAGGAACTGCCAATGGGGCTGGGGCTGGAGGAGCACAAAGACTCAGGACCTTCATCCTGCCTTTGGCTCAGCTCCCAGGCAAAGGTGGGTTCCTACAGCTAGAGACGTTCTCTCCTCCTTGCTCTGTTTATTGGTTGTGTTTCTTGGATCTCATTTGTAACAAATGGATAATTACACTCGTTCTTGGGCTGTGTCTGTCCCCAGGACTGATCCTACCTGAGCGCATCACAGCTGTTTTTCCACGGCCTGGTAGCCGATAAAGGATGAGGGTTGTGTGGAGTTTATCGTTGTTCTGCCTAATATGCTGGAAAATGTTATCCAACTAATTCTGTCTCCCACAGAAAAACCTGCAGTTCTTCAGGCCCAGCTGGTGGCCCAGCTCCTGCAGAATCTGGCCTGGGGGGAGCTATCAGCGTCAGGAGGAGTGATCCAGAGGGATGTGAGTAAGGCAGAAGCATGGAACTGGTACCAGCTTGCAGTGTGACACCCTGTTCTGTCCCTGGTTGTTGCTATGGCATTTTCATTTCTGGTTCTTTGCACGGGGGATTTGTATTTTTTCCTTAGTTACTGAGAAAACCTCCACAGTTTTTAGGTGTTGGGCGGGAAGAAAGCTTGGAGAAGGAGCTTCTTGCCTTCAGTGTGAATCCATCTGCCAATTCTCTCTGGTAGTTTGCACAACATATTTCAACTTGCGCTCTTAAGAGGCTCTTGTGTTCAGGGCTGGTCCCTGTGTGTGCTCAAGTTTACCATTTCAGGCACTGCTGGTTTCCCATCAGTTGATGGGTGAAGCTGGTAAGGCGGGGTCACTAATTTTGGGAACAACCTCCCTTGCCCAGCAGATGTGACAGTGTGTGGCCTGGACTGTGTCTCACAGAAGCCACACAAAGGAGAGGTGCAGCTTTCTGTCCTGCCACCACCTTTTGTCTGGGAAGAATCTTGATCTGTGCTCAATTTTGGGAGTTGGACGGGCTATTTAGGCGGAGGGTTCCGAAAACCAAAGAGTACGAAAACTCTGGATCTGGACATTTTGGATTGTGTGGTTACAGCAATACAGGAGCAGCGATCCAGCAAAGTGCATTTTTTTATCCTTACTGCAGCAAAGCCTCCATCCCTTTTCCAGCCCACTCACTGCGTTGTTGGCCATCTCAGCAGTGGGAAAGAGCCCCAATCAAAGGCAATTCTGCTCACAGGGAAGCTTTTCATACACAGTTGAGGCTGAAATTCTTACAGCTGCTTCCACTGTTGTGCTTTTCGCAAGAGAGATTAACACACTCTAGAAAAAACCTGTGTGGCGCTTTTTAAGTGAATTATTCACTGAATTAAATCGAACAACCAGCAAAGCACATTTAAGATAAATTAAGAAGACAAAGCAGATAGAAAGAAAAGTAAGCAAATATATACACACAATCCTCTCTCCCTGCATGTACTTGCACCCTCTTTTTTTCACTGACACAAGTTTAAAAGCCTTGTATTTATGGATAACTTTTACACCTGCAAAATTATGAGAAACAGAGAATATAAGGGGCGTGGTTCTCCTTACATATGTTTTATCACATAACACTATCATTTCTTCAGAACTGGAATACTGCCTCCCCAAAATTATGCAAACATTCATGGCGCTACAGAATCATATGATGAAGGAGTCCAAGGGGGAATGCTAAAATTAGAATGGGGAATGGCTGCATCTGCAGCTTTCCTTGGTACTGCTCTAAGTGAAAAGTGATCACCAATGGAGCCTGTGCCAGTGTCAGCTGAGGGAAGAGCTCCTTTGGGTTGGGAATTGTCATGCTGTCCAACAGGGAGCAATCACTTAGCACTAATCCCTGGAATAATTCATCAGCTCTCCCCAGGACTGCAGGAGTTAGTGGAAAGAAACCCTTGTGTCGCTTTACACCCCAGCCCACAAAAATTCCAAACCTTACAGTGAGAGAGGGTGGGTTTAACTTACTGGTTTTTGGTAAAAACCCAATCACTTGTCACACCCTTCGCCCTAAATCTGTTCCTGAAAATCCAGGAGGTCTAACAAACCTTGGACCGGTGGTGTAGGCAAAATACTAGCACTGACTAATCCTAGAATCATTTAGGTTGGAAAAGACCTCCGAGATCGTCGAGTTCAGCCTTAAATTTTGGATTCTCTGCATTTCTCACACATTCCTTCCAGAAACTGCAGCTCTGATGGATTCTGCAAACACTGACCTCTCTGCTCAGGCTGGAAACCCCTCCCTGTCCAAACAGGAGATTCTGCACTGTTTTCTTTCCTTTGAAGGCACTTCTTGGGCAATTCAGAGCCTCTCTAAGCCTGTGCTTTCTTATTTCAAAATGGAATCAGAGGGAATGATTTTCTGAAGGGGGAAACTGAATTTTGTGACTCCTGAAAATCTGAGTTATTTCTGCCCTCTGCCAATTACCACTTTAGGAGCTCAGTCTGGAACTGTGTCCCAGTGCCCAGAGGAAGTGGGAAATGTTTGGATGTGGTCCAAGAGAAGTTCTTCACAAATGCTTCTTGCTGTTACAGGGGTGGAGGGAATGGAGATTGTCTGGGATTTCGGGAAAGCCTTGGACAGGCTGTGCTTGACCACACTGGCAATGCCATTAATTCCTGATCCAATGCACAACTTTCCCCCCTCTCCCCTGTCCTGAGGCACCTTCACTTCCAAAGGAAACCGCGAATTCACTGCTCAGCACAGTCATCTCACTGCATTGCAACAGCAGAGGGAGGGCCTGATTCAGCAGTTTCAGGGCTTTGCAGCTGATTTACCCCAAAAAGCTAAGCTGGTGGAGACTGGGACCAGGCTGGAGGGCTGCAAGAGGCACCACCTTCCTACGGAGCAGATCCCAGTGTGTGTCCGGACTGGAGCTCACGCTGCTCCCTGGGCTCAGGGAAGGGGAGATGATTATGGGCACTGAATGCCAGCCTGTGGTGCCCCTCTCCAGAGGCTCCTTTTTTTTTTTAAGGAAAGCCTGAGAAAATTCCAGCTACTTCAGTGGGAAATGGTTGACTGAAAGTTCCCTGCATCCTGCCTCGATCCATCTGTATTTGAAGAGGACGGATATCTCTATAGCAACCAGTGTTTTTCACTTGGAAAGATCCCCAGGGTTTCTTTCTGAGGCATTAAATACGTTCCCTCTCAGGTGCTGCACACCTGAGGTCCCTTTGTTCAGCACCCTTGACTATTTTAGAACCAATTCTCTCCGTGTTTTAGCACAACATAAGGCTGTGCCAGTTCCATCTATGGTTCAGGCCCTCTCATCTGTCTCAATAAATAGTGAGTATGAGCCTGTGCCTTGTCACTGCCTCGTGCGGAGCTGTGGGGAACCACCCCCAAAGGAGCAGCACGTGGGAAAGGATAGAAAGAAAAACAAACCAACCAACCCCACACACACAGGAAAAGAGAGAAAAATCAGAAAGAGAGAAGAAAATCCGCTTCCCGAGGGATACTGCAGCTGGCAGCAGAATTCCAGTGACAGAAGGTGGCTGACTGCTGCTCCTGGTTTTGTCCTGTAGTGCAGGACAACATCCATGACCCACCTGCTGCTGCCCAGGATCAGTGTGAGCTGCTGCAGAACTCACCCCGGGGGCAGTCGTTGAGCTCAGAAACCGCAGCTGTCAGCAGAGAACAAGGAGAGGAAAACCATCTTTGTCCCTCGGAATGCAGAGGAAGAGAAGGGCCCTGGGGCAAACACCTTGGCAGAGGCCCTGGCAGAACAGGCCTCTCCCCTCCTTCCCATTGCCTTTCTTCCACACTGCTCTGTTTTCCAATATTCCCAGCACGTTGCTGTCTCAGTTTTTATATATATATATATGTTTCTGCACGTGTTCAGAAGGGCTCTTCCCACAAGGAATGCTGCCTACTCCATGAAACAGAGATGATGATCTACCAGCCAAGCAGATTCACTCACTCAGAACCACTTCCTGCTCCCCCATTTTCCTCACAGGAGACCATAATCTATAATTTCTGCGGATTTTTGCCTTTTCCAGGCAACTGAACTGAGAGAAAACCAGAATCAGCCAGAACAGCTGCTGTGCTTTTCCTAGTTCTGCCACGAAAGGAGGCTGAAAAGGCTGGTGTCCATCCCTGGCTGTATCCTCTGTATCCCTCTGGCACACATAGGAATACTTCATGAAAAATTAGTAATCTGTATTTATGGGCTCCTTTTGCAGACAACACTTGATTAATCTCATAAATCATCTACCCAAATAAGAAGAGATTAACCGACATCCTAATCTGTCATAAATCATGCAGGCAGGGAGAGGAAGCTCTTACCTTGACAGACAGACAGACAGACAGAGCAGAGCCTACATTTAGGGTTTAGCCTAAATTACTCTACATCTAATTTAAGCGAATATTAGGACCCTAAAATCATGGAATTTTAGCCTGTGCTTCGAGGCACTGTAACCTGTGCTGTGTTATGTGCTTCTCCCTCTGCACCCACCTGCCACTGCTGCTGATCCCACCAGCTCTTGCCTCTAGCAGAGAGAATCAGCTCACTCACTGACTCAGACAGCTGGTTGCAGAGGGACCAGGAGAGTCCCTCAGCCTGCAGAGCTTTTTTTTTTTGGAATGTCAAGATCTGCCAGCTCCATTGAGAAGCATCAGGGGCTGGGATAATTGGAAAAGCAGGAGCTTGTTTTCTGCAGGAATGTGTGTGTGTGTGTGTGTGTCTGTGTGTGATGGTTTCTGGGGAGCTGCTGCAATTTGCAAATCAAAACCAAACAAAATCAACCATCCAAATCTTTTCCAGGGACATTCTGGATTTCCTCAGGCTATAAAAACGTTGAAGCCTCTAAAGATATCAGACCTGTTTTCCCGCATTCCAGGGTTACAGCCTGCCTGTACCCTAAGGCTAAGATGAAATCACTGTCTCACACCGATTTTTCCTCACATTCACAAGCCCTCTAAAAAATTCCCTTCCCCAAATTTGTTTTGTGGGGCCATAAAGGAAAGAGATAAACATTACAAACAGTACTTTTTCTGTGGATGCTCCGTGAAAGATGCAAATGCGCAAGTGAAAAGGAGAGACCAGACCCCAAGGTATTCCTGAATATTGATCTCAGCACTATCAACACTTTTTATGTCACAGGTGTCATCACACAGTTGAAGTGAGTAGCGACTGCGTGGGCTCTGGCGTGACAGGGAACTGCTTTTCCCACTCTCTGCCTGTTCCATGAGCCACCAGCCCTCACCCAGCCTGCTCTCAGGCTCCCTGCAGACCATGAGAGCAGGATTAAATTCTTAGCTGGGAGGTGATTTTGCGGCTGTTTACCAAACAATGTTGATGCCTGATCAGATTCAAACCCCTTTAATTGGCATTTCCTTAAGGTGGATGAGCCCACAGGACAGACCAGATGCCTTGGGGCCAACAGAGCATCCTAAACAGGAAAATATCAACCCTCTGTACAGAGCATTTGGTACCAACAGCATGATTTCTCCAGTGCTACTGGTTTGCCTTGCCTGTGTCCTGTTTTCCTGGTAGGAATGTAAGGAGCTCACACTAAATCCAAACTGTCTTTGAGAGGTCTCTAGAAAATCTTGTATAAATACATATTCTGATTTCTTGTTGTTCGGGCAAAGAACTAAAATATCTCGAGAGAAAAATCTTTGTTGCAGCAGAAATCTGGGTATTTAATGTGGCAGGAAATGCCATTTTCCAGCCTTGCCTTCCATAGCATCCCGTCTTGTGCCTTACAGGAGCCAGTTACATCCATAAAGGAATAGCACGTGAACCACAAACCAGACAATCATATCTAAGGGCCAAATAAAGCTACTGTGAAACATAATTTTTAATGCTTTTGTGAGCTCTTTAAAGCGCCGTGGAACAGGCTGCAGGGAAAAGCAGGCATTTGGCAGCCAGTCACCTGGCAAGTGTTAAAAGGAACAATTTCTGTATCGCTCAGGAGATGGCCAAGGTGACATCCATCTCTGCCCTCTGGGTCTTTCTGCCTCGCTGGATTATGTAATTTGGTTATTCTTTGGACAAAACGTGCAAGAATGTGCACATTGGCAGCAATAATAAAAGCAAAAAGGGAAAGCAAGACCACCAGTGGCTTTGCCCTTTCTTTCATCAGCTCTTCAGTACAGAAATTCTTTGGTCTCCCCTTTTTGTTTCACTTCATTTGCTGTGAAAGAATTATTAAAGCTGTGTGTCCAGTTCTCCTGTGAGGTTAGGTCTTTTCTACAAACACTGTAGAGCCTTCCCTGTCCCCCAGGCTGATCTGCCACCATGGAAAAAGCTGCAGGCACCAGGTTTGGCTCTGGAACAGGAAAAGGGAAACCTGACAAGCCCCATGAAATGCTGAAACAGCAATTAAAACACTTGTTTTTCCCAGCAGGCACCCAGGGCCTCTTTGAGGATTAAAGCTACTGCTAAATTTAGCTGTGTCTCACTGGAGTTAGTATCAGAAGTTATCAGATCAGGACATCTCTGGGGGGGATGACGTGGGGCTCATGGAAGTCTAAGCCCCGGCAGCTCCTCTCATCCCTGGGCCGCAGCAGAGCTGGGAACATTCCCTGGAGCCAGCACACAGTGGGATTCTTCAAAGGACAGGGACCTGCTCTCATCAGCCTGCTCACTTACAGATCCTGAGCAAAATGGTAACACCAGAGACCAGAATTGTTAAAGCACCTGAAACACTCTAATCCCCTTTTTTAGTTCTGTTTTGTTGGGTTTTTTTAATACGCATGAGGTTTGCAGTGATCTTCTTTCTCACTGGTTGGGTCACACAAACACTTTAAACCCTTCATTCCAAAGCAACTTAACACTCTCAACTGCTCTGATAGAATTAAGGAGTGTTAGTAAACATTTTAAAAGAACTAAATCTGGGAGGGAGACAAGTGAAACCCTTCAGAAAGTGAACGACCCTTTGCAAGTCCTCATTTAGCGCATCAGGTCCATTGCCTGTGTCACCTTTTCTCTCCTGGTTGGGAGCTGTGATTTGACTCAGTCCAAAAGACCCTGAAGGGCAAGGACTCTTAGAGGGTCTCTGCATTTAGAGAGCAGAGCAGCAGTCAACAGGACCACACTAAATATTCACATTCATGCAGAGCATTTTGATTTTTTGTTTTAGTTTTAAATACTGAAACTCCATATAAATATGCTGGAATTGCGTGGGTGAGGGGGCTGTATATATGTGTGTATATTTAGCAGTCCTAGCTGAGTGCCCTCCTCCCTCTTACAACAACAAAAGGAAAGACACACAACAGCTATAAATGCCAAAGGAATCGGTTTCCTTATTTCTTTCCCCGAAATCTCAGCGAGTCTGGTTTGAGGCAACACCACAAACACCTTTTCCCATGTTATTTCCATTTATAGCACGCTCAGGCACAGCTGCAGGACATGAAGTCTGATCTCTCTCTTCAGAATCACTTTGTCATCGGGTCAAGGAGACTCAAAGTAGCTCAAGGAGCTTCTGGTTTGGCTCCCAGGGCTGGGGAGGAGAAAAGAAACACACGGATTTCCTCGAATGCCACCGGACAATCAGAGTCACTTCACCGTTTTTATTTGTTGATGGCTTCTATAAAACATAATTCCCTTTGGGTCAGACATCTCATAAAACATTTTAGAGTCTCGTGCATGCTCGTGATACATCAGGTTTCAGTAGAGCAGCATCTGCAGAACCAGCCAGTGCAGCTGTCAGGCAGAACTCCTGTTTTCTACTGAAGGGGAGGGAAACTCACAAAATTAAGGCACTGTCAAACCCCAAACCCACAAACCATTTGACCTTCCAGACTGGCTTTCCTCTGATTGTATATATATATACATTTTTTTAATTAACCATCAGTTGCAGTTTTGAACAGGGACACACACACACAAAAAAAACCCCACTTTCCTTAAATCCTCCTGTTTCTATTCCCAGCTGGGAGGCGACAGCAGCAACCTCAGTGCTGCTCAACTGGGAGCCCAGTGCTTCGTCCCCACGTGTGCCATCCTCACCACGGTGATCCCAGCCCTCGGATGATGCCACTTTCCAGGACAAAATCAGTTACAGGAACAGCTTAAAACTACTGTAAAAGCCAGTATTCACTAAGCAGAACACGAATGAGCTGACAGACTCCTCCAGAGCCATGCAAGGCATTGATTCTCCACTCGCTGGGCACAAGCTGCGTTCACAGACCAGTGGTTTGGCCCAAAGGGACCTACAAGGGGTAATCAGTATTTTCAGCTGGTGTGGTTTTATCAGTCCTTTAAAGAAGTTTTAATCAGCTGGTGTGAAATCCGCTACTTCAGCCTTTCTAGCTTAACTCAAGGATATAGGAAACATTCCTTCCTGCATCCAGGGAATGTCCAGCTTGTCCTTTGGGATCACTGCTACGAGAACAAACCAGCACGAACTTGTGGGCTCAGGACCCGAATTAAAAGTTCCAACCCTCTGTATAAAGATGCAACATTAAAAAAAGCCAGATTCAGGTCCATGATTGAGGTGCCACGGCAATTGTAAATAAATAGTAATAAATACTCACACACACACGCTTTTCTTGCATCCCACAGGATTACAAACAAACCAAACCATGCTTCTCCCCTGGTTAAATAGGATCAGGTTTGAGGTGGGACACACAGTTTAGGATAGTGACAGTACCAACACATGGCACTGGGAGCATTTCACAGCTTCACAGCTCTTGCAAACACAGACTTTAAGCAAGTGACAGTGTTCTGTCCATTAGAATCAGAGGGAGCTGAGCTGAGAGAAACAGAGTTTGACTCAGGCAAAGTCCTTATTGCACATAAAATGTCACATTACTTGGAGATATGGCACATGTGGGAGCAAGGAAAAATCAGATCAGGCTCATAAGAGGCCATTTAATTTCCTTGAGTATGAAATCTGGTTTCCACACTGACTGTATCTTAACAGTTTGTTGTTTTGGCAGACACCAGAAAGGTCAATGAAAACTCAAAGGAAGTTGCAGGAGCACAAACCATTGCCTCCACTCGTAAATAAACACAGTGAGGAGATTTTTACATCGGTTGAAAATGCTGCATCAAAATTGCTGACAGCTTGGGAACTGGCACCCACTTATCACTCTGGCACAAACCCACAAATCCCTGAAAGTATGATCAGACTAGAGAGGCAGAGCCCAAGAGGCAAGCACAGAGAGCAAAACTGAAATTCAGGAACCCGCCTGGCAATGTCCAAGCTTTCCACCTCTCCTTTGGAGTCTGAGGGAGAACAACTGAAGCACAAAGGAAGTCACAGGTGGCTCTGAGACTCAGCTCTGGAAGGATTTTCTCGGCCTATTTTCCGCGCTGTTGTTGCTTTTTTACTCAGCTTTTTTTGCCTTCCGTTTCCTGGTGCCTTCGTTGAGCTCCTCCTTCGACTTGGCAGGAGGGGGAGGCGGGTGGGAAACCTCATGAGAGGCCCCGTGGTGGTCGTGATGGTGGCCTGGGTGCCCACTGGAGACCGAGCCAAAGAGCACGGGGCAGACGAGGTTTTCCAGCGGGGCAAAAGGTGAGGCGTGGGAGTGAGTGGCCGTCATGAAAACCTGCCGGGCAACAGGGAAAACCTGGGAGTTAAAAGATCACACGCTCTAGCCCAGGGAGTGCTGACTCCATGGGACATTCCACCGACCCCAGCTAAAGCCCCTACTGCTCCACGGCTCAAGGCACAAGCATCTTCTACCCCCTTGGCCTGTGCGATGGACAATTTAGCCTTGAATGGCCCAAGCAGGTCCTTCCTGGGATGTGCAGCCAGTGCTGTGGCCCACCCGCCTGCATCTTTAGGCACCTTTTAAAAGTTACACTCCACAGGCTGCAAAGATAAAGTGCAGGCTGTTCTGTTCAATATTTTCTGCATGTGCACGTACAAAGCGAGGTCGAGAAATGTAACTACTTTGATTTCACCTGGAGATGGTGAGAGGGGAAAAAAATACAAACAAACAAAACCCAAAAAACCACGTAAGAGTGTTTTTCCATTTGATTTCTGTCATCGGACTGTGGGTTGTTTACCACGGCCTTCTCTCAAGAGTGAACTGAAATGGTCAAACCAAGACCATGGGACAGTGAGACACAAGGATCTTCTACAGTCCCACCCGTATGATGGAGAATTTGGCCTTGAACACCCCAGGCAGATCCTTCCTGGGATGTACAGCCCATAGTGGCTCAGGAACAACCCCAGTTTAGGCCTGTACCCGTTCTCTGGTTCTGTAACTTGCAGCATCAAACCTGCTGTGAACTCACCTTGCAAACAATCATGAACATGGTGAAAAAGAAGATGAGGTTGGCTTCGGAGATGGGGAGCCAGTGAGTCTGCTGCAGGGTGAAGAGGACTGTGCCATACAGACTGGCCTTTGTAGGGCTGAAGGAGAAAGAAGAAAGGTTTGCTGGGAGGTTGGCACGCAGCCCTGAGCGGTTCCTTACATTTCATTCTTGCTCTGACCAAGAATTGCCTACTTACAAGGACATGTGGAGAAGTTCATTTGTTTCTGGCTTCCAGACCCCACGCAGCAGTTGCTCAAAGTTAGACATCAAGGCCACACCAGAACCTGTGACACGGGAAAACCTGTCAAACAGCTGGGACTGCCACACCAGAGAGCTCTGCTGTCTGCTCTGGATCCTCAAGGGAACAGGTTAACCCAGGGGAGCAAAGGCTTCGTGACACTCTTCCCAAATTGAAAAGTTAGCCTAAACCAATAGAGCAGGGGGCAAATCCTTTTCTAGAGTCTCCAGAAGCGTTTCCTGGTGCAGGGAAAGGGCATTTCCCTCTGCCATTAACTGATGATGCTCCAAACCAAAGCTGAAAGAAAACTGCCTGGGCTGTTCCAACACTGGCAAGCAGAACACAGGAGAAGGAAGGAAGAATTCCTGAGTGACTCCAGTCCTCCCTGGAAGCTGGATGATAACTCAGCTGACGAGCACATGCCGTGGGGAGCCCGGGTGAGCCAGCTGAGCACACGCCAAGGCCGAGCTTCCCTCAGAGCCTCTCCCACCCCTTCCCCAGCAGGCTGGATCTCTCCCCGCTGCCTTTCAGGGTCTCCCTCCCGCTGTCACCTTTGACCCATCCCGTGGCCATCATGACGAACCACCCGTGGTGGTAGAGGTGGTGAGCGTGGTGGACGCCGGCTGCGATCTTGCGGACCCTGACCACCTCCTTCATGGCCACGAAGACGAGCTTCACGGGCAGGAAGCTCACACACTTGTAGAAGAGGTTCATGGGGCAGAAGAATATCAAATACCTGCGAAAAAAACCCAAAAAACACAAAGAGTTTAAGGGGCCGTTTGTTTGTCCTGATCTGGGGACATACAGGGAGGAGCAGTGTGGCATCAGCCTGAGTTGTTGTCAGGTGGGAGTGAAGAAGAAAGAAAAGGAAAAAAATATTCTTAATTTCATAGCTCATTCTATTAAATAAAAAATAATAAAAAAAAAGAAACATTCTTAACTTCATAGCTGATCCTCTAGGAAACCAGTGGGCTACAAAGCCTCTCTACAGCAACATTTAATTGAATTGATATCAAATGGACTCAGGGAACTCCCGCTACTGATACCATTCTGTTTGGAATAAAAATCCACTCACTTTAACTCAGAATATTTTAGAATTTTATATCTTTTATGGTCCAGAGGCATCAGAAAGCTCATATACTGAAATTCTACTACAGACAGAGGACAGACACCCTCTTTTCCAGAAGACTGCCTGAGAGAATATCTTTCTTTTTATTTTCTTAAGCACAGAAAACCTGGGAGCTGAGGGATTCACTCCAAGGCTTCCGTGTATGAACATTTCATTCATGTTTCCTAACAATGCTCGTTCTGGCAGGCAAAAGTACACATAAGCCGTTCACACTGAGGAAACCAAAGGTCAATTTGTGCACATTTCACTGCCACAACGAATAAAATGCCCCCAAATCTTCAGGGAGGGCCACTCCTCTCTACGTGTGGCATCAGCTGTGGTTTGGCCCTGGCTCAGCAGCTGCTGCTATGAATAGAAGTGCCCAGCCCTTGGCCTGGCCCCAGCCCAGATAATCACAGCATTAGGCGACTGGTCAGGGAAACTGGGAACTAGAGCCAGGAACGCAGAAAGGCTCAAAGCCTACCTCTCCCCAGTTAATCCCAGCAGGATCGTTCCCCCCCCGTGCACAAACAGAACACCTCCCTCCCCACCGCGGGGCTGCTCACGATGGAGGGACTCACCAAACTGCCGTGGCCAGGACGACACTGGAGTTGTGACTGAAGTACTCAAGAGGTGCCTCTCCAAGCAACAGAGCGGCCAGGATGTAACTGCCAAAGCAGTGGAGCATCGCACAGAGCCAGGAGGCAAAGGGGCTCTTCCGAGACATCTCCACGGCCCCTGGGAAGCGAGTCGGAAATCACGGAATCACCCAGGCTGGAAGAGACCTTCGAGATCATCCAGCCCAACCTTCAGCGAGAAGGTGAATCCAGCAAGCAAGCAGGAACTTCAAGACCCGCTAGGAAAGAGGCTTGAGGTGTGTGTGCTCACCCACAAAGTCAAAGAAAAGTGCTTGGAAAACAAGATGCCCAAGTGTGTGTTCTGTGAAGCCCGAGCAAGCAGCAGAGATTGCCAGGAAATGGTAAGTGTGATCACAGCCTGCAGGCCCCCCCTGAAGGTTTCACATGGACAGTCATTAGAAGTTTATGAACTGAGAGTTTTCTCGCCTTTATTTGCTGCTGCTACTTCCTGCAACCAGAAAGAACGTTTCTTCCCTCAAAATCAATGTCTTTTTACGGTCTAAAAATAAAATGCATACTGGTACCATTCTCTCCATTGCTTCAACCTAGGTGCCCTCTAGAATTCATGAACAATCTGCTCAGCTCTTTCATTCATAAGATAACCTGCAAAAATAGAACAGGAATTCTTAAACTTTATTTGAAAGAAGATGTTCTGAGGATTCTTCCCTGCTCCTGTACTGGTCTGGGAATACCGTTTGAAAATACAACGAGATATTAAAAGAGTGTTACTATTTGTTAACACATTGTGGTCTCCTCCCACAACCTCTTTTAAATTCCTGTAGCCATTTTCATCCACCTTTGTGCCCCTTCAGGGAAATCTCCCAATGACATCAATCCTGTGGGATCGTTTCATCGCCTTAAAAAGCTCCAAAGTCCTTCGTGCAGCATTTCGGAGACAAAACTCTTTTCAGCGAGCCAGGAACGGGCAGTCAAGAGAGAGAATGATCAAATGTCGTGTCCATGTGACTACCTGGCCCATCTTAAAGAGGAATAAGTCCATCAGCATGTGCCAAAGCTGTGAGAGCTCAGGCTCTTCCATCCCCAGGACATTTGAACCAGCTGAAAACAGCGAGACAGCTGCAAGAGCCGAGACATGAAACTGGTTCTATAGGAACCTGAGGTTTAGCCTGAGGCTTAAATTTAGTAACACTTGTTTTCCTTTGGCTCCGTGAAGCCCTGCTGTCTCCAAGGGGGAAACAGGACGGTTCTGTCCTGACACTGATCTTCAAGAGCTGTGGGATGGAATTTAGGGAAAAGCACACCCCAGCTTTATCCAGCCCCAGTGGATTCCTGGGCTTGCATACATTTAAAAGGCTATTTTTGTCAGAGCTGCCTGTTAACTGTTCCATTCAGGACTTAATGCTGGCAGACAGCTGGAAGTGATCAGGCCTGGAAAACCCAGCACTTGTTTACAGGGAGTTTAACCAGAACAGAGCGTGGATTGTGCAGCACATGAGACCACACAAGGAGGGGCCTGAAAATCACACCCAAGCGTGGGGTTGGTTTTTTCCCCCCCCTCAGTTGCTGGGCAGTTACAAATGCAACTGCCCAGAACAGAGCATGAGGAGTGCACGCAGCATCAAAAACACATAGCGAAGGTGGCATTTGGAACGGCCTGAGGTGCAGCCAGACCGTGACAACGCAGAAAGTGAAAGCCAAGGCGCAGATCTATCGATCCGTGCAAGATAAGCCCAAGGGAACGAACGAGGCAAGGTCAGTCACGGTGCCCGAGAACAGATTAGGGCACGGTCCGGAGGGTGGGAAAACCCGAAGGTTTTCCTTACAGCCTTTTTTTGTACATAAATACGGGGAAGGCACTGCCGGAAGATACTCCAGCCCAGGGACCGTAACGCTCAGTCCCGGGGTAGCAGCAGAGAAGCGACCGGCCTTAAAACACCTCAAAATCCCGAGTCCGCAAGGGGTGGCGAGGGGTGTTCCGCTTTATGATTAGGCACGTCAGGTGTCCGAGCTGCGACGAGGCGACACCTCGAGCGGCTGTGCCAGGGGCAGGTGGGGACGGGCCCCGTTCGTGCCGGACAACGCGGGGGCACAGCCCGTGTGTCCCCCCACACCCCCCCGGGGCCAAGGGCCGCACTCACCGGGCTCGTACTTGAGGTAGAGGACGGAGACGATGAAATAGGCGGTGTCGAAGAGCGGGAAGACGGGCAGGGCGGCGAAGGCGGCCGCCAGCTCCCCGAGGGGCAGCGCCTCCGACAGCTCCATCGCGGCCGGGCCGGGTCGCGGCTCCCTCCCGACGCTGTTCGCTGCCGGAGCGGGAGCAGCGGGAGCCCAGCCCGGGTCCCTCCCGGCCGTGTCCGGGCTCGGAGCCGCCCCGGGGCAGCGCAGGCGCCGCCGGTGCCGAGCAGCGCCCGCCCCTTCCCTTTCCCCTCCCGCTGCCCCGGAATTCCGCCCCGCGGAGCCGCCGGAGCCATGATCGGGGACCTGCTGCTCTGCGGGTACCGGCCGCGGCTCGGACGGGTCTGCCCGGCCCGGACGTGCCTGACCGTGACCCCGGCCCCCTCCCCGTCCTCTCTTTCCCTTCCCCGTCCCCCTCTCCATCCGCCGTCCCGTTTTCTCATTCCCTCTCGCCTTCCCCGTCCCCCATCCCCACCCTCCTTCCCCGTCCACCTTCTCGGTCACTTACCCGTTCCCCGTCCCCCTCTCCATCCCCCTTCCCTGCCCCTTCTCTCCCTCTCCCCTTCCCCATCCACTCTC
>JAWMRA010000079.1:2444560-2494900 GCA_035584735.1 Pseudotriccus pelzelni | reverse complement strand
TCTGGGCCGGCCCTCGCCGGGACCTGCCGGGGCGCCCACCTGTTCCTCGGGCCCCGCGGCCGCTCCGGGGGCACCCCGGGGCTCTGGAGCTGCTCCAGCGCCGAGCAGCCTCGGTCTTCGCTTTTTATCCCTTCCTGCAGCGCCGTAATGAGCTTATGTGCTCCTTCTGGGATGTGGTGTGAGCGCAGGAGTCAGCGTGTGTTTTACCTGTAAGTGGCCCTAAGTGGTGGTTATCCGAAGGATCGTTTGCTCCTTTTGAGGGTTTTTTTTTTGGCTCGTCCGAGCAGTTCTCTGCTTAGGTGTTTATTGCTGTGAGAAAACTGCAGAGCCCGCAATCTGTCCTGATTTTTGAGGCTTAGACCAAGAGTCACCACTGCAGGATGCAGACGTGGATCTGTCTTGGCCGTCTGCAGTTTGTGGGCGCAGCCTGAACATCAGGCTGAATGTGTGCTTGTTGTTCCAGGGGCTGGAGGATGTGAAACAGTGTTTTGGTCCTATTAAAGTCATACCTGCTGCTGTCTGAACAAGTGCTTTTTTGCGATAGGCCTGTATCAAAGTCCTCAAGTAGCCAATACAGTTACTGCCGTTTGGAGCCCCCCTGGAGTGGCCCGAAGTGGGGACTGAAGAAAAATGACCCTGGCCCTGCATGTTGTGTGGAACCCTGTGTGTGCTGGGTCTGTCCCAGCTGCGGGGCTACACGCTGGAGTAACAGTAACGAATGCTGGTGGTCATTGCGGGCTGTTAAATGTCGGGCTGTCTGAGTTTGCAGCGCTTCAGATGTCAGTTGGTGCACTTCATGAATCGTGTCTGCTCTGAGCTCGCTCTCTCTCTCTCTGTGGCTGCAGATTTTTCACTCTACCTGAGACCGAGCGCCAACCTACTTTAATAAAATTCTAACAGATCTATGGTGTCTTTTGACTTCAGAACTGTCAGGCTGCAATGGTTACCCTAATTCTGGTGTTACTTTCTAAAACACTGTGACTCTGCAGAGCTCAGGAGGTGTCTTTGGTGATGGATACTTTTCCCTTTCTCCACACGTGGCTGTCACACAGTGCTGGGAAGGCTTTGGCAGCGCTGTCCTGGTGAGGGGACTCAGAATAACCGGGCAGCTCCCTGCGAGGGGAGGGCAGAGCATCAGCTCTGCTGAACTTCCAACAGGTCAGTAGCCCCTTAAATTTTAGGAGTGTGATGTATGTTAAATTATAATTCTACATACTTGATACTTATCCAGGGCAATAATTGGTGGCAGAAAAATCAGCCCATTGTTCCGAAGCGCCTGTAGGCAGGGGCTGTCTTCCAGCTTAACCTTTTCTTGAAGGAGAGCAGACGTGGTGTGCCTGAGGTTTACTGTGCGGGCCTGGAGCTCAGGCTCTTTGCTCCAAAGCACATGGGATACATGGTGGTGTTGGTTCTTCACTACCTGGCACGTCACTGGCACCAGGGGAAGGAAAACTTGAATTTTGAACACGTGTAAAAGTGGACGCTGAGTTTAATCACACTTGGGCAGCAGTGTGAAAGTACAAGGAACCGCTCTGATGTTTTCCTGCTGGGAGAGTCTGTGCAGCCGTGAGCTGCTGTGCCTACAGGGACACCTGGAAAACTGGCTACTTTCTGCTAGTTTTGGAATTTTCTCCTGACAGAAGGGCTTGTGTTCAAGCCTACAGTATTTGTTATTGTCATTGACTTCCTCATTTCCCAAGAAAGTCGAGCTTTGAGGCCTGGATTTCACTCAGGCTTTTCAGCATAGCTGGTGTGTGTTATGTGTGTGTTTCTGGAGAAGGTGAGAGCTGCACTAACAGTGTCAGGTGTGCAAAACCAGCCCAGTTCTGTGAGGCTGAGGAGGACATGGTTGGGTCTTGCAGGATCTGTAAATTTAAGCTTGACTGATACACCCCTTACTAACACAAGCTGCCACTGTGGATATTCATTCCTGAGCAGCTCTAAGGGTCTGTGTGGTTTATACAGATCTTGGTTAACTCTCAGGTCAGGGTTTAAATTAATAAAAAAATAGAGACATCAGTTTTTCTGCCTCTGTCGAGTGGATCAAAACAATCGTTTCCTCAAGCTTTCACAACCTGCTGGCCTGAAGAAATCATCTCCTGTGCTGACTGTTCATCCCCAGCTGCTCTGTAAAACTGTGCTGACTTGGGAGCAATGTTGAATTCATATGCAGGTTTAGCACTTGGGCCTCCTCTAGTAATTGCTGCAGAATATATTTATAACTTAGTTTCCCACACTTAGTTCAGGATTTACATGGGGTAACCTCTATTTCAAAGGAGACCTGTAAGAAATAAGCTATTTTTAAAGAACTTACATCATCTTGGAAGCCACACGGGATGTCTGGTATTGTGTCTTCATTTATTCAGCTTTTCTCCCCTCAAAAAAAAAGATGGACAAACCACTTCTGCTCCACAGCCTAAGCACCAACATCACTTGTCTTCCAAAGCTTCCAAACCACCTCTCCCACCCAGCAGAACACCCTTGTTAACTTGTGCTCTATGCTCCTCAGGGAGTTTATTACCTGCCATCAGGAGTCATGAGATCTGGTGGTTTTTGCTCTGTGTCCAAACCTCTCGTTTCCAACTGGCTGCTAAAGTGTGCTGGTCATTAAATGGTTCCTCCTGCTTGAATATGCAGCAATCTGTCCCTGTTTTTAAATATTAGATAATAACTCCATTATTTGCCATTAATGCCCTTCTACCACACAAACCCGCCTTTGGTTTGAGCAGTGGTCTGGGATGTGCTGCCTGTGAGGTTGGGCTTGGCTGGAACTTGGGCTGTCCATGCAGTGTCTCAGCTGGCCTTGCTGCCCAGACCTTCAGGAGTGGTCCCTGGTCTGGATTATTAACAATAAATCGGTCTGTGTGTTGTAATATGTTGGGTGGTGCGTTGGCATGGGGTGATTTCCCAGCTGGCACCAGTTTCAGGGTTAAAGCTCCTTCCACTGCTGTTTTACCAAGGCCCTGGAGACAAAACCTCCCTGGCCGGGGAGAAAGGTACTTTCTAGCAGAGTTTTAAAAGTTGGGAGAAGGTGCAAGACACTGCTGCAGTAACACAAATACAGAAAGTAGAGGACGGTGGTGGTTCACTTCTGGAGGGTCTCAATGATTTCTTTGGGTGCAGGAAGTGCTAAGTGTGGGTGAAAGTAGACTAGGAATGGCTCTTGCTTTAGCTTTATCCTTTTCTGGAGGCCTTAATGAGCTTAGCAGTTTTGAGTGCAGGGAACCTGTTGTACCTCTCACCCTCCTTGTTCCTTGCCTTGCTGCAGCTCATCTCGTTTGCAGTAGTCTCACATTTCTGCATGAAGGCCCTGGGTTGTTTCAGGTGTGTGATGAAACATGCAGGTGGTTGGGGCATTTCCTAACCTGGAGGGTCTGGAAAGTTATTGTGTCAGTCCTGGGTTCCAGATAAAGGTTTGGGCCTGATGTAGAGAGTCCCAATGTGTCCAGGTTCCTCATAGCAACCTTAGTTGAGGAGGACTGTATTTCATGGTGCTCTGTATTGAAAAAACCTGGATTCACTGGAATTCACCTGCATGAGGGTGATGGCACAGTCGGGGTTTTGGCAGTGCTTTGTTGGCTTGGTGGCAGCCCAGACTGTCACTTTTTGGGAGGGTTTGGGGGGGGCTTAAAAACTTTTCATTTTCACAGTTTTCCCTGCAGCAGTGGGACCATTCTGAACTTTGAGGCTGCTAAGACAAAATCTGACCAAACAGAAATATCGGAGAGTTTGGGTGGAGGGGTCAAAGCAAGGGGAATGCCAAACTTCTTTTCCAATGTTAATTCCTTGAAACTGTCCAGGTTGCAGTGATGATGGCAAGAGTCATTTGCTCTGGAGCTGTAATTTAAGTGTTTGTTTCGGCAGCAGGGACAATTTAAATAACACCCACTTCGTATTCCTGCTACACACACACCCATTTTATGTGTGCAGGATGGTGTGGTTGAACTGAACCGAGGAATTGATCGGGGTTTGAAGAGGAAAAGACAGCGTATGTGTCTTTTCCCAGGTAGTTTTTGATGGAACTCAATTACTTGATAAAACTTTTGTGCATCAATGATAGTTCTGGCACAGATGTGGCAGCAGAGTTGGGTTTTAAAGTATGGAAGCAGAAAAGAAATTCTTCCCTGTGAGGAAGGGGAGGCCCTGGCACGGGTTACCCAGGGAAGCTGTGGCTGCCCCATCCCTGCAAGTGCCCAAGGCCAGGTTGGCAACCTGGGCTAGTGGAAGGTGTCCCTGCCCATGGCAGGGGGTGGAATGGGATGAGCTTTAAGGTCTCTTCCAGGCCCAGCCATTCTGGGGTTCCATGAGAAGTGGAATGCTGCTGCTTCCTCATGCTCCCCTGCTGCCCTGGGACCTGGCAGGAAGGAGGTGTGTGTTACCTGCAAAAGTCAGCCCTGCCTGGCTGGGTTTCTTGAGGTCAGAGTCGCTGCCTTATGGTCAAAGTTTCACCTGTAGAGCCTTTATTGCCGCTGTTGCTTGTGTGTGTCTCACAGGCATCTGAAATTATGCTGTGCTCGTGGGGGTGCAGCAGTGCAGGGACTCCATGTTCTGGGAGAACTGCTGGGAAATGTCTTTATAGATATCCAGGAGAATGCTCCTGAGTAGTAACTCCTGAGCGAGCTTTGCAAATCCAAGAGTAAACCACCACCTTACACCAAAGGTTGTGTGGCTAATGCTCTAAATAATGATCAGAAGTTGGATTGTTTTGGCTTAAACCCATGTGCTTACACCAGCTGAAGCTGCCACTGGAGCTGGGATTGCTGCTGGGATCCCCATCCCCACCTCCAGCTGTTCCTGTTCCCTCCCTTGTGCTGCCCTGCACCAGACCAGCCAAGGACTCACCTGCCCAAACCTACCTGGGCAGGAGTTCCTCAGGGGCCCCTTTCCCTGCCCAGCTCCTCCTGGGCTCAGGGAGATGCAGTTTTGGCACAAAGGCGTAGTTGGTGTGTAGCAGGGGAGAGCTGACAGTGGGGTTGTGGCAGCTCAAGCTGTCACAGAGCAGCACCCTCCAGGTGACCCCCTCTCATTGTCAGGCTGGTTGATTAAAGGGGATCATTAAAGGGCTTTTTAAATCCCAGTGACAAAACTTCGCAGTAAGTACCTGCCTGCACGTGCTGTCTGTGGGCCCTCGATGAGAAGTGAACGCTGAACGCTCAGAGGCTGCAGGGAAGTAACTCACTAACACATTTTTATTGATGTAGCCACGAAGCAGCTACTGGAGGGAAGAACCAACTTTTTGTAGGGAGCATAAACATGGGGAGTCATCTCTGACAGTCCCCACGAACCACAGCTGATGTGCAAGGTGTGGGTCCTTGCGGGAGGGATGTGCTGAAACAAACTTCCCAGGCAGCAGAGAACCCAAGGGTGGTGTTTTCTGCCTTCAGTCTCCCTGGGAACCTCTGTGTTCTGGGGGAACGAGGGCACTTGGCTGCACCTTGGCACACCTTTAACCCAGGAGAGCAGAGAGCTGAGCACAGAGGCTGGAGCTGGGCTGGGGTGGGCCTGGGGTGCAGCTGCTGCTGCCCGGGCCCTGCAGCCTCACACTGGCACAGTCGGAAGCTGGAGAAACACCCAATTTACACATTAGAAAACAGGAACATCTTCAGCTGAGGTCTGGGCCTGGTCAAGGAGCTCCACGTGGTCATTTGTGAGGGTTTTGCCCAGTAAGTTGAGGGTGAGCCCAGTTTAGGAGCAGCAATGTGTGTGTGTCCTTGCCTTTCTTCAGGGTTGGCTGTGGCCATGTGACAACAGCACTGTCACTCTGGCCTCTTTGGCTCCTGCTGGGAGCAGCTTCAGAGCAGCTGAGGTTTTGCTCCCTCTGAGATCCTTTTCCAGTTTCCTCAAGAAGGTGCTGCAGCTGACAAGGAAGAGTTTTCTGTTTGAAAGGAACCACAAAAGTTTCAGGAGAGGGAAAGGAGGAATCGATTCTGCCAGCTGAGGAAATTTGATGTTAGTCAAGAAGCACTTCTTTTAACGCAGAGTCACTCCAGTATATAAGGCTTGGAGTTAAAATTAAATGTCAGGGTAGTTCTTATACATAGAAAACCGTGTCTGTTTTGGCTGATAAGGCTTTGCTGTTATCTACTCTCACCCATTTTGAGCTTGGTGATAACTGCAAATAAACTTCCTTCGCTCTGTGTAACGTGGTATGATGTGGTCCCACTTATACTCTCGGCCTTTAAAGAAATATTTAAGGTAAAGGTAAGTAAGTGCCTCACATTCAATTTAACGTAAATGTAGGTTTGTTTATTCAGTGTTATAAGAGCTAAATTACTCTTTCTGTGGGTAATTCATGCTTTCAGTGTTTGGAACAATATTTAAGTGTCAGCAAATTGCCTTAATTTGAGGTGCAATCTGCTAAACTCGGCAGTGAATTGGTGTTTTCTGGGGCATGGCTTTCACAGGGCAGTGGAGTGTGATTGTTAATACCAAAGTATACAATTTTCAGCGTGTCCAAACAGTCAGTGGTAGCAGTTTCCACTGAGGAGTCACTGGAAGTAAAATGTAATTAGTTCTGTTTTACTGAGCAAAGTGGTTTCTAACCCAGCAGCTGAGGAGGAGGGATCCTGAGTCCACAGCTGGGATCCAGCTCTGGGATCTGGCTGTGTTTTCAGACTCTGCTGTGAAGATGAGTGTGCAGAGGTGGAAGTCTTGTCTGACAGAGACAACCAGCACTTTGTGGAGCTGCTTTCTCGCGTAGTTTCCATGCAGGATCAGCTTGTGGAGGATCACAATTCTAGTACAAGTCTGCACTGATTTATTTGTTAAGGAGGAATATGGTGTTTTCCCAGGGTAATGATGCACAACCATAAATTCTCCTTGGTGAACAAATTTGCAGCACATTTACAAGTATCTGTAACTCGAGCCATGGCTTAAGCAGAGCTTTCTGAACAGGTCAGTGTGTAACACTCCCTGTGCTCCAGACTGCAAGGGAAGGAACAGGGGGTTTTATGTCTGTATATAAGTTATCATCCTGACAGTTCCAGGAAAAAAACATTTCAATATTATAGTTAATCCTTGGAGAAACTACAGTTGATTATTGAACAGAGTTGAGCACAATGAAGAGAAGACGCAGGAGGTGATGTATTCGTGCAGGTTGAAAAAGCTCTGTGCTCACCTTCCTCTGGGAAAGGCTTTTTTTCCCCATCCAAAGGTAGAAAAGGCATTTTGTTCCCAAGTATTTCCACTGGCTGCAATGGCCAAATGTTCTCCACTGAGAAGGCTCCACTTTGCTGACAGGTGATACTGTCCTGAGGACCTGCACAGTCTTTGGAGAACAGAGTGTTTAATCTAAAATTTGAAGAGCAATGATTCTAAGAGATGGGTAAATCCATTACAGGGTTTTTTTGCATATCCACAGAGCTCCCTTGTGGTATTTCCTGGCAGAAGTTGAGTTGGTAACTGTTGTTGGAAGGTACAATGACTTCTCTGCAAACCTGGTATTTAAAACTTTCCCGGTTTGTAAGACTATTTTTCTCCGAGTTTGTGAACAAACACCCAAGTTTAAGTTCCCATGAGCACATTACTCTCCAGTGTGATGAATTAATAAATTCTACAATGTGTTCAACATTTTATTCATCATCTCATCTCCCTTAAGATCTGTCTCAAGGAATCATTCCTTAAATGATTCTTCCATCATTTAAGTAATTGTCCAAGAAGCTTCCCTAGCAATTTGGCAACAGTTTGCCTGCTGCATTTAAAACACATTCATACACTGAGAGATGGTTTTATTTTTTAAGAAAAGAGTGACAAGTCTGTACTGTGGTGACATTAACAGGGCCTTTCTGAATTGCATTCAGATATAAACTGCTCCGTGTTACCAGCTCTCTGTTTGGGTTAACAGCTCTGTGAATGAGTTACATCATATTTTAGAACTTCAGAAAGCTCTGGACCCCTTGAAGCCATTCTCATCGAGTCCTTCAGTGCATGTTGCGTGATTTTAACTGTCCACCAGTTCTCTGGAGTGGATTAAGGTGGAGCAGATGATCACTGAATGGTTTTTTCAAAGCAATGCCTTTAAGGGCCTGACTGTGCTCTTACCGTAACCCAGGGAGGTACCACAGCGAGTTCAGGTGAGTTCCTTGCAGTAGAAATCACCAACGTCCTGATAAATCAGAAGGGGCACATTTTAGGCCTGGATTTTCTGCTTGAATAATCATCAAACTGCCTTTCTGTTTCATTGAAGTGGGACCAGTTGTCCCTGTGACTTTGCTTGCTCTCTCAATTTTAAAGCAATAATTTTGGATTTCAGTTCATGGCATATAATAAATAGGAACTACCAATATTAGTCTGGTTTAAGTTTTTGTACAGGAGGAAGAGGAGGAGAAATGATTCTGATGTGGACAAAGGAAACTTTGTCACGGTTGGGTGTCCGTAGGACCAGCGCAGTGATTGAGGGGATGTGAGGTGGGTGAAATGGTGATGGAAACCTTGGGCATTTCCTTTGGGATCACATTTACTCAGAGCACTGTGCTGGGCCAGTGAAGTTGGGAGGATTGAATTTAGAAGTCCTTTATAATACAAACTGTTCCAGCTTTATGGATTTCTTTGAGAGGACAGAACCTTCAATTCCCACTCTGAGTCTAGTTCGGAGGAGACAGAAATGGGTGTTCCAGTGTGTATCTGCTCCTTGCTGCTCAGGATCTGTTCCCCAGGTGGGAATGGTAGGGGACCTTTCATGGAAGGGCCTTGGTGGAGCTTCAGGGAAATATTTCAGCTCTGGCCATTTCTTTGCACTACAGAATTTTATTGGAACCTGCCCTTTACTCTTGTTTGATCCTGGCTTTGTAAAGTGTATACAGGGAAAGGTATCTGGATGATGTTACTTTACCATTAAATAAAGCCTAAATATGAATAAAACATATGCAAATTGCTTTGACTCTTTAAATTAGGCCTGGAAATTTTAGTTCTGGAGGTACAGATAATGCTCGTCATGCCTGGACACTCTTTGGACTGTTCTCGCTGGTCAAGGAGTATTTCTTCTGCCTTTTACTTGCGTTTTGAACCACAAATTAATAACTTTTTTAAGGCATGGACTCCAAATTAATTTCTCTATTATAGAAGATACTCCCAGGTGATGACTCTCAACCCAACCCATTGATTCCTTCATGTGTAAAGATCTGTTTTACTAAAATACTGTTTGAAAACCGACCTCCACCTCTAAGAATGTCTTTGGTTAATACTGGAACTTTCTTGGCGAGCTGATTTTCAAACATTTTCACTGATTATGACCAAAGTAGTGCATGGGCATCTTTTTGGTATGTGGTGGCTGTGAAGAGTGTCTGGTGCTCCCTGTCTCGAGACAACACCAAGTCAGGTTGGGGGTAGGGGGAGCTGTTAATAGATGAGCTGCGAGGGAACTGAACTAAATACCAGCAGGTTGTAACCTGGATTCTAACTTGGTGTGTTTGGGCTGTATCTTTGGTAAAAAAAAGGGCATTTCAGTTTACTGTTGATGGTGTGTGTTGTCCGTGTCAGGTCAATAAACTCTGCCCCGCTGTGTTTCCGTTGCCACATTCAAATAAAGCCTCCTGTGAACAGCTACTTTTCTCTTCTTACTATTCCACGGTTTAGATTATTATGCAGTGAAGTGGCTTTTATCCAAAGGCAGTGCTGGGGGCAAGATGTGGCACTGCCAGGGGACCCCGGTGTGGGCGAGGAACTGGTGCTTGGCTGCAGATGACGCCCAGAGCTCCGGCCAGAAGGAATTCCCAGTGGCTGCTGTCGCTCGTGGAGCGGGCACTGCACCTCCTCGGCATCACTTCTGCCTCCCTGGCCATGTCAGCAAGATTCACCCTGAGCCCAGGATTGCCTTGAACATTTTGGTGAGGATGTGCACAGCCCTGTGATCTCTGACAGCCCTGGGACCCCTCCATGAAGTGCTGCCGGCCCCGGGAGCAGGGGCAGGACAACAGAAAACGGACAGATGCTCCTGTGAACTGTCTGGACCCTCCTTGTATCGACTGGCAACAGAAAACTCCAGCTTGGCGATAGGCATCTGGATTTGTGTCTGTAGGAAGATGGAAGAGCTGTTTAAACTTCTCTGCTTGCTTCTGTCAAACTGCTTTGGTGCTGCAGGGGGGACAGTGATACAAAAGTACCTCCTTTGGAACCAGCAAAATGGGGAGTATTTATAGATATTTTGAGTAAGTTGAAGTACGGTGGCAAAAACTTTCTCTCCCAGCCAGGGTGTTGTGATACCTGCGAGCTCTCCTCACCCACAGTGGAGTCAGGATGATTGTTGTAAGCTGTGATTTCGGGAGGGTGATGGTAAAGGATGATAAAACACTTTGGTTTCAGCAGAGTGTCAGGGATGGGGGACTCTGGACTTGGCAGACCAAGTTTAAATACCCTTTAGAAACTCGTAAAGGTGCTGGTGTGACCCAGGTGGACGATGATACTGTATCAAAAGATGCCTTTCAGCACTGTTATGTGAACTTTGTGATAAAAAAGTGCCTTCCTACCAGAACGCAGTGGATGTGGTGATGCAGCTCGGGTGGATGCTGAGCTTGCTGCTGTTTTCAGATCTCCCTGAGAAGGTGTCGCTGGAATTGGAGATGGGAGGGAGCAGCTGTTCCTCAAACTTCCCAAACCCCCTCTTAAACTGCTGGGTAACACTTCCCCTGAAGTTAGTTACTGCATTGGCCCGGGTTTATAAATGCTGAAATAGGATTAAAATGGCAGTTAAGAAAAGGAAATTGGGCTGCTTGATCTTTTCCAGAGAGTTCAGAAACCCCTGCTTTTGTCTGAGGCCGGAGTACAAACATTTAGTGCTTAACTTGGAAAAGATCTTGGATAAAAGTAGTAAAGCTCCAGAGTGTGGCTGAATGGCAGGATGACTTAAGGAGCCTTGCATGGAATAAATAAGATTTGTTTTCTGTGGCTGTCATTAGGGTTGGCTGGAAGGGATTATCACAGATGACTCAAAGCAGATGTTCTGCAGTAAAACTTTCGAGTGAATTGGTCTGTGCCAGTCAACGCTCCCAGCACGGGAACAGCTTGGGATCATTTGGAACGGGGTGTAAATTGGTCTGAGCTCTTCCCTGAAAGCTCCCAAAAATGCAGGTCCCGGGGTTGCTTCGTGGCAGTTGTTTTGGGGGTGCTCAGGGGTGCAGTGCAAGCAGACAAAGGCAACTAGAAACTAAAATGCAAGTTCTTGAGACTTGTGCAGTTCCACTCCTGACCAGTGTCTGGAGAGCCAGGCTGCCAAAATTCCCCGTCCCGCTCTGCTCTGTGGGACTTTGCTGTGTGTCCAGTAAGCATCTTTAATAACCCTTTGTATTAATAAATCAACACTTCTGGTGCTGCTCAGAGCAGGAAGGCCCTGGTAGGTTTTGTAGCATCGGTCTCATGTTGGTTTTGTGATTTACATGAGTTTTATTAAGCCAGTGACAGGTGGTTTAAGGTAAAGATACTGCTGTGCAATATTGCTGTTATCCCAATAGGTGTCTTCTCATGGAATGGGTGATACTTGAAGTGCTTTGATTTTCATTATAAACTTCTCTTTATGGCAGTTTCATCAAAATATTCCAAGAAAACTACTGGGGGAGAGAGGAGAAGCTGTTGAACCTGCCTGAACGTTGTGTTTGTTTATTTTTGAAGAACCAAACTTTCCTATAGGTGGAAAAAAGGGAAAATTAGAGGAACTCCTTGCAGTTGTCTGGGGTGTGAGATACCGGGAGCTTTCGTGCTCTGAATCGGTGACAAGTGTGTGAGGAATCCCAGACGGATGCTTTGTGTTTTGGGAGGAGTTGAGTGGTCTAAGGCCACTTTCAGTGGCCTTGATTGGCACCACATGTCCCCAGAAGAGGGAGGGAAGTCCCAGTCCTGGTGTAGACTCAGGCCCTGGGAGGGGATTTACCATTCGGGGGATCCATTTGTACGTATTTGGGGGTGTTGAACAAAGGCAAAGCAGTTACTGGAAATTCCCTGAGCAGTTCCATCTTTCTATAGGTGTGTGGACACACGACATCACTTTCCCCTTCCTGATAGGCTGGCAATCCTTTTTTTTTGCCATCAGTTTGTCACTCAGATAATGAATATTTGGGGATTACCAGTAACTGCAAAAACAGTTGTACCAATTACTGGTGTGTGCAATGCAGAGCCTTTTGCACCCTGGTAGTTCAGAGTCTAAAACATGTGTTGGGAAGGAGAGTATTGTATTTGCCAAGTTTAAAACTGTGGCTGGAAACTCCCATAATTGAGCATTAACTATTCTAAGGGCTCTGGTGCTAGAAACTAAAAAAAAAACCCCAACAACCCAACCCTGGTGTTATGTATTAGTTAAACTGTCCTTCCTGGGCACTGAGGGCAGGGCAAGGATCAAAACATGGAAGAAAGTCGGTGCACTGAAGTGAAATAGTGAAAATTAAACTATATCAGAATAGGTGCTATTGCTGCTCTAAAGGTTAAGCAGAGTTTTACCAGACCTGACCTCAAGGTAGGGCTGTAAATATCTGCAGAGACAATGTGGTTCAGTGAAGGGAGAACCAGGACCAATTAATTAATCTTTGGCCTGAAGTTGGTTTCCCATCCTGTAAGAGTTAGAATCATTCAAGGCCTGTGTAGACTTTAAACAGAAGATTGATAAATAAATCACAAAATCAGGGAAGGTGTTTCATCACTGCCAGGTTTATCCCCAGCATTAAACAGTCTGCTGGGATGGACAGGGCATGGTCTGTGCCCAAGATCTTCTGAAAGAAAGAGACTTCAGCTCCTGGTTCTCCTGTTGGATCTCCAGGGAAGGGTAGAACTGGTTTGAAAAAGCCAGTTCTTCTTTTGAAAATGAAGAATCCTGCAGGGGAGTGTGGCTGGGGGGGGCAGAGCTGGCTGGTGATGCTCCTGATCAGCTTCAGGGGGATGTGGGATCCCTACAGAGGTTCTTGCTGAGAGGTTTTTCTCACATGCACTTCATGTCCAGTTGAGTCACAAATGCAATTAGGCAATAAATGAGACTGTGATTCAAGTTTCCCTGTGCTTATCTTTTAAATCTGTCTCCAAAGGTGAATTAGAAATTCCAGCTTTCAGTGCTTGTAACAACAGGTAATGGAAATTAGGGATCTCTGTGTAGGATCATAAACTCATTTAGGTTGGAAAAGCTCTCAAAGATTACTGTGTTCACCCTTACACCATGTCCCTAAAACGTGGATCTTGTGGGTTCCCTGCGGCAATGATCAAAATGATTAAAATGATTAAACTCCCGCGTGTGCTGAGGACACTCAGACTGGAGGAGCTGTGTCTGTGTGCAGCTCACTGGTGGGGCAGAAATGCTGCGGTGCAGCCCCTGGCAAAACCTGATGCTCACTGTTTAAATGTGATGTCTGTCGTGGGTCTGTGCGGTTCCTCCTCCCCGTGTTCCCCCCCAGCTCTGCACAGGGAGGAGCCACAACCAGTCTGGACAATGGTCTGGGGACACCTGCTGGGCCCAGGAGCCTCTGGAGACTCGTGGTGTGCAGCCACAGGAAGCAGCAATATTGTGGATAAAGCTGTACAACAGGGACTCCTGGAAATCCAGATTTCCCACTGGAGTGGCTGCTGCTCTTGGTCCACTGGGCACTCGTTTCCCTTTAGGACAATTAACTGATGCTTTGCCCAGGGGTCTCAGAACTTTGCTCCTAAGTCACAGCTGTTTAATTGCAAAGGTTTCCTTGAGTTTTACATAAGAGTGTGTTTGTTGTAGCTCCTGCAGTTTCCAACTAGGTCAGTAAAGTGTCCTTGTCCCTATTTCTTGAACACTCAGCTCCCCAAAGCCAGACAGTCTGATAGCAGTTTGTGATTAAGGCTCCCAGCAATTATAAAGTGGAAGGTCTTAAATTACATTTGATAACTAAGACCTGTACGTGAAACACGAAGTGACTTTTTGTTCCTTGTTGCAGATCCATAACATGGTGGCAGTGCTGGAAGTGATCTCCAGCCTGGAGAAATACCCCATTACCAAAGAGGCACTTGAGGTATGTCACGCTCTGAACACGATTTCTGTGCGTATGGAAGGACTTTCTCTGCCTTTCTGATTTCCATTGGAGCCTTTCCGGGAACAATAGACGGATTGCAAAGGATTCACAATTAAGATATTATTTTGCCCCTCTCGTTGCTGCTTCCTCCATCTCTCTGAACACAGGGATCCTTTCTGGGCCCGATCAGCATTCTGGGCAGCGCAGTTCCTGTTTGTGCAGGGCACTACATCAGTCAGCACTCGCCACTGCTGGATTTGGGTGCCTTCAGCAACGTGACTGCAGTTCTGGTCACCTTCGTAGATGTTCGGTGACCAAGCACCAGAAATCTGAAATAGGAATGTAGTTGCTGTGTGTCTGTAAAATCAGTCTTAGATTCATTTAAGCAGCTCTCAACACCTGATCTTTTTGGTGAGAGCCACTCGTAGAAACAGCCCTCAAAGAAGTTTTATGGCTGATTTATATATTTTTTTTTTACCCTTTGTATTGAAATTAGCAGTGTTCCTTGCTTTTAACTGTTGCTTAATTACAACCCCACCTGTTATTTCAACATACGTATCCCAACAGGTTGCATATTTCTCTCACAGACTGGTCTGTGTTCTCCTTTGAAGTCCTTTTCTTAAGTAATCTGACTTGTGGAACAATTCTTTGTTTTCAAATGTGCTTTGGGAACAATCAAACACTTCATTTCCTTCCGCTCACAAAACCACTTTGGGACACCCCAGGAGTTCTTGTTTAAATGGCTCTTCCACGTGTTCCCAAGACACTGGGGAGTGAAGGGAGAGGAGAGGGGGAGGAGGAAGGTAGGACATGTCACACCTGGGAGTCAGCTTTGTCAAAAGGAGGTTTTTATTGTTAATTGTTACTGTAACAGGCAAAGACCCTGGAATTCTTTTCTCTTGTCTCTTCCTGCAGATCTTAAGACTTCCATTGTGGTAAACACACACCTTTTGGGTGCTGCACCTCAACTCACACCTTTATTCTCAATGTTCTTTCTCATTAAAGAATTCCTTTCTGATGTTTTTCCCAGCTCAGGGAATAAAGCCTTGGTTTCATGTTGAGTGGCCGAGCGCTGGACAAATCCCTTCCAAAAAAAAGATTAATTCAACATTTAAACCTTTAGTGGTTTTAACCAGGTATTTCTCAGGGTGAGCAAAAGCAGAAATGTTCCGTTAAGAGGGTTTTTTTTCCTGATACCTGTTTTTGTAAAACAACTTGTCTGTCTTTGTAGGAAACAAGACTCGGGAGGCTCATCAATGAGGTGAGGAAGAAGACATCCAACGAGGAACTTGCCAAACGTGCCAAGAAATTGTTGCGGAATTGGCAGAAGTTGATAGAACCTGTGACCCAGAATGACCCCGTGCCAAGAGGGCTCCCCAATCCACCCGGATCAGCGAATGGAGGTGCTCACAACTGCAAACCAGAGACACAACTTCCTGCTGTGGCTGGAGCGAAGCCCATCAGCGAGTTGAAAAGCAGGAACGACATCCAGAAACTGAATTCTCCAAAACCAGAGAAACTGGGAAATCGCAAAAGGAAAGGCGATCACAGGGACGGGCAGCAGGGCCCTCCTCCCCCAAAAGTCTCCAAAGCTAGTCATGAAGTATTACAAAACTCTTCACCCCCTCCAACAAACGGCATTGGGGGTAGTCCTGAAAATTTTCCCAGTCCTGTAGATGTAAATCTACACGCGGGGCCCGAAAGCAGCAGGACAGAACTCAGCGAAAATGATAAACACAATAAGATCCCAGTAAATGCTGTAAAACCTCACACCAGTTCTCCAGGACTTGTAAAACCTTCAAGCACTTCCTCGTTACTAAAGACTGCAGTGCTTCAGCAGCATGATAAATCGGAAGAGACCACGGGCCCTCACCAGCCCAAGAGCCCTCGCTGCTCCTCCTTCAGCCCCAGGAACGTCAGGCAGGAGACTTTTGCTCGGCAGCACAGCACGTACTCACCAAAGGATTCGACGCCCAGTCCGTCTCAGAGGTCTCAGTTCTTAGACACTGCACAGGTGCCATCGCCACCACCATCCCTGATGCAACCGCCCACACCTCCACTGCCCGCCAAGAGACTGGAGCTCCCCCAGCCCTCGAGCGCCGAGGTCCCGCAGCACTGGCAGGAGCAGCAGGGCCCTCCCGAGGGACACAGGCACCCAGCGGGGACCCTCCACACCCCTCCCACCTGCAAGGCCGGCGCCCTCCCCGGGGAGTCGCTCCTGCCACACGTGGGCTTCCCGCAGGACGCTTCCAAAATGGACAGTGACGATGCTGCTTCAGGGTCTGACAGTAAAAAGAAGAAAAGGTACCGACCCAGAGACTACACGGTCAACTTGGATGGGCACGTAACAGAAGGGGGTGTGAAACCCGTGAGGTTAAAAGAGAGAAAACTCACTTTTGATCCCATGACAGGACAGATAAAACCTTTAACACCGAAAGATCCTTTGCAGGTAGAAATGCCTGCGCTTACTGAACAGCACAGGACAGAAACGGAAAAGCAGGAGCAAAAACCCAACCTGCAAAGCCCTTTTGAACAAACGAACTGGAAAGAGTTATCCAGAAATGAAATCATTCAGTCATATTTAAACAGACAGAGTAGCTTGCTGTCCTCATCAGGAGTACAGACTCCAGGAGCTCACTACTTCATGTCTGAGTATTTAAAGCAGGAGGAAAGCACTAGAAAAGAGGCTAGAAAGACTCACGTTCTAGCTCCTAACAGCAAACCTACAGACTTGCCCGGGGTCACCAGGGAGGTCACGAGCGATGACCTCGACAGGATACGTGACCACAACTGGCCGGGCGTGAACGGTTGTTATGACACACAGGGTAACTGGTATGATTGGACACAGTGCATATCCTTAGATCCACACGGGGATGATGGGAGGTTGAACATCCTGCCTTACGTCTGCCTAGACTGAGAGCAGGTTGTTTTTGGTTTTCTTTTTTGGCTAAACCCTGCTTTTTACACCTGCAGTCGGCAAAACTGGCAGACACAATGCCACTTCCAGCTGGAGAGAGCCTCCTGTCCTGGACAAACAGGCCCCACGAGCACAGGGGGTGGGGAGGGAGCTGGGCCTTTCCAGCTCGTTCCTTTAAATTCTCCTTTTGTGAAATGCTGCTACCAGTTTACTAACAATTGCAAAGGAAGGCATACGAAGGTTGATCAGTGAGTTCAAAACTCTATAGCCAGCCAGCTATAAAAAAGTGTTAGTCCCCAAGAAGTGAAGAGGATTTCCAGCACTTTCTGAATGCCGGATATCTTAGTACAGGCAGGTACAGAGAAAATTGTGGAAGTTACCTTAACAAAATATGCATCTATTTATTTGACTTGATTTGGTTGTTTTTTGGTTTGTTTTTTTTTTATTATTTGGCAGTGAGATATTGGAGAGACAATGTGCAAAAACTGTAGTTTTATTTCTATCACATCTCTGAACATGATGGCGTTGGTCTAAAAGTCATGTGGTACACGGAGATTGGGTTTTAAACAGCAGGTGTTGCACTGCAGGCTGGGCCTCCAGCTTCAGCTCAACATTCCATAGGCATCCACATCCTTTAGTCTGGTTTCAGTTTAAATCCAGTCTCTGAGAAATGCTGCAAAAACTTAGATGTTTAACGATATTTTTTGATCCCACCACCACCAGCCAAATATTTTTCCTCCTTTTCCCTTCCTGCAAACTTCTAGGTATAAAAGAAAGGAAAAAAAAAAAAAAAAAAAGGACACAAAAAAACCACAAAAAGAAAAATCACCTTTTCTAGAATCTAAATGTAATGAGGGTGCTACAAGTTTGTAACTGTACTGTGAGAGGGAAAAAGGAAGCCTGTTTGTATGCTGGAAATATACTTGTTACCATTCCTTTAGATATTGTTTGCCTTATGGATATCCATCATAAACGCAATTTGCAAAAACAAAGAGCCTTAGTGAATGTACAGTAACTAGACTTCTGTGTTCCTGGGATGCAGAAGGGAGCAACTTTGCTATTTGGTCCTTTAAGTGGACACGTTGTGATATAAATGTGGAAATAAAAAAAATTTGCACAAAACAGTTTGTGAATTATTTGTATTTCACTCTTTTTTTTTTCCTCCCCCCCCCTCCAAGTTTGCTCAGTGCAGCCCAGCCAAGGGACCCCTGACCCTGGGAATCCGTTGGAGCAGTTTGGTGAAGCCAAATCCTGTGGACACTGCTGAGAGCAGCTCTTAGGGATATATGGGATGTCTTCCAAGTACCTTGGTGGTGTTCAGTCACGCAGGTTGGATTTTGTTTTGAACTCTGGAGGACTGATAACCCAATTGCTGTTAATGTACCTCAAAGTCTAAAGGAATCAGAGTTGATTTTCTTGTTGCAGTAACTTTGTAATATTTTATTCCTCGCTGTTACAGTGCTTTCTAAAGCAGCCTGGGTGTAGGAAGTGAAGGATTTTAATACCTGTGACTGCTTTAACATTTGGGACTGGCTGTTTTCTGCAGTCCCCAGTGTTGGGTTTCTGCCCAGGGGAACAGGGGAGGGGACACTATACCAAAAATACTTCCAGGTTTAGCGATGTTAACGCTGTTAACCCATTTGTGCTGGAGAAGAGCCTTGCCAGGAGTTCTCCTGCCTCTGAGAGCAGGGTCAGGCTCTTCCCTGGTTGTCACAGAAAGGGTGTTCCTGACCACATTAAGTTGGTTCATTCCCTGGAATACAACTGATGAGGTTTGGTTTATTTTCAAGTCGTTCTTGTTCAAAGCTGCTGCTTCTGTGATCTGACTGCTCCTGAAACGTGTGGGTGTCTCAGAAACCTGATGTCTGTGTGTGCTTCCATTTCCGAAATCTGAGCTCTGGGAGTGAAAGGTGGTTACCAAAAAATGCTTCCAAGTATATTTTCAGTTTACTTCCATTTTGTTGTTCTGCAGTTTGTTGAGGTGGAGCCAGTGTGGTTTGGAGTTGGGGAAAGCTCCTGTCTTGCAGTTCAGAGTGGTAGATTTGATGGTAGAGGGATGAGCTGCTGGTCACTTTGGAAATGCTTGAGTTTTGTTTATGTAAAAAAAAATACTGTGCATCTTATCTCCCTCTGCCCCTCCTCCCTCCTTCCCTGAATGATCCCGTTTAGGAACAGGGTCTGTGCTCTTTCGAGGCCTTTGAATAGAGAGCAAACTTCAGGAAATGACAAAGCACTGCATTACACCTGACAAAACTCCATCTCTTCTCCACTGCTGCCATTTCTGATGCAATTGATGGCCCTGGAGGACCACGCTGGGTGAGGTGATGCCCGAAGTTCATCTCAGCTTTCAGATTATATCCGGCAAACTGCTGATGCTCAGTGGCTTGAGGGAGCATCAGGAACCAGACCTGGCCCTTTCCCCGTGGTACGAAACCGCTGGAGAAACTCCTGCCCAGTGCAAGCTTTAAATCTTGTTCCACGCCGAGTTTGTTGCTGCTGTGAAAGGTCAACTCACTTGGTGTCATCCAGGGTGAGACGAGGCTTGACAATCTTTATTTCAGCATGCCAGTATAACCAGTTCTGTGAGCTCCGACAAATGTGAATAAGTTTACAAGGTGATATTTTTTTGTCAATTTTGTAAACAAGTTCAAATGAAGTTTACCATGTGCGTACCTGCTGTGGACT
This sequence comes from Pseudotriccus pelzelni, assembly GCA_035584735.1. Lineage (NCBI taxonomy): Eukaryota > Metazoa > Chordata > Aves > Passeriformes > Tyrannidae > Pseudotriccus > Pseudotriccus pelzelni. The sequence goes on along the minus strand of JAWMRA010000079.1, from coordinate 2,475,349 downwards.
CTCATTTGTGCATGACTCAGTTTCTCTGCTACTGTTTTCTCCTACCTCTCTCGCAAAATGTATCCTTCTGATCCTAAAACCTGAAGTTAAAACGCTGCCATTTCTTTCTTGTCAGTGGATGACACGAAATGGCTCATGGGCAAACCTTTTGGGAATCGCCACTAACTGAAGTGCACGTTTTTATCGGTACTAACGCTGCAAAAATGTCTTTTTGACAGAGCGCGTGGATGAGCCGGGCTCTAGAGCCCCTCCTGCCTGCCAGGTACTCACCCATCCTTTCCCCCGGCCGGCATTACGCGTTCCCGGAGTGAGTTTTAAAGGTCGGCCGCGAATGTCCCGGTGCCTCCCGGCCCGTGACCTTCGCTCCGTCCCTGCCCTGCGCCGCTCGCCGTCACACGGGCCGGGCTCGGCAGTCTGAGACCACCTCCCAGCGGGGCTTCTGATGCGCTTTTGTGTCCCGCGGGTCCTTCTGACACCCCTCGGGGCTCTGCCGGGGCTCAGCCCCTGCGGGGCGCGGGACGCGCTGGGGGCGGGACGCGGAGGATGCGGGTGAGGATGCGGGTGCGGATGCGGGTGCGGAGGAAATGACGGGTCCGCTGCGGGCGCCGCTCCCGCCCCGCCCCAGGAAGCGACGCGCTGGCGGCGCTGACGTTCGGCGGCTCCGCGGCGATGGCGGCCCCGCTGGCGGCTCCCGCCGGGCCCGGGGCGGCGCGGGGCGGGCGCGGGCCGGCGCTGCGGGAGGGGGCGCGGGTGTCCGCGCTGTGCCTCGCCTGGTACGGGCTCAGCGCCGGCGGCAACGTGGTCAACAAGCTGCTGCTCGGCGGCTTCCCCCGGCCCGTCACCGTCTCGCTGTTCCACATCCTGGGGCTCTGCGGGCTCCTGCCGCCGCTGCTCCGCGCGTGGAGGGTCCCGCCCGCCGGCCCCGCGCAGCTGCCGCCCCGCGCGTACCCGCGGTACATCCTCCCGCTCGCCTTCGGGAAGTATTTCGCCTCCGTGTCCGCGCACGTCTCGCTCTGGAGGGTCCCGGTGTCCTACGCGCACACGGGTGAGGAGCGAGGGGCGGGCGGTGCCCGGGAGGGTGCCCTGACCGCGGGGTGTGCTCGTGGAGGTGCCCGGGGGGGTGTCCTGGGGCCCTGCGTTTGCTCGTACCGGTGAGCTGAAGCTCCGTGTGTGCTCCTCTCGGTGCCCAGTGCGGTGTCCCGGTACCCAGAGTGTGCTGGTACCGGCTCCGGCTGCAGGGACCTGAAGCCCCGTGTGTGCTTACACGAGTGCCCGGGGAGGTGTCCCAGTACCCAGTGGGTGCTGCCGTGGGTGCCCGGTGCCGTGTCCTGGTGCCGGATCCAGGACCTGGTGGGTGCTCCCGTGGGTGCCCAGCACAGCATCCCAGAGCCCCAGGCCCCAGCCTGTGTTTGTGGCGGGGTGACAGGGAGGGATATCCCAGCGTGGCCCAGGGGGTCCCCATGGATGTTTTCCTGCCGTCCCCAGTGAAAGCCACGATGCCGATTTGGGTGGTTCTGCTCTCGCGGATCATCATGAAGGAAAAGCAGACGACGAAGGTGCGGGCAGGTTTGCTGAGGTTTCTTCTCTTGCTGCTGTTTGGGGTGTGCTGTGCTGGCTGGGGCAGCAGAGCTGGGGCTTTGGGTGGGGTTTGGATTATGCAGATTTTACAAATCCCTTTCGCTTTTATTAAGAACATAAAACACGAACACTGAGCAAGCTGATGCTCTGTAGTGCCTGTTGTAGTTACTTCATTTCCTTGAGCTACAGTAGCATAAAAGTTGATCCCTGGTTCTGTTGCTTTATTCTTCCTCCTCCTTCCCTCCCACCGAATCATCAGGATGTATAAACTTAGTTGACGTTAAAGTTCTTAGAAGGTGCAAGTTACTCCTCTGTTCCTCTCCCAGGTGTACCTGTCTCTGATCCCCATAATCACTGGTGTCCTCTTGGCCACCGTCACAGAGCTTTCCTTTGACATGTGGGGACTCATCAGTGCACTTGCTGCTACTCTGTGCTTTTCCCTTCAGAACATCTTCTCAAAGAAGGTAACGCTGTTTGGTGGTGTTGCTCAGCAGCATCGTTCTTTAGCAGACAGTATGTACTTCCTAGTGCATTATTTTTTTTTTAGTTGATTTTACAGTCAAAGGAGCCCAAAGGGATGGATGTTATTTCACACGTGCGGGTTCCTGCAGCTCTCCCCACCTGTTGAAGATGAAAATTGTGCAGAACTCAGAGTTCATCCTGAGCCTTTTCTTTACTCCTCATCATAGATTTTTTTTTTCTACTGACAGTTCAATAGTGCTTAAATTTTACAGTTCACTTGAAAGCTTCTAATGTATCTTAAAACAAACCTTTTCTCTGTACTGAATGACTCAGTGTCAACACTGGGCCCTCCTTGAAACCTTAGAAACAAAGTGTATGTCTTGGCTCTGGTTAGTTACAAAATGATTTCTGGTTTGTAGAGCTTTTAAAAAGTATTAATATTTCGTTGATACCAAGAGTCACCGCTCAAAAAACCGCATTTTTTTCAAATGGACACCTGTTTTTCTTTGGCCATGCTTGTAAGAAATTCATAGTCTAACGGTATTTACTTACTTTTTTAATTTATCTGTCACTTAAAGCTGTTACTGTGCCTTGAGTGCTGTTCAATAATGGCTTTTGTCAGGTGTTAAGAGATTCCCGAATCCATCATCTCCGGTTGCTGAACATCCTCGGGTGCCACGCTGTGTTCTTCATGATCCCAACGTGGGTTCTGGTAGATCTTTCTTCCTTCCTAGTGGAGAATGACTTGGTAAGTGTCCTATTTGGGAAGAGGAACTGTCTGCTATTAAGAAAGGAGGATAAAGTAAATAAAATCCAACCAGGAGCGCCACCACCCAACCAAAAAACAGTGCACTGAAGGGTTTCAGTGTGGCTCCTTATCAGCGTGGAAGGAAACGTTGTGAAACACCTGCAGGTTGTTTCACAAACAATATACATGGTGTTTACAGTGAGAACTCCTGCCAAGGTTAGGAGAGGCAGCTCATGGGAAGAGTGTGAGCCTCGGGAGCTGGAGACAGGAACAAAGGAACAGAGGATGTACTGGGGCAGCTTCATCCTCTGGGTTCTCTGAGTTGGAACTTGCACAGTGCTCGTGCTTGGGGCCCCTTTAGAGTTGAGCTGAGATATCCCTCCTGCCACTGGCAGCTACCAAGTGCCTCGGGTTGTGTTTGTGTTGTTACCTGAAACCTGAGATAATTTTTTTCCCGGCCTGTTTGCTTTAACGCAGAGCTCGATGTCTCATTGGTCCTGGACCTTGATGCTGCTCGTAATCAGTGGCTTCTGTAACTTTGCCCAGAACGTCATTGCCTTCAGTATCCTCAACCTGATCAGCCCCCTCAGTTACTCAGTGGCCAACGCCACCAAGAGGATCATGGTGATCACAGTGTCCCTCATCATGCTGCGCAACCCCGTCACCAGCACCAACGTCCTGGGCATGATGACGGCCATCCTCGGGGTCTTCCTCTACAACAAGGTGAGGGGCTGCTTTGCTTACTCGGGAAACACGGTTGGAACACTCCAGTAGCTTTGAATTATTTTTGGTACAATAGAAGTGGCACAAAAATGTGGAGCGTGGGAAGTAAAGCTCCACTGCGGAGCGTGGCCCGAGCGAAGGACTTGGGTGCTCGGGTCTCTCACAAATTTTGGTTTTGATCTTAATGTTGTCTTGGAAAGGGAAGATTGGGAAGTAACTCAAACCTTTTGAGCAAGAGAGCAGCTTGTGTTCATTTGGGCATGTGAGAGGAATTAGGTTTTTATTAGAAGGCATTAATATTTTAAGACTCTAACAGGCGTAGAGAGTGATTAATTGTAGAATTGTTTGCTTTTTTCTGGGTGTATGAATATGTCAGGTGGCATTTAAGAAAATCTGTCTCCGTGGAAGGGGTTGTTAGACACTGGAAGGGGCTCCCCAGGGAGGTTTGGAGTCCCCAGCCCTGGAGGTGTCCTGGGAACAACTGGCCATGGCACTCAGTGCTCTGGGCTGGGGGACAAGGTGGGGATCAGGCACAGGTTGGGCTCGATGGTCTCGGAGGTCTTTTCCAACCTCAGTGATCCCGTGGAAAACATTCTTTCTCCCTTTCCTAGACAAAATACGATGCAAACCAAGAAGCAAAGAAGCAGCTGCTTCCAGTCACCACTGGAGACCTTGTGAATTTGGAACGGCATCGGAACCCTCCCGAGAAGTCTCAGAACGGACTCACGGGGTTTGCCCAGCACGGGGACTTTCAGTACGGCCGGAGCAACGTCCTCACAGACCACTTCCAGTACGGCCGGCAGAGCTACCCCAGCACCTACAGCCCGAGCCGTTTTGATATCTAGGACCCCGGCAGACAGCACAGACTGTGAGATCAGCGTGTCCCCAGCATTAGCAGAGACTGTCAGTACATCCATGAATGTCACAAAGCCATTTACTGTGCGGGTTTGGCAGCAGGGCGGGTGTGTGTGTGTGTAGGGGAGTGGCACAAGCCTGCAGCTGCTGCCGGGCAGAGCTTTAAATGTGGAGCAGCCAGAGCTGAGACTGGAACCAAACCTCGTGCAGAGATCCTGGTGAGGTGCCCGTGTGTCACTGCAGAGTGGAACATCTGTCACTGCTCCTTTCAAAGTCTGTCAGCTGGTTATTCTCTTGGCAGCTGAATTCTGGCCAGTATCTTGTTTCCACGCTGGTAACGTCACCTTTAATTTGTTCTCTAATAATGTTTTAATGATACTTTTAATGAAGCTTTCAGAGAGAAGTGGAAGTGAAGCATATTTCTGGTTATCAGGATTTGTCTGAGGAGGATTGACTGAGGTGTGTCAGCTGCAGACAAGTAAACCTGAGTTCATCTCGAGCATCCTTGGAACTCCACAGGGGTGTTCACTACTCTTGTGCCTCTGCCTTCAGCCCTGGAGGACAAACCAGAAGTGTTTCTGAAGAAGCAGACGGTGGAAGGGTTGATCTCTCCCAGAGTTGTGCTTCAGGCACAGAGAAACAGTTCTCCACATCACTGTTGTCCCAGTCGCTGTAGAGAACAACCAAGCCAAGCTTGAAATCGTAGTTGTTTCTGAATCATGTAAGTCCTGTAACTTCAGACATTGCTCTTCCTTGGCCATGCAGGAAACTCCTTCACAAATAAAGTGTTTGGAATAATATGATTTTATTTTTTTACTTGCTTCACACCTGTTCTTCCAAAACTCTTCTTTTACTTTAGAGATTGAGAGATACAAGGTGTTTTGTTCTCCGTTTTATGCATAAAATGTGCTGTCTTATATGATTCATATCTTATGAATGCATTGATTTGAATGATCATTCTTAATTGTTTCTTGAGTCTTTTTAGCCCCTAATTATTTTTTTTCAATTTCTTAATTACTGCCCTTGGAGTAGCTGTGTGGATTTAGCCTGACTTCCACTCTCTGCTGAAAGAAGTTGAATTTTGTATCCTGCGCTGTTCCTGCAGCTCTCCTGGCTTGAATAGGAAATTAAGGAAAGCTGATTTGAAGCAACAGTAAATAGATAATTTATGGTTAAAACCTGATTCAGTATAAATGAACATAATTAATTTCTAGACAAAGGTGATTGTGTGTGTCAGGTACTGCATTTGTGCATGGAAGGAACGAAACTCGGGTTTCATTCCTTGGAACGAAATTCCTTTGAATGAAGTGAAACCCGACTTTGAACCTGGGTTTCACTGAAATCAGATTTTTGTTATTGCTTTAGCAAAAGATTTTTAGGGGCCTTCTTTTCCTTCCCAGACAAGCTGTTGTACAGTGAGACTTCCATAGCATAAGTATTATGCTTTTACTAGAGGGGTAGTGGACACCAGTGACAAAATTCAGGGGGTGACGCAGAACGCTCTTATTTATTGCTTTACAAATGACCATTTCTACGATGTGAGATGATGATTTGGCTCCTTTCTGGATAATAAAGAATTTATTTTTAAGTGCAAAATCAAGCTGAATCTTATTCTTTTGGCTGCTGGGGTGGTGGTTACATAAACAGCCTTCCACCATCCAGTCCAAAAGAGGAAATGGTCCTTCTGAAACGTCAGAAATGGGTTCAGTTTGCTGCTACTGTGTGTGAGCAGAACTTCCTTGCCTTGACTGAAGTCCAGTCTGTTCATGTAGCTTAGAACTTGGGCTTTTAGGTTAGAAAATCTAAATAAATCTGTCCCTAACCAGGTGAACAAAGTCACGAGGAAAGTTTTCTTTCAGATTAAAGGACTGCCTATTCCAGTATTAAAATATTTACAATTATTTCTTTTTAGTGTGGGAAAGTGCCAAATGTGTATTTCCGAGGCTCACTTCCCAATGTTTAGGTGCTTTTACAATACATGTAAAAAGGATTTTGTGGACTCTGGATTTGGATTAGGTGCTGACTCTGCAAAAGACTGATTTGAGGGTGAGAGATTTAGGCTGAGATTTTCAAGAGGAGCTGAAGTTCAGCTGCTTTCAAGGGAAGCTGGTTGTGACCTCTTAGACTCCTGCAAACTCTGAACCGTGTTCTTTGTGCCTGTTTCCTGCTGGGGAAATGGAGATGATTCTTCCCTACTTCGTTTCACCCTGGGGTGGGGGGGTGAAATACCAGAAAAAAAGTAGCATTGGGACCCCAGGGATGTGCAGGGGTAACAAGAGTTCATCTGTACCTGTGTTGGCTGCTGTGCCACCTTCACACAACCCCAGCTGTCTCGTGGAGTTAATCCCCACAGATCAGAGCCTTTATTAAATACATTCAGATGGTTTCCTTTGAAAGAACATACCCAGACCTTTTTTTGGAACAGTTCTCAGAGAAAGCTTGCACTGCACATTTACCGTGGCAGGTCTTCAGTTCAGCTTTTCCTTTACAGCCTGGCAGCAGGTGAGGGCTTTCTGCTCAAAATTACTTATCCCAAATTCCAGTCTGGGCTCGTGGCCTCGCTGTGTCTCTGAAATGAAGCTCCTGGACTTGCAAAAGGGGACTGACCCAAATGAGGATATTGTCATTTTAGGGCCCAGAGAGTGAATCCCTTCCCTGGAGACTCCTGGCAGTGCTCCTGCAGTTCAGGTCTGTGGTCAACAGGGATAATTGGGTGTAGTACAAGGTGTAATTTAAACGGTCAAGCCAGGCCGTTCCAGGAGGTGGTTTTGCCGAGTCCTGAATCCCAGTCCTTAAGCAATATTGCCCACATTCAGGGAAAGGAAGTTTCTGACACTGTTGTAATATATATTTTAATCTTGGACCTCTGTGGAATTTTGTTTGGCGAAGTGGAACGTTTGTTTTAACATGGTTTGTAAATCAATGACGTATTTAACTCTGTACGTAGGTGTGTAGAAAGTACGGAAACACTGGAATAAAACGGGCAAATCCAGACAATCTTGTATAACGACCCAGTTATTAAAGCCAGGGGGGGTTGGTTTGGGTTTATTCCTTGCCATGATGGCCACCTGTGAGGAGCTGGGCCGATGTTTTGCTGGGTGGCTGATGCCTCTCTGGGTGGTTACGGGGTCTGAAGCTCCTGTAACCAGGGTTAGGACACCAGTGACTGGTATCCTCTGAGATGTTTTGATTTCCATTACGCATTTTTAACGTGTAAATACGTCACAACACTGGGAAATTCTTCCCCAAACAGTCCTGGATAGTTCTAGAAGTATCAAACCGAATCCCTCCCTCTGTGTGGGTTTTCTGTTGGTGGTTCCAAAGAGTATTTGGTGCCCTCTCAAGAGCTCTTCCAAATATTTCCCTTGCAGATTCAATTTTAGTGCCCAGTGGTGGTTAGAGCATCTTTATCATCTGGCAAAATGGTTTTTAAAGAACTGGATGCTAAATAAAATTGAGGCAATACTTAGGATTTGTAGGTTTAGTAGAGTGATTTATAAAAATGGTGCCGGTAATTTAGGGTCAACTCCTGGTGATTCCTGAAAATCAAGAGCTTTCCTTTCTACTCTATGTCCAAACCCACGTTTTTCTGATGTAGGATTTTTGCAGCAGAAGGAACTTCTGCCACGTAGCTCTTTGTGAAGGATGTCATATAAATGAAGGGTGTCCGAGCAGGCTCCAATGGAAAATCAGGAATGTTGGTGTTGGGATGGAAGCTGGCAGCAGAAAAACTTACCATAAGCCAAAATTTGTACTTAATCTGGTCTTTTGGAGTCTGTGAACCTCCAGAACTGCAGAGTGACTTGGAATCGTGGGCAGAATCTGTGTCATGATTTTTCTCCATTTGTAATTTGGGTACGTGGGAACGTCCATCCTCCCGAGGTTTTACACCTGTAGATGATACAGTGGGGTCTTCATGGTATGTCTTGTTAATAATAAACAGTTCTGCCTCCTTTGTGAGGATGTCTGAATGTCCTCTGTGTGATGGGAAATCCTGTGGGGTGAATTTAATGCCTGAGACTGAAGATTCCAGACTGAGTTTGGCTTTCGGCCTCGGGTGATTCCAAGGTGATCCCTTCCACCTGTAGATTCATTTTTACCTAAAGTATCAAAGGACACCAAATTATTTGGGCCCTACTTTTGAGTTTTGGTGTCTAGGAAATGGTCCTCAGGTGTGGGGTGGGGGGTGCTGTGGGGGTTTTCTGAATCGTGGAAGTGGAGAAGTTGAGCAAATTCTGCCGAGCCTTGGACCTGAATCCCGAATCCTTGGTTTCCCGAATCCCACAGGTGTGTAAATGTAGTGTATTTTTAATCCCCGCATGGAAAAACAACAGGAAACTTCCCTTTCGGGTGCAAAAGGAAAGTTAAGGACCAGAAATGAACATTTTTGCTTTAACTACGTGAAGAAATGAAGTCACTTGAAAGCATCAAGTGCCTGTTTAATGTCCTGGTGTAGCATCTGCACTTTGATTCCTTACCAGCTGTATTTTAGGTTCAGTTTGCTCTCCACTGAGCTTCCCACACTTTTTCCATCATTCCCGTGGTATCTGTGGAGCTTGAGCGCTCTGGATTGTCCCCCAAGGGGAACCAGGGCTAAATGACATGCTTGGGTTTAATTCTGTCCGTCCTTTTAATGCTCTTTATTAATTTCTGGCAATCTTGGACGTGGTGGTTCCAAAGCAGAGGAGGCTCATCTGCAGCTCTGCGGGGACCAGGGAGCTGAGGGGGAGAGGAGTGTAAAGATCTATGAAGGAAAAGGGTTAAAAATGCCTCTATCTTTATATCTGACAACAGAATTTACTTATAAAAATCCCTGCTTAGGTAACAGACAAACTAAAAGTCAGGTTGTTGATGGTTTATCAGTGTCTCAGGTGCCTCGTGCTCTGCAAAATCCATATTTAGGGGGTTATTTTCTGGGGTGGTTCAAGAGTGCTGAGAAATCTCTTCACCTCATGAGATGAGGTGTTATCTCATTGTCAGAGGGAATAATGCAGAATTATTCTGTATTTTAATCCCCCCTCAAATTTTAGGTGCCCACCTGAAAATTCAGAGCCCGCGGGGGTGGAGTGCACTGGGTTTGTTTTACCGGCTTTGATTACTTTCTGTTTGACTAAAATTAAAAATTCATTCGAGGAGAAACAAAAAATTTTAAAAATTAAAAAATCAAAGTTAACAATAAAAATTTTAAAATAAAAGAATTTATATGAATAATAAAATTAAAATTTTAACATTAATCCAAAAATTAAATTTTTAACATTAATCCAAAAAGTTACAATTTTAACATTAATAAAAAAATTTAAAATTTCAACATTAAAAAAATATAAAAAGTTAAACATCGATTCGAAATTTGACATTTTAAAAAATAAAAGCCCGAAAATTTAAAATTTTAGTTTGAAAATCAAGATTTTTAACATTTAAAAAAAAAAAAAAAAAGATTGATTTGGAAAATCTTAACCTTAAAAATTAACCCGACTAAACCTCGAGGCGTCGTTCAGCCCTGGTCACCTGTTTTAAACAGCTAATAACGCAGCCGTTCGGCCTGCAGCACGTCAGGCACCTCGCCGATAGCGCTCCGCTCCGTTCTAACGCCACCCCCCGAGCGGCGGAACCGCCTCTTTATTTCTTATTTCCTTAAAAGTTTTTATTCCCTCCCCTCGCGCCGCTCCCGCCTCAGGGACGGGAGGGGGGGGGGGAAGCGGAAAGGACGGGGGGGGGGAAGCACGTGACCTGCGCGCCGCGCGCCGTCCCCATAGCGACGCGGCCGTAAAGCGCGGCGGCGCGGGTGTCGCGCTGGCGTCGGCGCGGGCCGGGGAGCCGCGGCCATGGAGATGCCGCTGCCGCCCGAGGGTGAGCGGGGACCGCGGGGAACCGGGGGGGCGGCCCGGGGGCACCGCCCGGGGGCACCGCCCGGGCAACCGGGGGGGACCGGGGAGAGCCGGGGCCTGACGGCGCCGCCTTCCCCCCGCGCAGATCAGGAGCTGCGGAATGTCATCGACAAGCTGGCGCAGTTCGTGGCGCGGAACGGGCCCGAGTTCGAGAAGATGACGATGGAGAAGCAGAAGGAGAATCCCAAGTTCTCCTTCCTCTTCGGCGGCGACTTCTACGGCTACTACAAGTACAAGCTGGCGCTGGAGCAGCAGCAGCGTGAGTGGGGCCCGCGGGTCGGGCAGGGCCGGCCCAGGCCCCCCCGCCTCAGCCCAGGCCCGGCCCGCGGAGCCGCTGCTGCTCCGCAGGGCCCCGGGCGGGCCTGGGGACGGGCAGGGGGAGCGGGGAGACGGAGCTCAGCGCCGGGACAGCCCTCCCGGACACGGGGGGGCCGGCCCAGCCCAGCCGGGCCGCGCCGTGTGTGCGCCCGTGCTGGAGCTGCCCCTCTGGAAGCGCACGGGGAATTGGCGACTCTCCGCTTTGGCGCCATCCGCCCGCGGGTTTGCGTTAATCGCGGAGTGCCCTGAGGTGGAAGGGACCTGTCGGGGTCGTGGAACCCAACTCTGGCCCCGCGCAGGACGCCCCCGCGATCCCACCCTGTGCCTGAGAGCCTTGTCCCGGCGGTTCTGGAGACCCCCGGAGGGAGGGTCGGTTTGGAGCCAGCCCCGTGTCCCCCGCGGGCTGGCGGTGCCAGGGCTCTCCGCGAGGTTTACTTTCCGGGTTTGCTCTGTCTGATAGTGCTGTGCAAGCAAAGCCAAGACATCGAGGCTTCTGCCCAGATCCAGCCCCTGCCCCAGCCCTCGCTGCCGCCAGCTGCGCCCATCCCGGCCCCCCAGGGCACCCCTTCCGTGGAGGAGCTCATCCAGCAGAGCCAGTGGAACCTGCAGCAGCAGGAGCAGCACCTCCTGGCTATGAGACAGGTTGGTTTGAGAGAAACACTCACCTGCTGTATCCCGGACTGCCAGTGGCTGAATGAATGAGGAACGAGAGGGGAGAGGAGGTTTTCCCGCTGAAAGGAGAAGGGACTGTTGCTTTCCTTATTTTTGTTCTGTGGCAGATGCCATCAGCTTCCTGGCATTGAATGTATCTGATGTGCAGGTTGTGCTGGGGAGATTGATATGGGATTGAAACCGTTTTATTTACCCTGTGGAAAAACCTTGTTGGTTTTAAAGCAGTCACAATTTACTCTGCTTTAATCTCGGTTTAATGCTGCAGATTGCTGGGATCTGCAGGACATTCCAGTGTGTGGTATTCCAAGCTGGATCTGATTGGGGTGGAAGGGAACTGTTTGCAGTCAACTAGTTGGTTTTTGCAGGAGATGTTTTGGCTGTTGAAACTGCTGGGAACCAAACTGAAGAGTTCTTGTGCCTTTGTTATGTCCCATACATTTAGGAGCTTCCTACAATTATTTTTTATTCCATGATAGATTTTAGAGGTGGAAATCAACTGGACTTTTCCTGAAGAATGTGAAGACTCTTTTTTTTTCTCCAAATCAAATAGAAACATTTTTATGTGGTCACATTGCTTATTCTTCCAGATAGTTACTTATGTCCGAGAGAACAGAGACACAGCAGAGTCATTCTTTGCAAGAATGTTGGATATAATGGAGAGTTTTTCTTTCCTTTCAGGAACAAGTCACATCAGCAGTAGCCCTTGCAATCGAGCAACAGATGCAAAAGGTTTTGGAGGAAACCCAGTTAGATATGAACGAGTTTGACAACTTGTTGCAGCCAATAATTGACACCTGTACGAAAGATGCGATCTCGGTGAGTGAGCTGAGGCTGCACAGGGCTCTGGGGGTGCTGAGGGTTCCTTTAGCTCTCGGTTGCACAGTTAACAGCAGCTCTGTTGCCGTGTTGTGTGGCGGGTGAGGTGAAAGCCCTTACCTGAGAACTGCCCTCCTTACAGCTGTTTTGGAGCTGTAGGGAGCCCAGGTGGCCTGAATGCGTTAGGCTGGCTTGAAATGTTTGAAATTTGCTTTTTTTTTTCCCAAGGCTGGCAAGAACTGGATGTTCAGCAATGCCAAGTCTCCTGCCCACTGTGAGCTGATGGCCGGGCACCTGCGGAACCGGATCACGGCCGAGGGAGCTCACTTTGAGCTGCGGCTGCACCTCATCTACCTGATCAATGATGTTCTGCATCACTGGTGAGAATTAACTGGGAGGGGTTTATTTATTTGGTGAAGTCTCTCTCCTGGATATCACGTCAACTTGACTAATCACTGTTTAATATATTAATTATTAATTAATTATAATTAATTATAATTAATATATTAATTTTCTTAATTTTTTCTTGAGGTGCCCCCAGCTGGCGCAAAGATCCAGTGCTTTAGTGATCAGATTTAGCTTTCACCTGCTCTGTGTATTCTTCCTCCAGACTAGACTTTACAGTAAAAATATAAAGGAGAGAACTCTGTATTTTATGCATCTTCTACTTTTAGTATAGCAGAAGTTGAGGTGATCTGAATATTCCAGTGCAGTCTATTAGAGTGGAAAAGGTAACTCTTCCAATTGCTTTCTTAAAGCCAACGGAAGCAAGCTCGAGATCTCCTGGCTGCTTTGCAGAAGGTGGTTGTGCCTATTTATTGTACCAGTTTTCTGGCAGTGGAGGAGGACAAACAACAGAAAATTGCCAGAGTGAGTATCTGGGTTTGGTTTGACTGTGAGTTTTTGGCTTTGTTAGGTCGGTGCTATGCAAATTCACAAATAGGAGGATGGGAGAAGACCGCTGAGATTTTTTTTTTCTGATCTGATTGTTTAAAGTAGAACTTAAAAGTATCTAAGCTTTATTTAAAAGTTATGATGGTGATGAATGGATCTGAATCTTCAGTGGTTCAAAAATAAGTGCTGACATTCAAGGTCTTATGGAAAGCTGGAGACGTAAAAATGCTGTGCCTCAGTTTTTCTTTGATTGTTCATCATTGCTAAAACCCTTTCACTCTTGAATTTATGCAGCTTCTTCAACTGTGGGAGAAAAATGGGTACTTTGATGAGTCCATTATTCAGCAGTTACAGAGCCCAGCTCTTGGACTTGGACAGTACCAGGTTAGTCACAAAAGTAACCATTTTATTATTTTTATATATATATATATATATAAAACAAATTTAGGAAATGTTAAACCTTTCAAAAGGAAAAATAAATTTCCTGACCCTCTTGAAGTTATTTACAAGGAATTAACAAAAATAATGTAAAATACAACCTTGTTATTTGAAATAATTGGTAGTTCAATAATCCAGCTGCTGATACAGTGCTGAATGCAGTATATGGACTGATAGTCCTGTACATACATGACAATTCAAAAGGAAACAAGAAATCACAGCTTTAAATTAGGTGTATTGAGTATAAAAACTGTTGTGGCAGCAGGAACTGTTTGTTTTTATTATTACTAATGAATGCTGTTGATTTGAGCTGTACTGGAAAGGCAGTGATAAGAGTGGTAGGTTCCAGCCTGCAGAGATTATTTTGGAAAACTCCACCAAAGCTTCCTAGCGAGCCTGTGTGGTTCTGCCAGCATCATCCTGCATCCGTAGACATTTTTTGGGAGGGGGGTAAAGAACAGTGTAGGGAATTCTGAAGGGGCAGATGGGGCAAGTATTACAGGTGCAGAGTTCACTTGCTCTTCGTTTCTTTCATTTCATCAGGCAAATTTGATCACTGAATATGCAACGGTTGTACAGCCTGTGCAAGTGGCCTTCCAGCAGCAGATCCAGAACCTGAAAACTCAGCATGAGGAGTTTGTGAACAGCTTAACGCAGCAGCAACAGCAGCAACAGCAGATCCAAATCCCCTCCCTGGAGAACGAGGTGAAATCAACGCCCCCCCCTCAAGCCCCCCCAGCAGCCCCGGCCTCGGCTCCGCCGTCTGCTCCAGTTTCACAAGCAGGTACTGCCCAGATCTGGCTCCTGAAATGAGGAATCGGTGACAATGTTGGGAGGTGTATTTTTTGCTCCTTTTGTGGCAGTGAGGCACTGGGCTGTGCTGGTTTGGTTCAGGGGAAAGCCTGAACCTATTTGGAACTTTGCAGCAGGTTTTAATCTGATAATTGAATGTGAAAAAAAAACAAAACACAAAGGGATGAATGTTAAATGGATCAGAAATCCTCTCTCTCAGTAACAGATTTCTGCAGGATTAATTCAGCTGGAGCCTGATGTGGGTGTGCTGTAGTTTTATTAACTACATGCGACTTTGATGCTTATAGCAGTCTCCAAATTGTTTCAGATGATGGTAAATCTCAGCTGCCTCTGGCTGGTTCTACAGAATATGACACAACTGGCAGTGGAGTGCAGGATCCTGCCTCGGGAGGACCTCGTGGGCCTGGATCTCATGATCAGATTCCCCCAAATAAACCACCCTGGTTTGACCAACCTCACCCTGTTGCACCGTGGGGTCAACAACAGGTAAGAAACAAGTCTGGAACCAGATGTGTGGGTTTGGATTGACCCTCTTGGCTGTGGAGGTTTGGGTTGACCCTCTTGGTTGTGGAAGTGCAATGAAAAACTGTGAAAGTTCAAAATCCCAGATTCAAATTCCAAGCTTTGTCATTCTGAGCCCAGATAAAAGCAGTGTATTAATTACATTTCAGTTTGTCAACCATCACACTGTTCCTATGAACGAGAGCTGTTTGTTTCAGGAACAGGTTTGGTCTCTTCCCATCTTTTCTCTGAAGCTGCAGTTGTTCAGAGCCTATATTTACATGTTCTCTCACTTTGCCTGTTGCCCATGGGCTGTATTTACTTTTAAAAGGTAGATTATTGTTATTGTGTTCCTTATTTTCATAGCCTGATGACCAGGCTTCTGTTCTTCCCCACCAGGGACCACCTCACTGCCCCCCCTGGAACAACAACCACGAAGGGATGTGGAATGAACAGAGAGATCAAGGCTGGAACAACCAGCGAGAGACGCCCTGGAACAACCAGCCTGATCCTTCCTGGAACAACCAGTTCGAAGCACCCTGGAACAACCAGCACGAACAACCTCCATGGGGTGGGGGCCAAAGGGAACCTCCATTTCGAATGCAGCGGCCACCTCACTTCAGAGGCCCATTCCCTCCACATCAGCAACATCCCCAATTCAACCAGCCCCCGCATCCGCATAATTTCAACCGCTTTCCACCTCGCTTCATGCAGGATGATTTCCCACCTCGCCATCCCTTTGAAAGGCCTCCTTATCCTCATCGGTTTGATTACCCCCAGGGGGATTTCCCTCAAGGTAAAGTGTGTACCGGGCCAGGCTTTCTAATTGCCTTTACAAAATGGTGTAGTGCGTTGGGGTGACAGCTCTGTTGTGGTTTTCCTGAGGAATGCTGAGCTCTGGGGGTTTGGGAAGCTGCTGCTGAGAACTCAGTAAGGAAACATGTGCAGAGTTGTACGCTTCCTTGCTTTTTGAGTCTTTCCTGATGGATATAGAAACTGTAATCCAAGCTCAAGTCAGCATCTCTACAGGCACCTCTGCTGTGACTGTTTCACTTAAAAGATAATAAGTTCCAAGGTGAGAAGCAGCATTTGCTTGTAAATTTAATCTCCTGCACATCAGGTTGTAGATGAGGGCTGAGGAGAGCTGTGCCCTCTGTAGATGAAGGAAGATAGGCTGGAAGGATTTTTTCCTGTGCATACAGTCATCCATGCCCTTTTTCTTCTTTTTTTTTTTTTTACTGAAAAGCTCTCTAATTACCTGCCTTTAACGTCGAGTGGCTTGGTAGTGTGTGGTGAAATGATCCCCACCTCCAGTTCTCCCTTCTGGTTGGGTTTCTTCCCTCCCTGGGACACGGGAATGTCTGGGGGTGTAGCCAGAAACTGCTTCCCTCGGGAGGTTTTCTGTAATTCTTCCCCCCTGTAGTTTCCACTCCCATGTGGGAGTTACAGTTATTCTGGAATGATCCTTATCAGTGTACAGGCCAAAGATCACTGTGGTTCTGTGTGACAAGTGGTTTAGAAGAGCCATTATGTTTCTATGCAGGAGTTGCTATTTTAAGCTTAAACGCTTCTCAATTCTCCAAGTCCAAAAACCACTGAAAACCAATAGATTAGAGCTCATATATTTAGGATTGTGTTTAACTTCTCCAGTACAGATTCACTTTTTCCTTGAGGTAAAAGAACAGGGAGAACTTCCCTTGTCCTGAGGGAGTTTAGGGTTAAGCTCAGAACAAGATGCTTGGTTTTGGACTGTAGTGGTGATTTAAAACATCTGTTGTTTCATGTAAAGCTGTTGGAGGAAGGGACCTACGAAACCAGCTGGTTGAAATTAGGAAGGCAGTGAAGCAATGACGGCACAGACTGTGCTCGAGGCCTGGTGACAGTGAGTCCAGTTGTGTCGGCTCGAGGTTGGGCAGTGGCTGTGGTGGCTCCTCCTGGAAAAACTGTTGGTCCTGCTGTGGCAGATGCTGATTTTCAGGCTTGCATTTTTCTCTGTGTAGTGCAGTGAGCTCAGCAAAGTCTCCTGGCATTAATGTGTTCGTCCATCAGTGGCTGGTCACTCACTTCCCTATTTTAACAGGATATTCTCTCTACTTCTTCTCCAAATGGCTCTCAACAAAGTATTTTCTTGTCACCCACTCATGTGAGTCAATTCCTGCCTTATTTATGCCTTTATATATGTTGAATTGGCACAGAGACAGAACTAATTACAGGTCCAAGCTAAGCCATGGTTGTGTCCTTGGCTTCAGAAATAGATCCCATCAGTAGCTGCCCTGCTGCCTCTGAAACATTTTGTCCTTGAGTGTGTCTTTCTTGTGGTACTTTTGACCACAGACTGTCCCAAGGGAAGCAGTGGCTTAGGGTTGAAGGATCCTCTTGTCTTGAGAGTGGAGGGAGATGCACTGCAAGGTATTCATGAGTGTGGAGCTGTACCAGCCTCTAGTCACAGAATCACAGAATATTCTGGGTTGGGAGGGACCCACAAGGATCAGCAAGTCCAGCTCTTAAGTGAATGGCCCACACAGAGATCAAACCCTCAACCTTGATGCCACTGGCACTGTGCTCTAACCAGCTGAGCTCATCTCAGGGTCATTAGTCCTTCAGTTCTGGTGCTTTGCTGGATCTGCCAAGATTGTTTTTTAGGATAAAATGCACTAATTGAAGTCCGTCTCTGATTGCCTTCCTTTCTCCAGAGCTAAATAAAACCTTTTAACCCTCCCACTCTGCAGAAATCGGACCTCCTCACCATCATCCTGGCCACAGATTGCCTCACCCTGGGATCAGCGAGCATCCTCCCTGGGGAGGGCCCCAGCACCCCGATTTCGGGCCTCCCCCCCACGGGTTTAACGGGCAGCCCCCCCACATGCGGCGCCAAGGGCCCCCTCACATGAACCACGACGATCCCAGCCTGGTGCCAAACGTCCCCTACTTCGACCTTCCCGCTGGGCTGATGGCTCCACTCGTCAAAGTAAGTGCTTCCAGTGGCATTGGAACATCCAGATCCCGTGGAACAGTTTAGTGTGGGTGTGTATAATCCCAAAGCCGTCCATCCCACAACTGGGAGCCAGAGCTGTGGAGGGTGTGAGGGCAGGAGTGGGGTGAGAAGGGGATGATTTTCAAGTGGTTTGTGCTAGAGAAAGGTGGTGGAGCTCATGTACGTGAAAGACTAATTTGCACTTGAAAGTCTGGCCCCTGTCTTTAGGAAACAAATCCCCAGTGATTTTCAGGTGGTCAGAGGGGCCTCACAGGTCTGATGTGGCCACTGTGTTCTAGTTTTGGGTAATCAAAATTCTCACAAAGATGTTTTATTAATTGTTATATATACAAGGAATGATGGGGAACAGGAATTGTGTCTGTCTCAGCATCTTTGGGGATATTTACATTTATGCATTTTGTGTTTGAGATGAACAAACAGACCTCTTCCATCTCCAGCTTGGTGTTACTCTCACATACACCAGGCTTCCATCCAGCCACATTAGCACAAAGGTGGATGAGACCTGCATTTTGTCCACATGGTGATCCACTTAATGCTCCAGGCTGTGCAGTGCTGGCTCTTCTCATAGAACTCCCCACACTGACAGCACAAGAAAGCACTTGCTCACCTGCAGAACCCTTATTTCTGGACTATTATTTTATTTTTAATCCAGTAGTGAACTGTGAGGTTCCCTACGCAGTTAAACCTTTATGTATCTCTTCAGGAGCCACCCCATGGCACGTGACACGAATGTCATTTGTTTTGTTTCCGGCAGCTTGAAGATCATGAGTATAAACCTTTAGATCCTAAAGATATCCGTCTTCCACCCCCAATGCCCCCCAGTGAGAGACTCCTGGCTGCGGTTGAGGCATTTTATAGTCCACCATCTCATGACAGGCCTAGAAACAGGTAAGAGTAGGTGTAGCTAACAATGTGGTAAGGAAAATGCCCTGAGAAGGTGTCTCAAACCACACAGTGCCTCTCTCTCCTTCACCTGTGCCTTGGTTCTCCTAATGCTCTTGTTGTGTTGTAACTGCACTTGCTGTTTGATCTTCCACTGAGATTTGGGAGGCTGTTTTGCCCAGGCCCTTTGTTCCCTACAAAATCTAGTGAAAATCCTGAAGGTCGCCGTTGAACTGGGATTTACAGCTGCGCAAATGGAATTTACATCTCTGTGTGTGGTTGATTTATTGCAGTGAGGGCTGGGAGCAGAATGGACTGTACGAGTTCTTCAGAGCTAAAATGAGAGCGAGGCGGAGGAAAGGTCAGGAGAAGAGAAATAGGTGAGAGATCCTGTCTGCTGCCTTCTGCTGTTCATCTGGGCTAAGTGCAGAGGGAAAGCCTTCAGCAACATGCTCGTGGGATAACTGAGTTTCAATGGGCTGGAATTTTTGTCTAACCTGCAGAAAATGGAACTGGCACAGGTTGCCCAGAGAAACTGTGGCTGCCCCATCCCTGGAAGTGTCCAAAGCCAGGTTGGGTGGGGTTTGGAGCAGCCTGGAATAGTGGAAGGTGTCCCTGCCCATGGCAGGTGGTGAGACTTTAAGGTCCCTTCCAACCCAGCCCATTCTGCAGTTCTGTGAAGCAGTTTCTGACACACTGAAATCTTCCCTGGATTGCCTGCAGGACTGCAGTGCTTGCGTGTCATTTGAATCTGACCAAGAGTAGGTTTGTGTTTCTGGTGCCTCTCCCAGGAGGTTCACTGGAGTTTCTCTCCTCTCCCCTGTGCAGTGGGCCCTCTCGGTCTCGCAGCCGCTCTAAAAGCCGAGGTCGTTCCTCTTCCCGCTCCAATTCTCGATCTTCAAAATCATCCGGCTCCTACTCGAGGTCGCGCTCCCACTCCTGCTCCCGCTCCCGCTCCTACTCCCGCTCGCAGTCCAGGTAGAGCGCGAGGGCCTGAACCTTGGGAATGGGGGGTGGGAAACACCCAGCCCTGGGGCCGGCCGAGGGACTGTGGGTGTTGCTGTGGTATCGTTGTGTCTGATGTCCGTGCTCTCTCCTCCAGGAGCCGCAGCAGGTCCCGCTCCTCCCACAGCCGCTCGCGCTCCCGCTCCCGCTCCAGGTCCAAGTCGTACTCCCCGGGAAGGCGGCGCCGGTCCCGCTCCCGCAGCCCCACTCCTCCGTAAGCTTGGCTTTGGTCCTGTCTCCTCTTCCCTGGGCTGTTGGAACAGACCCCCAGCAAGGGCACTGCCTCACTAGTGGGGATACCCCCATTAATTAATAAGCATTTCAACAACGAGCAGGAAAGAAGATGGGAAGCAGATTTAGAAACAATTTATCTGCTGTATGGGCTTGTAGAGAGAACGTTACTCTGTTGTGGTGGCTTTTTGTTAGAACAAAACAGTTTGTAACTATGGAGGCTTTGTACACCTTCCTTGGGAAGTACTGCCTTGGGAAGAGTGCAGTGTTTGAGAAGCAGGGGGTGTCAAAGGTGTGAGAAGCAAGTGCCAGAAGGCACCTCAGGAACTCCATAATCTAATGGTTTTATTAAAGGATACCTTAGAGTAACTGGGATTGTGTTGAGTGTTCAAGCTTAACAGGACAGACCTTGCATTGTGTTGGAAGGGTATCACTGGTTCTTAATTTGTTCTTATTTCCTTAGTTCTTCTGCTGGTTTGGGCTCCAGTTCTGGGCCTCCTATACCAGAATCAAGACTTGGAGAAGAAAATAAAGGCCATCAAATGCTAGTGAAAATGGGTAAGATGCTGTTCTGGAATCTTACACGAGCCAGGAAACAAATTCAGGCACTAAACGGTTGGATATAATTAAGGCATGTTCATAAGGAATTACCCCTTGGCATTCCAAGATCAGCATAAGGATAGTCAGAGATACAAGTATTTAGAACATGGAGCAGTGATGGTTGCCTTTCTGGGAAGGATATGGAAGACAGGGATGCGAGTTTGGCATCAGGCAGAACTGACCTGCCGGAGGTATTTCAGTGCAGGTCAGCAGGGTTGACCAGACTGAGCTTGTGCTGCCTTTCCTCTTGCCCTCCTAAAAGTTTTTAGGGATAGTGCTGCTGTCTGTCAGCTCCTGGAATCTCTTGCATATTAATGCTTGTGAAGTAAATGGGACGGTTCATGTGTTGTTTCAGGCTGTCTGTTCCCATCCTGCCGTATCAAACCGATGCTGTCTTTGGTTGGTTCCAAAATTTCCATGTTGGTCTGTCTTCACAACTTAGTAATACAAAAAATAGTGACAGGATTGCAATGTGTCCTTGCTGCAGGATGGAGTGGATCTGGTGGGCTGGGCGCCAAGGAACAAGGAATTCAGGATCCAATTAAAGGAGGGGATATCCGAGACAAATGGGATCAGTACAAAGGAGTAGGAGTTGCGTTGGATGATCCTTATGAAAACTACCGAAGAAATAAAAGTTACTCGTTTATCGCCCGCATGAAGGCCAGGGATGAATGTAAGTGATGCTTCTCTGCACTTTACAAACCTGTGTGGCCTTGACAGTGATTTTGTCCCATTTACTGTCCACTGTAAACCCAAATCAAAATATCAGGAACTCGTAGTTCTTTCTAACGTAACAGATACAGCAAAGCAACAGGTAAGTGGACGTGTACTCTGATCGACCCAGCGTGTTGTTTTTAGGCCTTGTGTTGTGTTCTGATTTCTGAAAGATTAAATAATTAGCCTGTTCTACATAAGCCACTTCTTGGCTGCAATACTGAGCACCTGCATCTTTGATTGTTACCCCTCAAAAACTCGGAGCAGTCTAAAAGGTAGTGGAGTGGGAGCTGTGGTTGGAACTGAGACCACACTTACTGTTATCCCTGCCCTACTCAGCCTTTCCTACCCTTACTGCCACATTGTGCCCAAGCCAGAACTGGTAATAAATTCCCTGTAGTGCAGGAAAGGTTCAGAAAAAGTGGAGGTGTTTGTACGAGATGAAGACAATCACCCAAATGATGGATTTTCGCAGAGAGTCTGTGATACATCGAAAAACTGCCCTTGCCAACAGCTGAAAGGAAAAAAATTGGCACGCTCGATGAAAAGTCACTTCTGCCTCTGGCTGCGGTAGATCTGTGCAGTCAGATGGATTCAAATAAAGCCCACAAGGAAAAGTTCCTTATTGCAGAGCCCTCATTCCATGAAACGTTTCAGGCAGCTTAGGTGACTGTGGAATGTGTAAGAACTCTTTTCCCTATTGTTTCAGTGAAGCGTGAAACACAAGACCCTCCACCACCTGAATAAGACTCTCTGAAGAAAGATGTCTTGCATCTTCTACAAAACATTAAACTTGTAAAAATCCGGATTAAAGTCTGGAGGAAGTGACAAATTAATTACCTTTTAAAAACTATGGTGAAAAATGGAAAGCTATGACATGTACTCCAACACTTGTCATTTAGTGTTTCAAAAAGGGCAGTTGTTACCATGACATGTCTAGCAAGTTTAAAAACTTCCATTTATCTTGCAAAATTTTTTAATGAGTTCCCTATTTTATACTAGAACTAAGCTCCAGTCAGTCTGCCCCCAGTGCAGGATTGTGCCCCACTCATTCCTGAGGAATACAGAAGTTATCTGATGTGGTTGTATGTTCTCTAGTTCCATAATGTAATGTTTATTTCTCTCAAAAGGTTAATTCTATTTGAAGTGGAGGGGTGCTGCCTTGGGATCGAGTCAGACTGATGCTGAGCAGTGTATCCTAATGTCTAAATGGGGGATGAAGCCTCTAGTTCCAGTGCAGGTGACCTTTGAGCACTGGGCGAGCTTTTAGAACCTTCCACCCACCTCCAGGCCCCACAGCAGCTGCTGCAGCCACCACTGGGCAGGACACGAGGGGCAGTTCCCTGAGGGGCTGGGCAATGCTTTGTGACGGGAGACAGCCTTGGAGCTTTTTATATTTTTGTACATACCCTTTAATAAAAGCTAATTAGTTCACTAGAAGAGAATCCATTTTCTCTGCTCTCTTTAAGTTTCTATCAAATGAGACATTCTTGGAAACTTCCCTGTGATCTAAATGAGAGAAGAAACAAAGCCTTTTGTAACTGTTTCCAGAGACCACCAGCTAGAGCTGTTAGCCCCTTCCACTGCACTTCCAGTCCCCAGGTCTGCGTGGCGGTTCCCTTTTCCAGTTGTTTGTTTGTATAGCACAAGCCCTCTTAAAACCATCCCGTTAATGTGGTGGGATATCAGTCTGTTCTAGATCTACTGTAGCTGTGGAACTGTACCTGTCTGTGAATTGGCATACACCACCTGTATGTTACCAACTTGTGAAGTTTATTGTTTTGCCTTCCAATAAACACTTTTTTTTAAAAATAAAAAAATAAATAAAATGGCAGCTCAGATTTCGGAGTAAATGGATTCCTGTACCTTGACTAGAAGCCTTCCTTGAATTTATTTTAACTTTGTGTGTGTTTGGGTTTGTTGTAATCTGACAAGGCTGATTGTATAGAAACACTGTTCAGATAATGGCACCAAAGGCAGGATATGGTGATTTTCTGCTGTGGTTATATTTCTCAGGCGCTGTAGTTACAGACTTTCACTTCTCCCACAATCACAGATGTGATCACAGATCTCACACTCCACAAGACAAACATGTACACCCTAATGACTTACCACAGTTCCTTTAGAGAGAAGTGTTTTGTTGGTTTCTTTTTTACTAATACAGTCTGGCTGAAGGTTCCTGCCTATCCCTGGATCATGTACATGAGTAAAAAATTCAGGTATAGAAAAGTAAATTATATATCGTAATTAGCAGCTTTTACTTTACACTAACAGCAGTTTGTACAAATCCCTCCAGTACACGGTGTAATAAGTTTTTATCTGCACAAGTTGAATGGGTTTCTTGTTCCAGCCTTAGAGCTGTAAATATAAAAGTTAAAGAGTCGAAGCAGTTACTCCTCCTGTGCTCTCTGAATTTCTTCAAGGGCTTGTTCAAGTGTTAGAGGTGGGGATTTGTGATTCTTGATGTACTGCAAAGAAAACAAAGTTGAGACACAAATTTCTTTGTTATGTAAATAATTACTTTCTAGTATTTAATAACTAGTAAATCATGTTAAGACACCTGTGAGATACCCGCACTTTGCTGTGCTAGCAAAGTGACCCTTCTGCTGCAGCATTTGGAAGATCCCTGCTTGTTTGGGGACAGTTAAATGCTACAGCAGAAAGCTTAATCTTTCAAAACCGTGGCCTCCAGCAAGACTTTAGCCTTTGCACAGTAAAACCCCACAGCTTAATAATATGCAAAGAAATACCAGAAGCATCTGGACAGGAGTATCTGCTCAGTCCGTCATAAATACCTCCTTAGCCTCCTCCAGGGTGTGGTAGTGGAACTTCTCGTGCTCTAAGGACTCCACGAGGGACGAGTGAAGGTGCTGAACGTTCTCAACAAACTGCTGGGTCAACATCAGGTGCTGTTTGCACATGGAATGTAGCAGGAGGACAGAGGGGCTGTAGGCGGTCAGGGCTGTGGGGAAGGGACAGGAGGGTTTGTGGTGAGGCACAGCAAGGGCCTGAACGAGCCAAGCGTGGCTTAGGTACAGAAAACGACGTCAAACAGAAGGGTCAAGATGGTTTTCAGTACCTTCTACTGCGTCCATGCTGATGACATGACTGGCAACAGGCACTGGGTCGACGTAGCTGGTTCCTACAGGTGGGCTGAGCACTGCAGGGGGGTTTGCTGTGTCAGGAAACACCAGGATTAGTGGGGGGAGAGACTGGAAAGGTTTAGTGCTACAACTTCGGACAGTCTTGGGACAGCAGCTGCCCAAGAAACCCTGTAAAACCCCAAGGCAGCCCTAAAACCACTGTAGGGCCTAACAGGGAAATTCTGTCAGCCAAAAAAATAGTTGTACAACTGAAATAGTTCTACAACCTCCACGGTTTCTTTGCTCTTCCACTCACAATGCCTACCACTACAAAAGGCATCTTTTCTAACCCCAGGCAGAGTAAAAATAAGGGCTTTTGTACTCAAAAGAAGCTCCTGTTTTCAAGCACACTTGAGTTTCTACTTATTCTTCCTCGAGTGAGGCAAGAAGAGGCTCTCAGGACTTTTTCCTTGAAATAAAGAGACGGGCTGGGAGCTCCCTGTCGGGAATGGGAAAGGTCACACCTGATCCTGTGGTGGGGCCATAGGTGCTTTCCCAAGAGAGAAAGACTGCAGAAGGAGAACTCTGCGATAAGCAATCACTTTAATAACACTACAATGCTATTATTTACAATAGTAAAGATACCAGAGTGGTTGGGCTTTGAAAGCTTTTAATTTGGCACCAGCAAGGAGAAGCTGGGACTGAAACTGAGAATAAGTGGGCTGACATATATAAAAGTTGCCTGACAGAGCAGAGCCCTGCACTCACCCTTTGCCCAGCAGTAGGTGAAGGGGGGCTGTGCTGTCTGAACCCCAGTTTCCCTCACAGTCACTCGGTGCCCCTGTTTGTGCCGCTCCCGGGTCCCCAGCGGGGCCGAGGCTGAGGACGGGTGTTCTTCAGAAAGTCCCTCTGACGTTCTGCACACAGATTGCCTGTCTGGTGTAGACAGAGACCTTTCAAAGTCTTCAGAATATTCTGAATTAAGAGTTCTCTCGTCCTGATCAAGATAATCCTGTTTGTGTCCGGGGGAATCTGTGGAAACTCCACTTAAATGCTCAGAGATTTCAGCTTCGGTGACACTTTTTTCAACGTCCCCATCATTCACACCAGTTACTGGATTGGTCAGTTTAGAAGAAGCTTGGTCCTCTTCCACTATCACATCTTTGTTTGATTCTTGAGTCATTTCAGTGTCTTTCCCCTGTAAAATGATTTATTTTAGACCCAACAGAAGCAGACTGGGAATAGGTGTTAGAAGGGAATTCCTACTCACTTCCTGCTTTAATTCTGCTGCCTCGGTGGTGATATCTGGGGCCAAATCATCGAGGCTCAGGATATTCAGTCTGAAATCTGCAATCAAATGACACATCGACATGAGGATTTGCATGAAAGTTACAGTACCTTTCCCCTTAAATGAAAAAAGAGGGGGGGAAAATCAGTATTACCTTCCTAGTTTAAAGTGTAATACTAAAAAGTAATATCTAAATCTTTAACTTGGCAGAAACTCCTCCTAAAATTTCCTCCTTTGGTCTGCTGACCCAAGTTCAAGAGGTTTTTGCTGCCCCTCATTTCCAGCTGCAGTTCTTGCTGTGACCCACTGGTACTTTGTCCCATTGATACATGAAAACTATTCTAAATATTGTAACAGTTTTGATGCCGTAACATCACCCAGGGCAGCAGCATTAACCTGAAGTCACAAGCAAAGGAAAATACAAACCTAGTACACCAGAAAAAAGAAACAGATCTACATAATTACTTTGGTAAGGCCTTGGTTTATGTAACATTTTACCAGTGAGCCCTTTCAAAGTGATTATTTGCCCTGATTATTAGTGAATTTATCAGGTTATCAGTACAATTCATGCCAGTTCTCCTGGAGATGGTATTTTGGAAAACTCACCATTTGAGCTGCTGCTGGTTGGATCTTCTGCATCATTTGGATCTGGGAATAACTCCTGTAATGATTTTATTTCACTTCTCTCACTTCCAAGAGATTCTTGGCTGTGTTTGGTGTGGCCTGTTTTAGGCAGAGCAATCTTTACAGTGTTGTCTTCCATGGAAGATCTCATGGTATGTCCTGACAGGTTTCTGCTGGTGGGTGAAGGTGCTGGTGAATGAACTCTACTAAAAACACTTTCCTGTGAGCCTTTGTTGTGAAAAGAAGATGGTTTAGGTAACTCTGGTGGTGCAATTTCCTTATGAGACACAGGAGGCCTTCCTGATGGAACTGGAGCCTTGTTCTTTTGAAGAACATGAAAAACAGATTTAAGTGTTACTTCATTATTATGTTTAGAGTACTAAAAAGGAAGACAGATCATTATGGGTAAAATAAAAGTAACTTAAGATCTTGTTTTAAGGTGTTAAGAAGTGAAGCTGAATCCTATCATAAGCAAGCCACAAATGCAAATTTAAAATTTAGTATCTGGTGTTATCTAAATAAAAAGTGACCAACCAATTAAAACAACTCTATAAAAGTGTTTATGGAAATATATAATCCAGCAAAGTTTGCATTTACCTTTCCATCTACAGCAACCTTCTGATTCCCATTTCCACTGGAAAACCCTAAGGAGCTCTCCATCAGTTCTCTCATTTCCTCTTCATCACTATCCAGAGCGAGCTGTGGTTTAACTGTAACACTCTTTTTAGGGCTTTGGATGCTTTCCTCTTCCTCAGAACTTGCACCCCTGCGGGTCCCACTGTCCTTGGAGGCACCGTAATTCTTCAGGTACTTCTTGCGCCTGGCACCGTGTTCATGCCCTGAGGAGGAGGAGGAGGAGGAGAGCTCTTCATCCAGAAGCTTCAGGCCCGGGTCAGTGTTCTGCGACTCCAGCTGCTTTTTCCGACTCATGATCTTGCTTTCCAGTTGAGCCACTTTGCTCAGGACTGAGCTGGACCGTGTGTGGGCTCCGTGTGCGTTCCCTGCCCTCGCGGTGCTTCCCAGCGTCGGGCACTGCCGGCTCCCCGGGGCGAGTCCATCGCGCACCTTCAGGAACCTGCCCTGGCACGACGGGGCTCTCCCGGCCACCTCCAGCTCCGTGTCCACCACCCCGAGCCCGGCCGGGATGGTCCTGCTGTGTCCCTGCCGAGAATCCCAGAATCACCCAGGTTGGAAAAGCCCTCCCGGATCATGGAGTGCCCCCTGTGCCCCATGCCCGCCTCGTCCCCCAGCCCAGAGCACGGAATGCCACGGCCAGTCCTTCCTTGGACACCTCCAGGGGTAGAGACTCCAAACCTCGCCGGGCGGCCCCTTCCAAGGTCTGACCACCCTTTCCAGGGAAAAATTCCTCCTGATGTCCAACCTGACCCTCCCGTGGCACAGCTTGACAAGGCTGATTCCTCTGGTGCTGTTTCTCCCTGGGAGCAGAGCCCGACCCCCCTCCCCGGGTACCCCCTCCTGTCAGGGAGCTGCAGCAAGAGGGTTGTCCAGATCCCTCCCCACACGGCCGAACACGTGCCCGGGAACGGACCGAGCTGAGGCACCGGCGCCTCACCTGCCCTCGGCCCGCGGGGGCCCGAGCGATCGCAGCCATCCCGGACGGGACGGGACAGGGACGGGATAAGACGGGATGGGATAAGACGGGATGGGATGGGGACGGGATAAGATGGGATGGGATGGGGACGGGATAAGATGGGATGGAATGGGCCGGGCCGGGCCAGGGCCGGGCCAGCCCGGCCTGAGGCGGCGGCGGCTCCTCCAGGCCCGGGCCAGAGCGGGCGGTGCGCGGCCGTATCCTGGAGACCGCGACTCCCCAACATCCCACTCGCTCATTGGCTCCGCGCATCCCGCCAGCCAATCCCAAGCAGCTTTACTGCCGCCGGCCCCGCAGGCGCTGACTACAATTCCCAGCACGCCTCGGGGCCGATAAATCGGGATTTATCCAAACCTCCTGATACGGGAATTAATCCAGTCGTTCAGTGGGATTTCTGTTAGTGCCTGTCCCTTATGTGCTTGTGTGTCAGTTCCAGAGACTTGGGGGAGTTTGTAATTTGCGTGTCACGGTGAAGCTTGGCATCTTATCTAATTATATAATTGTAATAAAATGATACAGTTATGCAGCTTGTGCCTGGATATTTTGTTTGCTGGGTTAGTTTTCTAGTCCTTTATAAGTACTGCAATTCTGCTGCAAGGCAGTTTTCAATTGTGTTTAAGATGCTTAAAAACTTGCCTTCTTTACAACCCTGGTTAACAGAAATACACAGTTCTGACCACATACTTCGATTATATACTTTGAATATAAGGCCATATCAGACTTATGAACATACTTTGAATATAAGGCCATATCAGACTTATGAAGTAAAACCTGATAATGAAACGCATCTGGCAACCTACAAGATGGTTTAGATCCAATTAATGATCCAACAGGGAGGTAACTCCCTGACTGGGATAATGGAATCCAAATTGATGATCCAAAAGACGTCAGGCCTGGGGTAATTTGCTCTCCTTATTCTGTTATTTGAAAGAAGTTCACATTTTTTTTCCACTTACATCACTTAAGGGTTCTGGTATTCTGGTAACAGCTTGTGGAAACCTACACCAATGGCACTGTATTAAAACAGGATTTTTTTTAAAATGAAACATTAAATTTTGTGATCTGTTTCAGTTACTTTTAATAGAAATACAATAACATAGTTGAATTCTCTATAGAAAAGGGGGGGCAGTTAATTTACTTTTTACATTAATTTTATTAATTTCTATAATTTTTATTTAATCTTAACACTGCTGAAATGTATTAAAATCACCTGTAACAAAGCACTAGGTTTTGGAGCTGTTCCACACTTCCATGGTTTAGTGTTAAACGTGAAATTAAGGCCCGTTTTTGAGGAAATATCACCCCAGTTTCAATAAAGGGTTCAGATTCAGCAGCATGTCTCACAACACACTTAAACCCAAGCAGGAGATAAGCTTTGCTAAGCTCCTGTAGCAATTGTGCACCTGTCAGGGTTTCAGAGCTCTGATCTGCTTGTGGAACGTTCCAGCTCTGCCTTGCTGTGTGTGTGACAGCAGCCTGTCCCTGACAAATCTGCCCTTAGGAGTTTAAATGTATTCAGATGAGGGTTTTTTTCCCCTTTCAAAATTCTGAAAATGACATACACAGTGCCTGGATGCTCTCTTATATTATTATCCTTTTTCTAATGGGGCAAGAGAAATTAATTGGAAACAATGAACGATGCGCCTGTTCTTCTGTCTGACCTGTCTTGGACCTCAGTCTTGTAATTCTTTCAGTCACTTCCTTCATCCCTTCTCAGTTCCTTCTGCTCTTCTGCATTTCCTTCCTCCCCCAAGAACTAATGCTGTGAATTTAGCAAAAACTGAAGGCAAACTTGAGAGCCCCTGCATTTACCTCTAGTCACTGGCTGAGAGAGTTCTGTGTGGTGAGGAGAGAGGGAGTAGGAGGATCCCTGGAAGCCCCAGCTCCAGCTGGGCCACTTTGTGGCCTGTGCGGTGACTGAGGTCAAATTCTTCTGATTCTGCTTGTCCAAGAGCTGTAAAACAATTCCAGTCAAGAACTTTGAAAGCGCAGATTCACACTGCAACAACACCCACCCTACACCTTTTTTTTTATTTTTTCCCCAAAAGAATTCCTGTAGGTTTAGCTTTTATGTGGCCACAGTGGTCCACAGGGATCAGATTGCTGTTCGGGATTACACATTGCAGTCAGGGCTTTGTTAACTTTGGTTTATTTGATGCCAAAACATTTGATCCTAGGCCAGAAGAAGCTTCGCTGGGGGAAAGACCTTCACTGGGGGAAGGACCTTTGTTGTGTGAAGGCTGCTTTGACAAGTTTTAGGGTAATGAGGTAACATAAGTGGGTTTGCCCAGGAAAAAGCTGGAGGTAGGTCATCCAGCTAAAGGTCGATCAGTGCCTTGAATAGAAGGACATTCCAAGGGCACCCACAGCCCTCCCTGGCCCTGCTTTGCCCACATGGCCGAGGCAGCTGCCAGAGTGACCTTAGGAGGAATTTCTTCACAGAAAGGGTGATTAGACACTGGAATGGACTGTATAAATAGCTAAAGATTGGTGTCAGAGGACGGACCAGGCTCGGCTCGGTGGTGCTGAGCAGTAAGACAAGAGTCAACGCGCAGAAACTGATGCTGAGGGAGTTCCACTTGAGCCTCCGAACTGTGCACTGGAGTTGACCGCCCAGACACCGTGTGGGGTCTCCCTCCCTGCGGATATTCCAAAGCACAACAAGCCGTGCGGTCAGGGGTGTGGGGCACGAAGGCGGGATCAAGCGGTCCCTCCCAACCTGGCCCCACGCCGTGACTCTGCGATTCCGTGAGCGCTCGCACTCACCATCCCCGGAGCTGCCCCAGGAACGCCCGGACGCGGCACTCCAGCGCCCGACGAGGCGGCGATCGCTCCCCTCCCGCCGTGGGTCGGGCCCGCCATGACCTCAGCGGCCGTTCCCGGCCCCGCCGATCCCGCGGGCGGGCCGCGGTAACGGACCCCGCTTCCCCCCTCGGCGGGTCCCCGCTCCCCCCTCGGCGGGTCCCCGCTCCCCCCTCGGCGGGTCCCCGCTCCCCCCTCAGCCGCCGCCGCCGCCCCGGGGCCCGGCCGAGCCGCCTCCTCCCGCCCCTCG